>LR738715.1:723946285-723988476 GCA_902687465.1 Secale cereale
GCTCGCTCCCTCCCTCCCTCTCGCTCTCCCTCCCTCTCGTTCTCCCTCTCTCTCTCTCCATTTTTGCAATGGTTCCTCCCTTTTGTTCGGACCTAAGGGTTAAAAGGAATGAAAGTGGAGGATTATGAAAGCAATTTGTGGTCTCTCCAGTTGATTGATGATGTTAAAGTATGATCTTTGTGTCAGTGCAGTGCTAGGCAATGGGACAAATCTAGTGTACAATTGCAAATCTTGCATAAATGTGACCGTTTCTTCTATATTTGTTTTGAATGCGAACAGGTGTGCAGTGGGAAATTGCTTTGCCTTGCGGAAAGATCATGAGACCGCTTTGAAGAACTTCCAGCGTGCTGTACAGCTTGACTCAAGAGTAGCATATGCTCACACTCTATGCGGTCACGAGTATGTGTTGCCTCCCATAATTATTGATCATATATTTGTATTTGAGTAATTGCACTTACCTTTTCATGGACTTGTCACTTGGGGTCTGTGAACCTGAAGGTTGCAGTTGTACGTTTAAGTCCTTCAATTTCTATAGATGTACCAACACAGTTGCAACCGTACTTATCTAACTGCGAATGATCATCTGGCATGTAGACCCTTTTAATCCAAAGATTGACCATGTGTTCTGACAGTTGTATAAGTCGTCCAGTGACATGTGGAAACGTCCTTCACATCCTAAATATCATGGTTGAATTGTGATTCGATTAGAGCCAAGATGCCATCCTATTCCTAGTTGCCGCACTTAATCTTTCTATTTCATCCACTATTAATGTTTGAGATCATTTGCCAATTTATTTTGATCCTACTGTCTTTCCTTTGAACTGTAGATATTCTGCATTGGAGGATTACGAGAACAGTGTTAAATTCTACCGATGTGCACTTCAGGTAGATGAAAGGCACTACAATGCCTGGTATGGGCTTGGAGTAGTTTACCTTCGCCAGGAAAAGTTTGAGTTTGCTGAGCATCATTTTAGAAGGGCATTTCAGATAAATCCCCGCTCTTCTGTTCTTATGTGCTATCTTGGGATGGCCTTACATGCTCTAAAGGTTTGACATTGTCAACGACTATGAAGTAGTTACTGGTTTGAAGTGTCCTTGTCTTCTGCCCAATTCGTAAATATGAACGCCTTTTTGATTTTGAACTTTGACAGAGAGATGAGGATGCATTGGAGATGATGGAGAAAGCCATATTTTCTGATAAGAAGAATCCACTTCCTAAGTATCAGAAGGCTTTAATTCTGGTAGGCCTTCAAAGATATCAGGAGGCTCTGGATGAGTTGGAACGGCTAAGGGAGATAGCACCTCATGAGAGTAGTATGTATGCACTTATGGGCAAGATATACAAGCAACTCAATATTCTTGACAAGGCTGTATTTTGCTTTGGTGTTGCCCTGGATTTGAAACCTCCCGCTGCCGACCTTGCTATAATCAAGGTATGACACTATCATATTTTACTTATTACCTGCAAGCTGCCCCCTTCGCTGTCTTTTTGTTTCTTCACTACATTTTTTTGTTATACATAAGCCAACCTGTGTTTTTCTTTTCCTAGAGTGGTCCCATAATAATTGCTAGTTAAATTGTTACACTTTCTTTTAATTTCTTCCCATTACCGTGCTGGCCTCATCAATTTGAATTACTTGTGTTTGAACTGTTAGATGTTTGTCTGATTTTGGCAGTCTGCAATGGAGAAAGTACACCTTCCAGATGAACTGATGGAGGATGATGACCTGTAAGTTCACTTTAAAGCACAAACTGTGAAATGGACATTTAGTCAGATCTATGAGTTTCTGCTTGTGCTTCCCGAGTCCTGGCCTGAATGTGCTTTCGGAGAGGAACTCAGAGGTTGAAGGAAGAAAGCACATCACGCGGAATCAGAATTTACAGCAACTATGGATTCTATTGGGGCATTAGTGTACCATTAACCACCACCCAGTTTTGTAGCATTAGCTGTAACCTGTACACTGACAGCACAAACACAGCATGTGTAGTAGTTTAGGTGTACAAGCTGAGTGTTGGCAGCGAGGCCTGTATCATTGTACAATTGTACGTGTATCAAAAGAAACCGTGCAGAAATATGGAAACGATGCCAGGACAAGATCATGCTGAATCAAACAGATTGTGCATTGCACCAGTTTCCTCCTCTGGTGCTGTATTCGAAGGTATGAAGCATTTCTATACAAGCAGGTGGGATGATGCTTTGTGAGTCCGCCTTGTTCTATTGCAAGTAGTGGGATGATAATGGAACGATTGCGTGGCTTTGCATCCAATCCAAATGAAAAGTGTAACATCTCGTTATGTTACCATACTGGTCTGTCAGTATTAGTCTTATGATTGCTTGTAGTCCCGGCATCTCATTGGTAAACATTGGCCGATCAAGAAGAATTCTACTGCAGTGGGCAATATTTAGAAATTTCAGGAAGAATTCTACATGAACTTGGAATGATCGGGTAAGATCTACTTCTGGTCCCCAAAATATGTCTGCTTATCTTTTTTTTGGGAGGGTAATATGGCCGCTTATCTGGTGCAGAAAACACGAAGCGTCTGTACCATTTGACACTACGTTTTTTAATCTTGTATTTGTTTTGAGGATTTTTATCAGTCATTTGTACTCGTAGATCTAACAAAACATTTTACAGTTCTGGTGGCGAATATGTAAAAAATCCCCATGTGTATGTATAGGTATGTGCACAGAGACGAAAGCTCCGACATCACTTGCATCTCATCGCTTGCAACGGAAGCGATCCATAGTTTCGAATGTGTTCGTGAGGCAAACAGTGCGGGGCGAGTTTGGTTGGCTAGCAAAACCCTAGCCGCTGCCAAGAGAGCCAACTTTCTGGCGCCGTTTTCCGGCGGCTCTCCTCTGCCGGCGACCTCTTGGTCGTCGGTCGTGAGGGGTTCGCCGGATCCCACGCGTGCGGATCGTTTTTTTGCTTTAGGTTTAGAGCCCTAATAGCTTAGGTTTTTCGATCGTCCGACGTCTTGGCTTTGGAGGCGGCGACGGCGATGGCAATGTTGAATAAAGAAGCTCCAGATTCTTCTCTGGCGAGGCTATCGTCTCTATGGTCGATGATGGATTTGGGAACCAGTCTGTTCAAGCGGGGATATCGTGGCGGCGACGACATGCTTGTGGTGGACTTGTGTCCTTGGGCTCCGTCGTTGCGACGACGTCTGCTCCAGCGTCGGCGCGGAGCTTGGGAGGTAGTTCAGGAGCGGATGCAGATTGTGGTCTGCATCGACGACATCTGGAAGACGAAACCTGTACTGGGTTCGTGGTTGATGGAAGGCAGGTATGGTTTCCTACTTTGGCGTCTTGGTCATGGTGGGTTGTTAGATCTGGAGTTCGATGCCGTGTCCGGGGTGTTGCCCTGGTCTGATTCGTTCAACGGCAATGGCTTCATCTTTGGTGAGCCACCTTGGAGGTCCGCAAAGCTGCATATCAGCGATAGAGCCGCGTTGAGCTTAGGTGAGGAGGTGATCTGACACTTTTTTCTTTGATTACTGCTGTGGTGGTGGACGTTGGTGTCAAGCTTAGCGATGTTCTGCTATCTTTTCAGTTTTATCTTGCTGGTCTTTACGTGACTTGTAATTTGATCTTTATGATATGAACGAGATACGTATTACTATGCAAAAAAAAAGAAAGTGATCCTTACGTGCGCCAACGTGAAGGTGAAGGTGCCGATCAGCCTATTAAGAACAATATAACCGCACTTAATCCCTGCCCTCACAGTGATTTAGGTTTTCAGCCGTCCGTTTTATTGGTCTGGGAGTACGGGCCGGCCTAATTATCACGCGTCGAGCGGAAAAAAAAGAAGGGCACGCGTGGATCGAACACCCGACCTCCTGGTGGATTGTAGCGTGCGTAGCCACCCGAGCTAGCGACCTACAATTGTTCTAGTGCAGCGCAAGTCTTAAAGTAGAGAGCGCCAAATTATTTTTTCCCAGAAAAATAATTTTTAATAATATACATTGAACAAATTTAAAATATAGTGAACCTTTTTTGTAAGCAAACACTGAACAAATTTCAAATACACAAATTAACATTTGTAGTATGCGTTGCACAATTGTTTAATGCATGATGAACAAATTTTAAATATGTTAGAAAGTAAAACGAGAGAGACCATAGAAAGGAATGTAAAGTGAAGGGTCGTCTTTATTGATGATTGAGTACAAGTATATATAGCCCCGAGGGGATACATCCAACAGACGCGATGGTCCGGAGAGACACGAGCGAACAGTCGTGTCCCTCGTACATGGCGGTTAGGGATAGCAGAGATTCTCCATAATTAACACATGGGTTAATTAATGTCAACACCCCCCCCCCCCTAATCTACGTTATCCTTGTAGACATCATCATCTTAAATAAAAGCTCCTCAAAAACCCTGGGGGGAATGTGAGGAGTATAGTGTTTGATATGTTGCTAAAACTCCTTCAAACCCATTGGGAAAAATAAGGAGAAAATGGTACAACATATAATGGTCACTGTCTCTTTTAACTCAATATGAGAAAACTCATAGAGTTTAGAGCACAATAAATATGTCATATATATACTTTCCCAAAAACCCCAGTGGGGAAAACAGAAAGTATGACATATGATCTCATGTTGATATTACCTCATTAAAAACCTTTATGAGAACCTGTAAAGTAAACTCATGAAAGGGAAAAGAGTATAATATGATGCATTGAACATGAACAATTCAGGAAGATACTCCCCCTGATTCTTGCAAAATTCGAAGTCGTCACCTACCAAAACATAGAAGTTGGTAGAGACTCGCTGAACAAATCAGTCGCATGATTTGACTTGCAAGATATGCAATATAGTGATATTGCTTATTATGTAACCTGTTTGCATCCGAGCAACACAAGAAACATTATCGTTGAGATAATGGTTGGTGAATGTAGCCATGAGGTCTGTTTCGAAGACTCTTCATGAGAGGGCTACCACACCTAGTAGGAACACTAAACTTGTCTACGATCTGACATAGTGGGGATCTGATCGATGTATCCAATGATATTGGTGTTTAGATTTCTCCGAAACTGAAAAACCAGGACAAGATGTTTCATGCCTTGGAGATATCGAAAGATATTCTTGAGTACCAACCAATTGTGTTTGGACGATCCAATGGCATATGAAACGTTGAGTCCCAATGTCTCATTTCCATCACCTCTTCGTCTAAATAGATCTTTCTCTACGTCTAGAGAATGAACTACCATAAGAGTTATGGATGGATAATATTTGTCCACAATGAATTTCTCCAATATATTTTGGATATAGACAACATAGTATACCATAATGTATGAATGAAGGGGCTCAAGTTGTAGTAACGAGCAGTGTTTTGGTTTACCTAAATCCTTCATTAAAACTCCGTCATTAGATGATTACATGTGTCGTCATTGCAGACATACAAACATGGATAATCATCTTTGCATGAGTAATCCTTTTGTATAAGGAACTCATTACGTCGGTTGTACCATATGTACCGACCACAATAAGTCATATGGTGACTTACTAATTTTACACAATGTATGTTGCATTTTGTATTTCCATTCATAATTGAGATTCCATCGGAAAACAATCATATATGTCTGAATCTAGTGATCCACATGGATATGTAATCACTACATCTATCAACTGCAGAGATAGATGGTTTTGAACTGCCAATGATATAAGTTATCGGAATGAGATTCCACCTCTGGAGAATAGTTGGGTATCTGCGTGAACCCTTGTGCTACAATACTTGCTCTTTATTTCACCACCTCGTTGTTCTCAATTCTATTTTCAGAAGAAAACTGATGTAGGTATTGCTTATGAATACCTTCCCATTATTGAGCAAGATCATTTCTACCTAGATTATACCCTTTGCTTGAGTTCAGTCCCAGTGTTGATCACACTTTGTCATTGATAACCCTCAACCGTAAGGGATCGAGATAGTCTTCGCGGGTAAGAATAACCCAATTTATTGATTCGACACACGGGGATCCAAAGAGTATTTATAAGCTTTGACAGTTGAGTTGTCAATTCAACCGCACCTGAAATATACTTACTTGGAACAAAAGATAAGTGGTAACAGTGATATGATAGTGATGATAGTGATAGTAAAAGTAACAGTAAAAGTAAATAGCAAAAGTAGATAGCAAAGTAAATAGCAAAAGTAGCGACTAGTAACAAGCAAAGTTTAAAACACTGTAGGCTAGGGAGATGGATGGTTGGGCGCTGCATGGATGAGATAGATTCTAACTTGGGGCACGGCACACGGAAAAGTAATGATCATCTAGGCAAATATCAAACATTAGGCATGTATCCCGTAGGTAGTTGTACGTGCTTGCAATAAGAACTTGCACAACATCTTTTGTCCTACCATCCCGCTACGAACGGGGCCAAAAGGAACTAATGGATATTAAGGTGCTCCTATCAAAGAGCACCGGAACAAAGCAATGAACTCAATGGATACATGTAATCCTCAAACTACGGACCATCCCCTTTGGTGTCCCAAGCTGTCAGTTTTGGGATCGCCGGTTTCGAACCGTAACAGGTGCAAACAACTCATAGATAGGATCACGAACACAAATATATTCATACAAACACATATGGTTCAGATCTGAAATCATGGCACTCGGGCCCTAAGTGTCAAGCATTAAGAATAACAAGTTGAAGCAAAGATGATAAACACCATAGTAGATGATAGGCAACATGCCCCCAACGATCTGATAAACTATTACATGATCTAACTCATCCAATCCCTACCATCCCCTTCGCCTACAGCAGGGGAATTACTCACACATGGAGGGAGAAGTCATGGAGGGATGATGGAGTGGTGATGATGATGACGATGGCGACGATCTCCCCTCTCCGGAGGCCAATTCAGCCTCCAGATTAGCCCTCCCGAGGAAGAATAGAGGGTGGCGGCGGCTCCGCGATGGAAAACTGCGAAAGAACTTCTGATCTGGGGTTTCTGCGTTGGGAGTAAAAATACGGGATAAAGTAGGGCACCAGGGGGTGTGGGCCCCACCCAGGCGCCCCCCCGGCGCGGCCCAGGGGGGGGGGCGCCCACAGGGCGCCTGGGCACCCCCTGGCCCCCCTCTGGTCCCACTTCTGGCACCTGGTTCCTTCGGGTGCGTGGATTTTCTGTGAATTTTCGTGGATTTTTCTGAGATACTTAAAAATCCGTTTTCCTGCACACAAATAAACCATACAGGCAGCTCTGCTGAAAACAGCGTCAGTCCGGGTTAGTTTAGTCCAAATCATGCAAGAATGAGGTCAAAACAATATCAAAAGTGTTTGGAAAAGTAGATACGTTTGAGACGTATCAACTCCCCCAAGCTTAGCATATTGCTTGCTCAAGCAATTCAGTTCAACGAACTGGATGCGACAAAGAAAACTTTGACAAACTCTTTTGCTTCATTAGATGTATATAAGCATGTACTACGAAAAGAGTTTAGCAAGTATTGAAATAGTACTTATGAGGACAATGCAAGGAGCAATCCTTCTTTCAAGTGACCAGTCATAAATACTTAAAAGTAAATAATATATTACTGAAAATCAAGACAAGATTACATTGCACATAGCTTGAGCATATTAGGGTGGTATCTCGCTAGCCTCCTTGAGTGAAGCAAAACATAAATGCAGAGACTCCTCCAGAGTTTTAAAGGAGACTAGAACTAAGAATTTCAGAATAAATCATATCACAAGTATGCAGAAGACAATGTAATACTTTGGGACAATGCACATTACACTCAGAATGACAATTATGCTCTCATAGTTGGTGCTTTGAAGAAAGAAGGTGAGACTCTCGAACCGTGGCTTTTATTGGCAAAGTTGAAAACCCGTGACCGGAAACAAAAACTAAACATGTACCAGAGCTCTTGGTTTTAAAAACAGAAGTAAATATGTTTTTGAGAGGTGCATATTTCATCAACGAATGCTAGCAGATAACTCAATCACTTTTTGAGTGGACAAGTCTCGAGGAACGGCTCCCGCATGAGGACGATCACATCCTCTTAATCTCCTTTGTTTATCACTGCCAAAGTTTTCTGATTTCTCATGAACAAAGCGTGAAGGAGGGTTTGTTTGTTATATTATCTTTTTGAGCCGGGCGCACCCAATGCCAGTTCCTTTTCGTATTAGGGGTTTGCACATTATACATGCAATCCAGGGGTGAAACTTTTCCAACTTAAAAAGATCATGAATTAACTACTACTTCCTCATGAGCTAAAACATAGGCACAAAAGAGAAATGCTTTTGATTAGTTTCGAGATGGTACATGAAAGTCTTTGTTAGGAATGGCAGGTAAATACCATGTATAGGAAGGTATAGTGGACTCATATGGCATAACTGGTTTTAAGGATTTGGATGCACAAGCAGTCAGTCCGCTTAGTACAGGTGGAGGTTTAGCAAAAGACTGGGAAGCGACCAACTAGAGAGCAATAATGGTCATAATCATGCAGAGCGACAAAGCAACATTGAATCGGGCATGAAAGTGATATAACTATTCTAAAACTCAAAGATCATCAAGGCAGAGTAGACTTTTTAGTCTTAAACATGTGTGAGCATGTGCCAAGTCAATCCAAAAATTCTCTAAAGGGAAATACCACCTTAGTATACCAGACTATGAACAGTGCAATGCATGTAGATCATTTCAATAACACATTATATACTCTAATTATTCGGGACTAGCCACAAGGAAAGCATGAACCACTGGGAGAGCATTGTAAACATAGCACTATGTTGCTACAAGCTGGTCTCTAGATCATAAGTACAGGCATATGTACAAAAGTAGAAACAATAAGAGTTCATACCGGTCTTCCTTGTTGCTTCCTTTCAGTCGATCTTCGTCATTACTGCTTGTCACTTGCACGATCGAACGTAGGAAATATAATTAAATGCCATCACGGACTCGAGCTGATCTCTGAAAACAAAGCAAACTAAAGAGAAAAGGAAATCTTTTTGGTTTTTTTTTCTTTTTTTCAAAGGTTGAATAAAAGCAAAAGAAAGAGGAAATATTTTTGTCGTTTTTGCAAAGAGAGAAATAAAGAAGAACGGGCAAAAACTTCGAAAAGATCAAAGCGAATAAAACGGATAATACAATGGAAAAGTGAGAAGGGCACGTACTCCCCCAAGCTTAGGCTTTTGGCCTAAGTTGGTAGCAGCTACTGCCCCCAGGAGCCTCCTGCTCCAGGGGTATGGTGGTGAGTCCAAGGGTCGTAGAAGGATGCTGCCGCGTACACCGAACTCCTCGGAGTCTCCCACGAGGAAGGTTCCGAACGCCAAACAGAGGAAGACCCTTCACCAAACTCGGTGGCGGTCTCTTCCTGAAAATGTGATATCTCATCGTGCCTCTCCTCATCGGGCACAACCCCCTCCATGGGGTTATGAAACTAATGCTGGACCATGAACTCATCGAACTAGACAACATCAAAGGACCATCCGTTCCTGCGAGAAAAATCAAACAAAAGAGGTGCAGGTAGACGGATCTCGCGTTCCGCGGTAGTTCCGAAACGCAAGATATAAACAAGGTTATCAAGCTCAGAACCCATGGTAACAAACTTATGCCTTTTCATAGCAGCAAGATCAAAGCTTAAATAAGTAAAAGGAGTATCATCAGGGTGTGGGGTGCCTCCAAGATGCTAAGATAAGTGTGGCATAAACGCCACCATATAAGTCCCCCTTGTTACCGTTCATAGCAAGGCGTCGAGCAATTAAGGTACCCAGATTATAATCAGACCTCCCTGAGAGGGCTACTGCCAGGATAGCAATATCCGGGGCAGAAATGTTGCTCATGTTGTCACGAGCTAACACCCCTCTGGCAATATAATATGCAAAATACCTGAGGTGAGGAAATAAGATGCTGGAGATCTTCGACCGATGAATATCCCTCGTACCCATGCTGCAGAGAGAGTTGATGACGGTTTTCAGCTCGGAGGGCTGAGTAGCCATCCTAGCCGTCCTCCCAATGTTCGGCACACCTATTACTTCACAAAAACTTCCCAAAGTCATGGTGATAAGATCATTGTAAATTTTAAACTCAATAGCACCTGAATCAGGATTATATCTAAAACTGTTAATGAAACTGGAGGTGAGTTTTTGATACTGAGTAACACGGCTCGTGACGAGTCGTGTCAAACCTGCATTAGCACAAAGATTATAAAACTCATCCTTGATTCCCGCAGCTTCCATGAATTCATCACATGGAAATGTCATCGCACGTGCTGGACTTGTGTCTTCCAACAACTCCAGGGGCACATGATCTTCATTATAGCTCACCCTAGCAGTCGATGGTGAAGCTGCGGCTCTAGTAACTCGATCGGAGTGTGCGGGCCTCCTCTTCTCAAGCCACCCTTTTGCCCTTCCTAACAAACTCATTTCTGAAAAAAATTTACAATTTACAAAAACGAGGATTAAAACAAAATGAGCTAAGGCAAACTACTCAACTCACTTGCCCAAGGCATAAACTTGCATCAAAACTTGAAAAATAACTTTCTACACATGCATGCAAGCTCATCTCTACAGCACCAAGAACTACTAAATACTCACAAATGAGGCCACCAATCAAAAATCTAATTGGAGGGGTGGAGGAGTCACATACCAGGGAGTATTTGCTCAAAATTTCAGCTCAAATGATGGGCTATAGAGAGAGATCAAAGAATCGCCTCCAAGAACAGCAAGAACAGCAAGAACAAGACCAGAACTCGAGTTTTTGGAGAAAGAGAGAGAGAGGAAGAAGACATACCTGGAGGGGGGTCCCGTGGGCCCCAGGCGCCCTATGGGCGCGGCCAGGGGCTGGGCCGCGCCAGCTGGCCGCCTGGGCCACTGGTGGGCCCCCCTGGCTGGCCCCTGGACTTTCTGGGTCTCTCCCGTTGTGGAATATTTTTATTATAATTTTTTTGGAATTTTTCTGAAAACTTCACTGTTGAAAATTTTTCGAAGTTCAAAAAGCTGCGAAACTTTCTGAAAACTTGAAGCAGTTAGTAGTATTGTGAAGCTTCAAAAACATAAATACTTGGTACAGCAGGTAGGACAAAACTAAAAACAAATGAAAACATAGCAAGCTCAACTTTTTATCCATATAATACATGTTCACTAGTAAGGTTGATCAAGTCTTACCAACAAACAAGCGATATATAGAGCAAAAAGTCTCACCTCCTACGAAGTAATCACTGAACCTTTACCTTGATGGACATTGTCCCTACCATGATAGTTTTGTATTTGTGAGGCACATGTAGTGGACAGTCCCATTCTCCAATTTTCACGGTCTCGATATTCTCTATAGAGTTGAGGGCATGCCTCCTGTCGGTCTTCTTCGGAAAATATACCGTGTGTTCTTTATCATTCACATGGAAGGTAACCTTCCCTTTATTGCAATCAATAATAGCACCTGCGGTGTTAAGAAAAGGTCTACCAAGAATAATGGACATGCTCCCATCCTCGGGCATGTCAAGCACAACAAAATCAGTAAGAATCAAACAATTAGCAACTTCTACGGGAACATCCTCACAAATACCTATCAGAACAGCGGTTGACTTGTCAGCCATCTGAAGGGAGATATCTGTAGGAATTAGTTTCTCTAAACATAGCCTCTTGTAAAGAGAGAGAGGCATAACACTCACTCCTGCTCCAAGATCACATAAAGCAGTTTTGACATAATTATTCTTTATGGAGCAAGGAATGGTGGGTATACCTGAATCACCGAGCTTCTCAGGAATCTTGCCACTGAAAGAGTAGTTAGCAAGCATAGTAGATATTGCATCATTAGGAACTTTTCTTTTATTGGTGACAATATCTTTCATATATTTTGAATAAGGAAGTAACTTAATAGCATCAGTCAAAGGGATTTGAAGAAAAAGAGGTTTAATCCATTCACAAAACTTATTATAATGCTCTTCTTCTTTAGATTTGATGGACTTACTTGGAAAGGGCATGGGTTTCTGTACCCATGGTTCTCTCTCCTTCCCATGCTTTCTTGCGATGAAGTCTTCTTTAGTGTACCTCTTACGTTTGTCAGGTGCTTCTTCTTCTCGAACTTGAGGCGGATCATTCTTCTCATTATCATTACCTTCAGGTTCAGCACCGTCTTCAGTCTCAGCATCGGAGATAGATACACTGTTGGGATCAATAGTTGGTTCTTCATCTGCAATAGGATCATTAGAATTGTCAGTCTCTTTATGTTTCTTCTTCTTCTTTGGAGAGACAACAATCTCTTCTTCCTGTATTTGAGAATCCTGCTCGATTCTCTTCGGATGTCCCTCCGGATAAAGAGGATCTTGAGTGCTAGTTCCTCCTCGGGTCTTAATCCCAAAAGCGTGCAAATTATCTTGTTTGGCATTGTTAGCAAGCAAATCTCTTTGCACATTAGAAATTTGATCAAGCTGAGTTTGAACCATATGAAAATGCTTCACAAGACATTGAACATCATTAACTGTTCTATCTACAACATCAAGCAACCTTTTGATAGCAAGGGAATTATCATGCAACTGACTTTGTATCCTCTCATTAGAATGATTCTGTTTCATAATAAAATTATCAAACTCATCTAAACATTGATCAGGAGGTTTACCATGAGGGATGTCACTTGCGTTGAAATCTAAAAGAGAGTGTACCTCTACCATAGGAGGGTGAGTAGTAGGCTCACACAGCTTCTCAATAGGGGGTAGATTCTTCACGTCTTCAGCTTTAATACCTTTCTCTTTAATAGACTTCTTTGCTTCTCGCATATCCTCGGGGCTCAGAACAAACATGCCCCTCTTCTTTGTTGGTGGAGGTGGTTCAGGGACGGACCAATCTTCATGGTTTTTGGCGATCCTGCCCATTAAATCTTCCGCATCGTCCGGTGTTCTTTTCCTGAAAACACAACCATCACAACTGTCCAAATAGGACCTGGATTCATCAGTTAGACCAGCATAGAATATATCGATTAATTCATTCTTAGGGATTTCATGTCCTGGTCTAGCCCGAATCAGACCGCAGTACCTCCCCCAAGCTTTAGGGAGGGACTCATCCTGCAACTGTTTAAAGTTATAAATTCTTTGTAAAGCAACATGTTGCATGTGAGCAGGAAAGTACTTATCAACAAAAGAGTGAGCTAAGTCTTGATGACTCTTAATGGAACCGCATGGAAGTGAATCATACCATGCTTTAGCACCTTCCTTCAACGAGAAAGGAAGAAGCTTGGTGATATAAAAGTATCGTATCTTCTCATCTGTAGTAAACAGGCTACCCAACTCACCAAGTTTAGTTAGGTGTGCAATAGCATCATCATTTTCTCTGCCATAAAAGGGGTCAGCTTCAACCATAGGTATAAGTGAAAGATCAACAGAGAAATTATAATCAGGATCATCAATGCATATAGGAGATGTAGCAAATTCAGGATTAGGAACGGTTTTGTTCTTCAAAGAGTGTTTTTCAAATAGTTTCTTAATAACTTCAGGGTCAGAGCCGGAAAATTATGTCAGTTCCCTGCATAAATCCTCATCAAGTATATAGTAATCATCATCAAGGAGACTATCCTTGAGTTTACTCAAATCAGGATAATCATAAGTTTCACCAATAGGGTAGCGAGTAACAGGGAGTTCTATTCCAGACTTTTTAGCAGCAGCAGCAATTTGTTTCTCAAGAGCATAACCAAGCGAACTAATATCATCAAAAGTAGTAGAAGCATCATCAATAGTATCAGACATAGTAATAGATTCAGTAGGAGCATCATGTGGTGGTGGTGAGGCAAACTTACTCATAACGGAAGGTGAATCAAGTGTAGCACTAGTGCTCAGAGCAGTACCTCTTCTTGTAGTGGATAGTAAGATCGGAACCTTGGGGTCTCCTTTCTTACCCATAGTGGATAAAGTGCAGCAGGTAGAATACCTCAAGTAGACTTGTAAATATTGCTATGCTCCCCGGCAGCGGCGCCAGAAAACGGTACTTGATAACCCTCAACCGTAAGGGATCGAGATAGTCTTCGCGGGTAAGAATAACCCAATTTATTGATTCGACACACGGGGAGCCAAAGAGTATTTATAATCTTTGACAGTTGAGTTGTCAATTCAACCGCACCTGAAATATACTTACTTGCAACAAAAGATAAGTGGTAACAGTGATATGATAGTGATGATAGTGATAGTAAAAGTAACAGTAAAAGTAAATAGCAAAAGTAGATAGCAAAGTAAATAGCAATAGTAGCGACTAGTAACAAGCAAAGTTTAAAACACTGTAGGCTAGGGAGATGGATGGTTGGGCGCTGCATGGATGAGATAGATTCTAACTTGGGGCACGACACACGGAAAAGTAATGATCATCTAGGCAAATATCAAACATTAGGCATGTATCCCGTAGGTAGTTGTACGTGCTTGCAATAAGAACTTGCACACCATCTTTTGTCCTACCATCCCGCTACGAACGGGGCCAAAAGGAACTAATGGATATTAAGGTGCTCCTGTCAAAGAGCACCGGAACAAAGCAATGAACTCAATGGATACATGTAATCCTCAAACTACGGACCATCCCCTTTGGTGTCTCAAGCTGTCACTTTTGGGATCGCCGGTTCCGAACCGTAACAGGTGCAAACAACTCATAGATAGGATCACGAACACAAATATATTCATACAAACACATATGGTTCAGATCTGAAATCATGGCACTCGGGCCCTAAGTGTCAAGCATTAAGAATAACAAGTTGAAGCAAAGATGATAAACACCATAGTAGATGATAGGCAACATGCCCCCAACGATCTGATAAACTATTACATGATCTAACTCATCCAATCCCTACCATCCCCTTCGCCTACAGCAGGGGAATTACTCACACATGGAGGGAGAAGTCATGGAGGGATGATGGAGTGGTGATGATGATGACGATGGCGACGATCTCCCCTCTCCGGAGGCCAATTCAGCCTCCAGATTAGCCCTCCCGAGGAAGAATAGAGGGTGGCGGCGGCTCCGCGACGGAAAACTGCGAAAGAACTTCTGATCTGGGGTTTCTGCGTCGGGAGTAAAAATACGGGATAAAGTAGGGCACCAGGGGGTGTGGGCCCCACCCAGGCGCCCCCCCCGGCGCGGCCCAGGGGGGGCGCGCCCACAGGGCGCCTGGGCACCCCCTGGCCCCCCTCTGGTCCCACTTCTGGCACCTGGTTCCTTCGGGTGCGTTGATTTTCTGTGAATTTTCATGGATTTTTCTGAGATACTTAAAAATCCGTTTTCCTGCACACAAATAAACCATACAGGCAGCTCTGCTGAAAACAGCGTCAGTCCGGGTTAGTTTAGTCCAAATCATGCAAGAATGAGGTCAAAACAATATCAAAAGTGTTTGGAAAAGTAGATACGTTTGAGACGTATCAGTCATGGCCATGGTCTTTGGATCTAAATCATTTGAAAGGTTTTTGCAATCTAGTTGAGAAATGTATGTCGACAATTGTAGACTTCCGGTTATATGATTCTCCAGAATATATATATCAATATATAGTTGATGGAAATATCGTTACCCATGGTGACTGCTCGTGATTTCCCAATGCGATTGAGTCGGGTATTCCGATGTCCCGGTCATTGTGTGCACTATGACCTGGGTTGGTGGAGGTTTCCTGTCCACTGGGTGTATACACCCATTAGGTGTGTGCCAACGTGAAGTTGACTTGCATTTACTGATTCACAGGCCTTGATATCCTTGCTTGCGAGAAGCTGAATCCCGATGTACTTCTGCCATACATCTCCCCCTGTTGCTTTGAACGAGGAGTGGAGTGGATTTTGCTGGTACCTCCACTCTTTCAGGCGTACTTATGTAGGATTTGAAGGAAATATGCCCTAGAGGCAATAATAAAGATGTTATTTGTATTTCCTTATATCACAAGAGAACAAAGCACGTCAAAAGACGCTTCAATTCCATCCGCGATCTAGTCAAGGAGGGAGACATAGAGATTTGCAAAATACATACGGATCTGAATGTTGCAGACCCGTTGACTAAGCCTCTTCCACGGGCAAAACATGATCAACACCAAGACTCCATGGGTGTGAGGATCATCACTTTGTAATCTAGATTATTGACTCTAGTTCAAGTGGGAGACTGAAGCAAATATGCCCTAGAGGCAATAATAAAGATGTTATTTGTATTTCCTTATATCATGATAAATGTATTTTATTCATGCTAGAATTGTATTAACCGGAAACTTAGTACATGTGTGGATACATAGACAAAACAGTATGTCCCTAGTATGCCTCTACTAGACTAGCTCATTGATCAAAGATGGTTATGTTTCCTAGCCATAGACATGAGTTGTCATTTGATCAACGGGATCACATCATTAGGAGAATGATGTGATGGACAAGACCCATCCGTTAGCATAGCACTATGATCGTTTAGTTTAACTGCTATTGCTTTCTTCATGACTTATACATGTTCCTATGACTATGAGATTATGCAACTCCCGAATACCGTAGGAACACCTTGTGTGCTATCAAACGTCACAACGTAACTGGGTGATCATAAAGATGCTCTACAGGTGTCTCCGAAAGTATTCGTGGTGTTGGCATAGATCAAGATTAGGATTTGTCACTCCGAGTGTCGGAGAGGTATCTCTGGGCCCTCTCGGTAACACACATCACAATAAGCCTTGCAAGCAAAAGACTAATGAGTTAGTCACGGGATGATGTGTTACGGAACGAGTAAAGAGACTTGCCGGCAACGAGATTGAACTAGGTATAAAGATACCGACGATCGAATCTCGGGCAAGTAACATACCGTTTGACAAAAGGAACAACGTATGTTGTTATGCGGTTCTGACCGATAAAAGATCTTCGTAGAATATGTAGGAGCCAATATGAACATCCAGGTTCCGCTATTGGTTATTGACCAGAGATGAGTCTCGGTCATGTCTACATAGTTCTCGAACCCGTAGGGTCCGCACGCTTAACGTTTGATGACGATCGGTATTATGAGTTTTTGAGTATTGATGTACCGAAGGTAGTTCGGAGTCCCGGATGAGATCACGGACATGACGAGGAGTCTAGGAATGTCCGAGACATAAAGATTGATATATTGGACGGCTATATTCGGACACCGGAAGTATACCGGAAAAGTTTCGGATTTATCGGGAATGCCGGAGGGGGTTACCGGAACCCCCTACGAGAGGGGATGGTCCATAGTGGGCCTAAAGGGTGAGAGAGAGGCAGCCCATAGGGCTGGCCGGCGCCCCCACCTAGGAATCCTAGTTGAACTAGGATTGGGGGGGCGCCACCTCTCCTAATCCTTTCCCCCTTCTTCCTTCCGGTGAATCCTACTAGGAATAGGATTGCAATCCTATTCCTAGTAGGAGTCCCCTCCCTAGCCGCACCATAGGAGGTGGCCTGCCCCTCCTCCCTTGCTCCTTTATATACGGGGGCAGGGGGGCACCCAAAGACACACAAGTTGAATTGTTTTAGTCGTGTGCGGTGCCCCCCTCCACAGAATCACACCTCGGTCGTACCGTCGCGGAGCTTAGGCGAAGCCCTGCGCCGGTGAACACATCATATCCGTCACCACGCCGTCGTGCTGACGAAACTCTCCCGTGAAGCTCTACTGGATCAAGAGCTCGTGGGACGTCATCAAGCTGAACGTGTGCTGAACGCGGAGGTGTCGTACGTTCGGTGCTTGATCGGTTGGATCGTGAAGAAGTTCGACAACATCAACCGCGTCACTTGACGCTTCCGCTCCCGGTCTACGAGGGTACGTAGACACACTCTCCCTTCTCGTTGCTATGCATCTGGTAGATAGATCTTGCGTGATCGTAGGAAAATTTTAAAATACTACGTTCTCCAACAGTGGCATCATGAGCCAGGTCTATGCGTAGATGATATGCACGAGTAGAACACAATGAGATTGTGGACGATACTAGTCATACTGCTTACCAGCATGTCATACTTTGCTTCGGCGGTATTGTGAGATGAAGCGGCCCGGACCGACATTACGCGTACGCTTACGTGAGACTGGTTTCACCGTTACGAGCACTCGTTGCTTAAAGGTGGCTGGCGGGTGTCTGTCTCTCTCACTTTAGCTGAATCAAGTGTGGCTACGCCCGGTCCTTGTGAAGGTTAAAACAGCACATACTTGACGAAACATCGTTGTGGTTTTGTATGCGTAGGTAAGAACGGTTCTTGCTAAGCCCGTAGCAGCCACGTAAAACTTGCAACAAACAAAGTAGAGGACGTCTAACTTGTTTTTGCAGGGCATGTTGTGATGTGATATGGTCAAGACATGATGAGTTATACGGTTTTGTATGAGATGATCATGTTTTGTAAAGTTATCGGCAACTGGCAGGAGCCATATGGTTGTCGCTTTATTGTATGAAATGCAATCGCCATGTAATTGCTTTAGTTTATCACTAAGCGGTAGCGATAGTCGTAGAAGCAATAGTTGGCAAGACGACAACGATGCTACGATGGAGATCAAGGTGTCAAGCCGGTGACGAAGGTGATCATGACGGTGCTTTGGAGATGGAGATCAAAAGCACAAGATGATGATGGCCATATCATGTCACATATTTTGATTGCATGTGATGTTTATCTTATTATGCTTCTTATTTTGCTTAGAACGACGGTAGCATTATAAGATGATCCCTTACTAAATTTCAAGGTATAAGTGTTCTCCCTGAGTATGCACCGTTGCGAAAGTTCGTCGTGCCGAGACACCACGTGATGATCGGGTGTGATAAGCTCTACGTTCAAATACAACGGGTGTAAGCCAGTTTTGCAAACGCAGAATACTCGGGTTAAACTTGACGAGCCTAGCATATACAGATATGGCCTCGGAACACTGGAGACCGAAAGGTCGAGCGTGAATCATATAGTAGATATGATCAACATAAGATGTTCACCATTGAAAACTACTCCATCTCACGTGATGATCGGACATGGTTTAGTTGATTTGGATCACGTGATCATTTAGATGACCAGAGGGATGTCTATCTAAGTGGGAGTTCTTTAAAATTAATATGATTAAACTGAACTTTAATTTATCATGAACTTAGTCCTGATAGTTTTTGCATATCTATGTCGTTGTAGATCAATGGCCCGTGCTACCGTTCCTTTGAATTTTAATGCATTCCTAGAGAAAGCTAAGTTGAAAGATGATGGTAGCAATTACACGGACTGGGTCCGTAACCTGAGGATTATCCTCATTGCTGCACAGAAGAATTATGTCCTTGAAGCACCGCTAGGTGACAAGCCCCCTTCCGCTAATGCAGACGCTTTGAACGTCTGGCAGTCGCGGTCTGATGACTACACGATAGTTCAGTGTGCCATGCTTTATGGCTTAGAACCGGGACTTCAACGACGCTTTGAACGTCATGGAGCATATGAAATGTTCCAGGAGTTGAAGTTAATATTTCAAGCAAATGCCCGAATTGAGAAATATGATATTTCCAATAAGTTCTACAGCTGCAAAATGGAGGAGAATAGTTCTATCAGTGAACACTTGCTCAGAATGTCTGGGTACTACAATCATATGACTCAACTTGGTTGCAATGTTGACAAAGATAGTGTTATTGATAGAGTTCTTCAATCACTGCCACCAAGCTATAAAGGCTTCGTGATGAACTATAACATGCAAGGGATGCAAAAGACAATTCCCGAGCTCTTCGCTATGCTCAAAGCTGCGGAGGTAGAAATCAAAAAGGAGCATCAAGTGTTGATGGTTAACAAGACCACTAGTTTCAAGAAAAAGGGCAAGGGAAAGAAAGGGAACTTCAAAAAGAATAGCAAATCAGTTGCTACTTCAATGAAGAAACCCAAATCTGGAGCCAAGCCTGAAACTGAGTGCTTCTACTGCAAGGGAACTGGACACTGGAAGCGGAACTGCCCCAAGTATTTGGCGGATAAGAAGGATGGCAAGATGAACAAAGGTATATGTGATATACATGTTATTGATGTGTACCTTACTAATGCTCGTAGTAGTACCTGGGTATTTGATACCGGTTCGGTTGCTAATATTTGTAACTCGAAACAGGGACTACGGATTAAACGAAGATTAGCTAAGGACGAGGTGACGATGCGCGTGGGAAACGGTTCCAAAGTCGATGTGATCGCCGTCGGCATGCTACCTCTACATCTACCTTCGGGATTAGTTTTAGACCTAAATAATTGTTATTTGGTGCCAGCGTTGAGCATGAACATTATATCTGGATCTTGTTTATTGCGAGACGGTTATTCATTTAGATCAGAGAATAATGGTTGTTCCATTTTTATGAATAATATCTTTTATGGTCATGCACCCTTAAAGAGTGGTCTATTCTTACTGGATCTTGATTGTAGTGATACACATATTCATAATATTGAAACCAAAAGATGCAAGGTTAATAATGATAGTGCAACTTATTTGTGGCACTGCCGTTTGGGTCATATTGGTGTAAAACGCATGAAGAAACTCCATAAAGATGGACTTTTGGAATCACTTGATTATGAATCACTTGGTGCTTGCGAACCATGCCTCATGGGCAAGATGACTAAAACTCCGTTCTCCGGAACTATGGAGCGAGCAACAGATTTGTTGGAAATCATACATATTGATGTATGTGGACCAATGAGCGTTGATGCTCGCGGCGGGTATCGTTATTTTCTGACCTTCACTGATGATTTGAGCAGATATGGGTATATCTACTTAATGAAACACAAGTCTGAAACATTTGAAAAGTTCAAAGAATTTCAGAGTGAAGTAGAGAATCATCGTAACAAGAAAATAAAGTTCCTACGATCTGATCGTGGAGGAGAATATTTGAGTTACGAGTTTGGTCTTCATTTGAAACAATGTGGAATAGTTTCACAACTCACGCCACCTGGAACACCACAACGTAATGGTGTGTCCGAACGTTGTAACCGTACTTTATTAGATATGGTGCGATCTATGATGTCTCTTACCGATTTACCACTATCGTTTTGGGGTTATGCTTTAGAGACAGCTGCATTCACGTTAAATAGGGCACCATCTAAATCCGTTGATACGACGCCTTATGAACTGTGGTTTGGCAAGAAACCAAAGTTGTCGTTTCTTAAAATTTGGGGCTGCGATGCTTATGTGAAAACACTTCAACCTGATAAGCTCGATCCCAAGTCGGAAAAATGTGTCTTCATAGGATACCCAAAAGAAACTGTTGGGTACACCTTCTATCACAGATCCGAAGGCAAAATATTCGTTGCTAAGAACGGATCCTTTCTAGAAAAGGAGTTTCTCTCGAAAGAAGTGAGTGGGAGGAAAGTAGAACTTGATGAGGTAATTGTACCTTCTCCCATATTGGAAAGTAGTACATCACAGGAAATTGTTCCAGTGATTCCTACACCAATTAGTGAGGAAGTTGATGATAATGATCATGAAACTTCGGATCAAGTTTCTACTGAACGTCGTAGATCAACCAGAGTACGTTCCGCACCAGAGTGGTACGGCAACCCAGTTCTGGAAATCATGTTACTAGACCATGATGAACCTACGAACTATGAGGAAGCGATGATGAGCCCAGATTCCGCAAAATGGCCTTTGGTTGACTTGCCCGATGATCGGCAGGCCATCGAAAATAAATGGATCTTCAAGAGGAAGACCGACGCAGACGGTAATATTACTGTTTACAAAGCTCGACTTGTTGCGAAAGGTTTTCGACAAGTTCAAGGAGTTGACTACGATGAGACTTTCTCACCTGTAGCGATGCTTAAGTCTGTCCGAATCATGTTAGCAATTGCCACATTTTATGATTATGAAATCTGGCAAATGGATGTCAAAACTGCATTCCTAAATGGATATCTCAAAGAAGAGTTGTATATGATGCAACCAGAAGGTTTTGTCGATCCAAAAGGTGCTAACAAAGTTTGCAAACTCTAGCGATCCATCTATGGACTGGTGCAAGCATCTCGGAGTTGGAATATACGCTTTGATGAGGTGATCAAAGCATATGGTTTTATACAGACTTTTGGAGAAGCCTGTATTTACAAGAAAGTGAGTGGGAGCTCTGTAGCATTTCTAATATTATATGTAGATGACATATTGTTAATTGGAAATGATATAGAATTTCTGAATAGCATAAAAGGATACTTGAATAAAAGTTTTTCAATGAAAGACCTCGGTGAAGCTGCTTACATATTAGGCATCAAGATCTATAGAGATAGATCAAGACGCTTAATTGGACTTTCACAAAGCACATACCTTGATAAGATTTTGAAAAGGTTCAAAATGGATCAGTCAAAGAAAGGGTTCTTGCCTGTTTTACAAGGTATGAAGTTGAGTAAGACTCAATGCCCGACCACTGCAGAAGATAGAGAGAAAATGAAAGTCATTCCCTATGCCTCAGCCATAGGGTCTATCATGTATGCAATGCTGTGTACCAGACCTGATGTGTGCCTTGCTATAAGTCTAGCAGGGAGGTACCAAAGTAATCCAGGAGTGGATCACTGGACAGCGATCAAAAACATCCTAAAGTATCTGAAAAGAACAAAGGATATGTTTCTCGTATATGGAGGTGACAAAGAGCTCGTCGTAAACGGTTACGTCGATTCTAGCTTTGACACTGATCCGGATGACTCAAAGTCACAAATCGGATATGTATTTTTATTGAACGGTGGAGCTATCAGCTGGTGCAGTTCCAAGCAGAGCGTCGTGGCGGGATCTACGTGTGAAGCGGAATACATAGCTGCTTCAGAAGCAGCAAATGAAGGAGTCTGGATGAAGGAGTTCATATCCGATCTAGGTGTAGTACCTAGTGCATCGGGTCCAATGAAAATCTTTTGTGACAACACTGGAGCCATAGCCTTGGCGAAGGAATCCAGGTTTCACAAGAGAACAAAGCACATCAAAAGACGCTTCAATTCCATCCGCGATCTAGTCAAGGAGGGAGACATAGAGATTTGCAAAATACATACGGATCTGAATGTTGCAGACCCGTTGACTAAGCCTCTTCCACGGGCAAAACATGATCAGCACCAAGACTCCATGGGTGTGAGGATCATCACTTTGTAATCTAGATTATTGACTCTAGTTCAAGTGGGATACTGAAGGAAATATGCCCTAGAGGCAATAATAAAGATGTTATTTGTATTTCCTTATATCATGATAAATGTCTTTTATTCATGCTAGAATTGTATTAACCGGAAACTTAGTACATGTGTGGATACATAGACAAAACAGTATGTCCCTAGTATGCCTCTACTAGACTAGCTCATTGATCAAAGATGGTTATGTTTCCTAGCCATACACATGAGTTGTCATTTGATCAACGGGATCACATCATTAGGAGAATGATGTGATGGACAAGACCCATCCGTTAGCATAGCACTATGATCGTTTAGTTTTACTGCTATTGCTTTCTTCATGACTTATACATGTTCCTATGACTATGAGATTATGCAACTCCCGAATACCGTAGGAACACCTTGTGTGCTATCAAACGTCCCAACGTAACTGGGTGATCATAAAGATGCTCTACAGGTGTCTCCGAAAGTATTCGTGGTGTTGGCATAGATCAAGATTAGGATTTGTCACTCCGAGTGTCGGAGAGGTATCTCTGGGCCCTCTCGGTAACACACATCACAATAAGCCTTGCAAGCAAAAGACTAATGAGTTAGTCACGAGATGATGTGTTACGGAACGAGTAAAGAGACTTGCCAGGTAAACGAGATTGAACTAGGTATAAAGATACCGACGATCGAATCTCGGGCAAGTAACATACCGTTTGACAAAAGGAACAACGTATGTTGTTATGCGGTTCTGACCGATAAAAGATCTTCGTAGAATATGTAGGAGCCAATATGAACATCCAGGTTCCGCTATTGGTTATTGACCAGAGATGAGTCTCGGTCATGTCTACATAGTTCTCGAACCCGTAGGGTCCGCACGCTTAACGTTTGATGACGATCGGTATTATGAGTTTTTGAGTATTGATGTACCGAAGGTAGTTCGGAGTCCCGGATGAGATCACAGACATGACGAGGAGTCTCGGAATGTCCGAGACATAAAGATTGATATATTGGACGGCTATATTCGGACACCGGAAGTATACCGGAAAAGTTTCGAATTTATCGGGAATGCCGGAGGGGGTTACCGGAACCCCCTACGAGAGGGGATGGTCCATAGTGGGCCTAAAGGGTGAGAGAGAGGCAGCCCATAGGGCTGGCCGGCGCCCCCACCTAGGAATCCTAGTTGGACTAGGATTGGGGGGGCGCCACCTCTCCTAATCCTTTCCCCCTTCTTCCTTCCGGTGAATCCTACTAGGAATAGGATTGCAATCCTATTCCTAGTAGGAGTCCCCTCCCTAGCCGCACCATAGGAGGTGGCCTGCCCCTCCTCCCTTGCTCCTTTATATACGGGGGCAGGGGGGCACCCAAAGACACACAAGTTGAATTGTTTTAGCCGTGTGCGGTGCCCCCTCCACAGAATCACACCTCGGTCGTACCGTCGCGGAGCTTAGGCGAAGCCCTGCGCCGGTGAACACATCATATCCGTCACCACGCCGTCGTGCTGACGAAACTCTCCCGTGAAGCTCTACTGGATCAAGAGCTCGTGGGACATCATCAAGCTGAACGTGTGCTGAACGCGGAGGTGCCGTACGTTCGGTGCTTGATCGGTTGGATCGTGAAGAAGTTCGACAACATCAACCGCGTCACTTGACGCTTCCGCTCCCGGTCTACGAGGGTACGTAGACACACTCTCCCTTCTCGTTGCTATGCATCTGGTAGATAGATCTTGCGTGATCGTAGGAAAATTTTAAAATACTACGTTCCCCAACAGGATTGTAGGATTGTGTGACACCTTTATAGTCAGCAAATGAATCTGGCAGATTATTTGCAATGTGTTGCAAATCTTCTGAACGCATGGTTCAGATCTTTGTGTGCGTGGATTTGAGACAGAAATGTGTTGAACATTCCACTAATTTCCTGGCATTCTTTGTGGTACTTGAAATCCCCCCTAATGCCTGGAAATGTTCCTCATTGAATCAGCATACTGGCCTTGAATAACTCCCCATGTGAGGGGCTTGAGGTATTGACGGAAATACAGTTATTCCTCACATAGATCCCAACTATATGTTGAGGGGCCAATGATGTATGTCGGGTGGTGATATCGGTATGCAACCGAATTACCGCAAATAGGAAATACTTGGTAGATTTCCACGTATCAAAGACAAAGGGGAATAATATTATGCAGTTTGGTCATGAGCATGTAAAACTACATGCCTCCAACGTAAAGTTGGTAAGTTGCAATTCAAAGTAAAGATCATGCAATGAGCTTAATTCTTTGGATGGGATTCTACCAAACCATTTTGAGTCTAGACATTAGGACAAATTGCTAAACTTCAATTCGAGAGCCATAGACAAGGCACTCAAGGAGAATTCTGCAATGCTATCCATCCGATTTGCTTGAGATCGGTGTCGGGATAATGAGCCAATGGTTTCGTGTGAATAAAGCACACAGTTAAGACCATCATATAGATGTCTTTTAGAACCATGGGGTACCTGAATAGTCCACTCAATAGTTGGGAAGAGCCACTTACCTTGACTTGATGCATTCAAGGAGTCTGAGTGGTTCAGCGTAAACTTTAAGGTGCGCGAGCCTTAAAATTTGCCTCCCTGTGTCACATGTAGTGCACACAAAATCCAAATTTTGTTAGAATTTAGCATCATAATAATCATAAACCATTGGAATTGCTGATAGTTTCGATTTCAACCCAATGTCAATGATGACCAAAACTGAAATGCCAAGTTTGTCATGCAAAAGACACTCTGGAAAACTATCTCGTACGCAACATGTGCTACGGGTTTTGTAGTATGCGTAGTACAACCATGATGATACAAAGAGAATGTGCTTGCCATATCCGTTGCATATGGTAAAGAGAAGATATTCCTGTTTGTTGTCATCATAAGTTTGACCATGGAAACTATTTTGACGAATACCTCTATAGTTTAGTAGGGTACGAGTTAAACCCGGAAGCAATAAAGCATCCCGACGTTACTCGAGTACCCACGGGGACAGTAAATATGACTCGAGTTGAGCCAACAAATACCTCATCGCGTCTAGCGATTTTAAAATATCTTCTTTCTCTCAACGAGAGTGGAAACATTTCACCTCCCTGAGTATAGAGTTCGTGGTGCATATGTCCACATGGCACAAATCATCTTTGATCAGATTGATCCCGCAGAAATATATATATATACATGAATATTTTCAATATGAAAACATTGTCAGATATATAGAATACATACAGATGTATTTGTACCAAAGTGCTGATACAGTATATTGTGATATACAATATATGATGACAACAATAATCATGTTCTTATTAGAACATCATAAATGGACATAAATAAATAGATCACTGAGGAGACTAAGGGACTAAATGTATAATCTCCAAACATGTTGGTTGATGCATATTCAACCACCATGCTCTCCATGCTCATAGGGTCTCGTGATAGCTTGATGGTGTCAGGTTGAGGGTTTGAAATGAGTTTCAAACCATTACCCTCGAGGTCCATTGCGTCCCGGTGGCGTAGCTTGGATTGCACGCGCTGCCACATGGGATGCAAGACTGATCTTGATGTCCATGACCCTCTTAAGTAAGTTGTGACCCTTGAGGGCAAGAGTCTCAAATTACTTAGCCATCGATTACTTATAGGGGCAAACCACAGATAATAAATTTACCATCATGGTTAAGTTATAATCAGATTGCAAAAGTTTGACTCAAGTGTAATTTGAAAATGCTCAACCTCAATTTTGGGAACATAACACATTGAAGATCATACATATCTCACAGTAATAGAGATTGTCTGCACATGGGCAGTAGATCCAACTCATTACCTTGTGTTTTCCAAATATAATGAGGGAGATGTTATTGTCAAAATTTTACAAGTTTGTTGTGCGGGAGAAATCAATCTCGACCGCTGTGACATGTTCATGAAGAATGGCAATGTGGTAAACACATAGAACATATCATCTTCGGTGAAAACCGGTAATTTATTTATATTACAGATTGTGTAATATAAATACATCTTAATGTTGCAAAATTAATAGATTTCAAGAAGCTGGCTCGAAATCATTAGTGTGAATCTCAAATTGATAAGGATGACACCTTGAATTTTGCATATGTATTTGCAAGAAATTGAAAATCTCAATTGCAAATAGATGTATTAATCTCAACATGTGTTTAACATGGAGATAGATACATCATAGAAATATTCCAGAATACCTTGTAATAAATAGTAATGATGTTGCAAACTTGATGTTCAAGTGAAAAACTTGAATTGTATAGACATCAAATTAAATGAGATGATCTTGTATCAAGTTGCAAGATAATTCAGCAAAGTGAATTAATATTTTGCGAGAGAAATTAATCTCAAACGCAATGAGATTGTTTTGCGAGAAAAATTATATTTCTCAATCACAAATCAATATTGTTGTGCGAGAAATTTTAATCTCAATCGCGAAAACAATATTGCTGTACTAATAAGACATGTTATAGGGATTGCTAAAAAGCACACACATTGAACATGTCAAGCATCAACAACCACATATTTCTGGATAATTTGTTTTTCAAAAAAAAAATCGACAGATAAATGGGCTATCATGCGTGATGAACTAAGCAGGAAGGCTTAAGAGAAAACTGCAGAAACTCATTTTTGATTATGAGAAACCACAAGGGCTGAAGTGAAAACAGCCGAAGAGATAAGGTTCTCTTCCTTTTTCTCTCCTGCAGTTACGATTGGGACTAGTCCCTGGTAATCGTCGCCGCCTGGAGACGGCCGCACCGTGCACCACCACTCGTGGGAGGGGCCTCTCAGGGGAAGAGGCCGGGAAGGCCGCGCCATGGCCGCCGCTTCGCGGGCTGCCACCACTCCAGGTGGTTGCGCCGCCAGCGTTGCCTTGCTTTGCTGACACGCATGGAGCAAGTCACCGACGCCTGAGGGACGAGCCGCCGCGGCGCGCGCGCTTCAGGCATCGCCGGCCGGAAGCCGCCACAATTCCCTCGGCAGGCCAGGCCATGGATGAAGTCGTTCCGCGTCAGATGCGGTGGTCGCGTCGTGCGATAGGAGGCTTCACCGCGGCGACCACAGGCTGAGTGGCCATGGGCGTTGGCCACTGCTACCTTCGACAGCCACAGCCTGGTGCCGCGTGGGCGTGAGCGCCGTAGTCACCGACAAGCGAGATGGGTTCGCCGACCGGAAGAAGGAGCGTCGCATCAGCCGTTGCCCGTCTCCACTCCAATAGGAGTCGGGCTGCAGAGGAGCCGCGCTAGGAAGCCCCACGCCGAGGCCGAAGGCCATGGTCGTGTGTTGTTCTTCCCGCTGCTGCATGCCTGAAGACAGTTTGGTGCGTAAATAATTAAAATCGGAAGGTAGCACCTTAATTCTTGTATGTAGCAATTGGATCAAGGCTTTGGTATTTGCTTCGGTTGCTTCTTGACTTCGATTTCTCTCTTGATTTAAATCCATCGAGCACATGGATATGCATCAAAGGTTGTCGTTGCTCCATGGCCGTGGTCGTCCCGTCCGTAACTGTCTCGTCCGGATGCGCAGGACAGCCGCCGCTCCAAGCGTTGGCCGTTGGTCGCTCATGTGGACGCGCTGCCGGGAGCCCGCGGTCGCGCGTGGGTGCCGCCTTCCGCCGGGAACACCGCGTTGCCGTGGAGTAGCCGTCGTCGTGTGCGCGGCGTCATGCGCTGCCTTTGCTAGCGCTGGAGCGCTGGCTTCCTTTGCCACACAGGGCCAGAGGGCATCGCGACGCTGCGCGCTCGCTGCCGGCAGTTTGGCCGTGAAATCGCTCCGCCAGATAGCGTGCTGATAACGTGTTAGAAAGTAAAACGAGAGAGACCATAGAAAGGAATGTAAAGTGAATGGTCATTTTTATTGATGATTGAGTACAAGTATATATAGCCTCGATGGGATACATCTAACAGACGCGATGGTCCGGAGAGACACGAGCGAACAGTCGTGTCCCTCGTACATGGCGGTTAGGGATAGTGGAGATTCTTCATAATTAACACATGGGTTAATTAATCTCAACAAAATACACATTGAACATTTTGTGGTATGCTTGAACAATTGATTAATGTACGATGAACAAATTTTAAGTACACATTGAACGTTTTTTAATATACATTGAACAATTTCATAATATACAATGAACATTTTTGTAATACATGATGAACATTTTTACAATTCAAAGGTGAACCATTTCATAATATATGATGAACATTTTTTTAATACGATGAATATTTTGGTAATACACGGTGGAATTTTATGTAATATGCAATAAAAAGAAGAAAAACAGAAATAAAAAATAAAAAAGGAAACATAGAAGAAAAAATGAAAGGAGAAAGGAACCAAAAGAGAGAGAAAATAAAAAAACGGAACAAAACAGCTGAAAACCGGACAAAACAGTGAAAAAACTGGATACAAAAAACCATAGAAGAAAAAGAAAAAAACCCCGCAAGGAATAGAGAAGGAAGCAACGGCAAACGAATCAAACAGCAAACGCCAATCCTGTACGTGTGCCGGCCCAACAGGAGGCTCGCCTCAGCGAAAGCACGTCGTTCTGACGCTAACGAGCGTCAAATAGTGTTTGCCATGTGTTCCGCAATCGTGTTCCGCAATGGCTGCTGCTCTACGGGCCGAAACGGCCGCATCTGGTAAACCGGGCCTTCTCAGCCCATTTGTCTAACCGACCGTCCAAAAAACTGTTCGCTCGTCAACCAGCCCAAGCGTCACCGATACAGAGGGGATCCGGCGCTGCGAGAGAAAGGAGAAAGGGGATCCGGCGCTGCGCGAGAGGTGAGAGGCCGATGTGGACCGTCGCTGCGAGAGAAAGAGGAGGGGATGGATGGATCGGTCATGGCGAGGGTGCACCCTATCTGTCACTTGCAGGCGATGGCGCGACGACTATAGGCCTCCCGCCACTGCCGTCGGTGACCACGACCTCCAGTGACACGCGACTTTGCGCCAAGGCGGCACCACTGAACCGGCTTCCCCGACGGCGTTGATGGCCTCCCTCTGCGCCTTGCATCTTCCATCTCTTCGAGGAGGCCGGCATCCTCGGATTCGGTAAGACATGGGAACCCTTTGTTGTGCGCCCTTGACTCGCCCAAGTCCGCAGGCGGTGATGAACACATACATATATTCTCCTCCACTGATTCTGTTGTGTATAATTTGACTGCTCACAATCACAGCGGCGCCCTGCACCGTCATCGTCATGCCGTTTGGTGGAAGTCACACTCTGGACATCGCTATCTCTGCCTCATGAACTCCATGCGCTGATCGGGTAGGTAATGCTGGTGTATAAGCTGATGGAGTGATCGGAAGACTGCATAATTCTAGAGTTGTTTTTGGGTGATTTCCTTTTTGGAGATTTATTTTGGTGATTCTTTGTATTCTAGGAGTGTTATAGATGAAATTTTCCCACTATGTTGCGGAACTATGCTAAACTGAAGTAATGTTGGCTCTTCTGTATGTGTGGTGCCTAGATTACTTAGAAAACCAGTGGTAAGTGCTAACTCAAGCACTTGATGCTAAACTGAATTAACAATCAGGCTCTTTTGTACGTGTTGGCTCTTGTTTACATGTATGCCATGCATAGAAAGGCTTCGATATTGTTAAACTGAATTACAAATCACCTACTAGACCTTGCTGTACATATGATGATCCATTGCCATGCATAGAAAGGCTTTCTTTTCAATTTTGTCAAGTTCAGTTCATCTAATTTTTTGAAACTTGTTTTTGAAAAATTCATAGAACTTGCAAGCTAGGGAAAGGCTTCCGTTTTGATTTTTTGCAGTTTTCTTCAGAATTATTTACTTCAGATATGTGCCTGTTACACCTATTTAGACTTCTGATCATAGTATCAACTTTTAAAGGATTGTAGACTAGAGTTTCAAAAAAGAACCTTGAGTCATAAGGCTTTGCACAGTAGCTTTACCGTAGTCTTATGAAACGAAATTAGATAGAGGGACCATGGCACCAACGCTATCATGGCCCGGACTGACCCTCTCCTCGAGCACCGGGGGAAACCCTTGGTCTGTTCATTGGACAAGGCAGCGGCGGCGTCTCAGCGCCATTCCCTTCTTGAAGGCGTTGCTTAGGTCGCACTTGGAGCCCCCGATGCAGTAGCTGGAGATGGTGGCCTCCCCGGTCTTCCGGCGAGGCTTGCTGGCAAGGTTTACGAGTCGAAGAGTCGACGAGTCGTTCCAAGGTTGAGACTCATAGACTAGTCTAGACTAGTGCGAGACTAGTCGACATTGTACTGTAGCACTGAACTGACAGTCCAGCACAACAACACTAGCATAAAAACAAGTTCAGAACTCCATAATCCATATGCAATTGCAAACATAGCAGAACACCTTAGTGTGACAACTTCACAAGACCGACATAAGGTTCAACATGTAGTCCAACATCAAGGTCTGAATTACAAAAGAAAGGTTCAACAACACCACAAGCAACAAGTTCCACTCCAGCAAAAGAAATCTTGTAGCCTTAGCCCTCAAATCAATCCAGAAATCTTGTAGCCATAGCAGCACCAGCAGCACCAGCAGCAAGCATAGCAGCACCAGCAACAACCATAGCAGCACCAGCAGCAAGCAGAGTAGCACCAGCAGCGAGCAGAGCAGCACCAACAGCAAGCAGAGCAGCACCAGCAGCGAGGCAGAGCAACAGCAGGTCCAACAGCGAGGCAGAGCAACAGCAGGTCCAGCAGCGAGGCAGGTTTTTTGAGTCGCTCGACTCAAACCAGTCGACTAGTCTAGACTAGTCGTCGACTAGTCGATACTTGGTTCGACTCGACCAAGTAGTCTACACGAGAAACGTAGTCGGACACAACTATGCGACTCATAGACTAGTCGAGCGACTAGTCTAGACTAGTCGTTCGACTCATAATCCTTGCTTGCTGGTAATGCGTGTTGGGGAACGTCGCATGGGAAACAAAAAATTTTCCTACGTTCACCAAGATCAATCTAGGAGATGCATCTACGAGAGGAGAGTTGGATCCACATACCCTTGTAGATCGCTAAGCGGAAGCGTTCAAGAACGCGGTTGATGGAGTCGTACTCGCCGCGATTCAGATCGCCGAAGATCCTAGCACCGAACGGACGGTGCCTCCGCGTTCTTCACACGTGCAGCCCGGTGACGTCTCCCACGCCTTGATCCAGCAAGGAGAGAGGGAGAGGTTGGGGAAAACTCCATCCAACAGCAGCACGACGGCGTGGTGGTGGTGGAGGAGCGCGGGACTCCAGCAGGGCTTCGCCAAGCGCTGCAAGAGACGAGGAGGGAGAGGGGTAGGGCTGCGCCAAGAGGGAGACTTTCTCGTGTGTCAAGCAGCCCTAAAACCTCACATATATATAGGGGGAAGGGAGGGCCGCGCCCCCCTTTAGGGTTTCCCACCCCTAGGGTGCGGCCAGCCCTAGATCCCATCTAGGGGGGTGGCCAAGGGGGAGAGAGGGGGAGGCGCACCACTATTGGGCCCTAGGGCCCAACTGCCCTAGGGTTTGCCCCCCTCCCCTCTTGGAGGCGCCCTGGGACTTGGTGGGGGGGCGCACCAGCCCCCTTGGGGCTGGTCCCCTCCCACACTTAGCCCACGTAGCCTTCTGGGGCTGGTGGCCCCACCTGGTGGACCCCCGGGACCCTCCCGGTGGTCCCGGTACATTACCGATATCGCCCGAAACTTTTCCGGTGACCAAAACAGGACTTCCCATATATGAATCTTTACCTCCGGACCATTCCGGAACTCCTCGTGACGTCCGGGATCTCATCCGGGACTCCGAACAATATTCGGTAACCGCGTACATACTTTCCCTATAACCCTAGCGTCATCGAACCTTAAGTGTGTAGACCCTACGGGCTCGGGAACCATGTAGACATGACCGAGACAACTCTCCGGCCAATAACCAACAGCGGGATCTGGATACCCATGTTGGCTCCCACATGTTCCACGATGATCTCATCGGATGAACCACGATGTCAAGGATTCAATCAATCCCGTATACGATTCCCTTTGTCTATCGGTATAGCACTTGCCCGAGATTCGATCGTCGGTATACCGATACCTTGCTCAATCTCGTTACCGGCAAGTCTCTTTACTCGTTCCGTAACACATCATCCCGTGATCAACTCCTTGATCACATATTGTGCACATTATGATGATGTCCTACCGAGTGGGCCCAGAGATACCTCTCCGTCATACAGAGTGACAAATCCCAGTCTCGATTCGTGCCAACCCAAACAGACACTTTCGGAGATACCTGTAGTGCACCTTTATAGCCACCCAGTTACGTTGTGACGTTTGGTACACCCAAAGCATTCCTACGGTATCCGGGAGTTGCACAATCTCATGGTCAAAGGAAAAGATACTTGACATATAGAAAAGCTTTAGCATACGAACTACACGATCTGTGCTTGGCTTAGGATTGGGTCTTGTCCATCACATCATTCTCCTAATGATGTGATCCCGTTATCAACGACATCCAATGTCCATGGTCAGGAAACCGTAACCATCTATTGATCAACGAGCTAGTCATCTAGAGGCTTACTAGGGACATGGTGTTTGTCTATGTATCCACACATGTATCTGAGTTTCCTATCAATACAATTCTAGCATGGATAATAAACGATTATCGTGAACAAGGAAATATAATAATAACCAATTTATTATTGCCTCTAGGGCATATTTCCAACAGTCTCCCACTTGCACTAGAGTCAATAATCTAGTTCACATCGCCATGTGATTAACACTCACAGGTCACATCGCCATGTGACTAACACTCAAGAGTTCACTAGAGTCAGTAATCTAGTTCACATCAATATGTGATTAATACTCAATGAGTTCTGGGTTTGATCATGTTATGCTTGTGAGAGAGGTTGTAGTCAACGGGTCTGCAACATTCAGATCCCTATGTTCTTCGCAAAACCTTATGTCATATCGTAGATGCTGCTATCACGTTCCACTTGGAGCTATTCCAAACTGTTGCTCCATTATACGTATCCGGTATCTCCACTTAGAGTTATCCGGATAGGTGTTAAGCTTGCATCGACGTAACTCTTTACGTCGAACTCTTTATCACCTCCATAACCGAGAAACATTTCCTTACTCCTCTAAGGATAATTTTGACCACTATCTAGTAATCCACTCCTGGATCACCTTTGTACCCTCTTGCCAGACATGTGGCAAGGCACACATCAGGTGCGGTACTTAGCATGGCATACCGTACAGAGCCTATGACAAAAGCATAGGGGACGACCTTCGTCCTTCCTCTTCCTTCTGCCGTGGTCAAGTTTTGAGTCTTACTCAACTTCACACCTTACAACTCAGGTAAGAACTCCTTCTTTGACTGATCTATTTTGAACTCCTTCAAAATCATGTCAAAGGTATGTGTTCTTTTGAAAGTATCATCAGGCGTCTTGATCTATCTGTATAGATCTTGATGCCCAATATGTAAGCAGCTTTATCCAGGTCTTCCTTTGAAAAACTCATTTCAAACAACCCTTTATGCTTTCCAGAAATTCTACATCATTTCGGATCAACAATATGTCATTCACATATACTTATCAGAAATGTTGTAGTGCTCCCACTCACTTTATTGCAAATACAAGTTTCAAACAAACCAAGGTTTTTGAGTCGCCTAGCCAAGTCGAGTCGCCATGCCTCCGACTAGTGGCTCGCTGCGATTAGTCTGCGACTCGTCGTGATTAATCGCCCCAAGTCGCCCCAGGTGTTAAGAGGAGGAGGAGGAGGGGGAAGAGGAAGAGGAGGAGGGGGAAGAGGAAGAGGAGGAGGGGGAAGAGGTGCTGTTGCAGGCGGAGGATGGGGAAGGCAGCTGCTTGGAGGATACTTCAGCTCAGAGAAGGCAGCAGCAGTTCGTAGGAGCAATGGAGGCGGCGATTCTGATGTGGGATGGGAGCACACGTCTTGCTCCTCCTCTGTTTCGTGCTAGAGAGCTGGCCCAATAGGCCCATTATGTAACCCTAGCTTCCAAATAAAATCCAGACCGTCCATATGCTCTAATCTGAACCGTGCATCTGCTCTCCCATGTGCCTTTCTCCTTCGTCTCTCCCGTTCTTCTCCTCGTACAGGCGGCGCACTCCAGCTTCGTCTCCTCCTCCCCCGCCTCGGACTCCTAGCCTCCTCACCTTCCCAGTCTTCCCTCCCTTGGCCTTGCTGAAGCAAGCCGCCCTGCTTTGAGGTCCTAGTCGCCCGACTAGTCGTCGACTAATCGTCGACTAGCCTACCAGCCGCGCGACTCGCTCCTCTAGCCAAGTCGCCTGCGCAAGCCAACCTCGCTCCAACGACTTGGTGATTAGTCGGCGATTAGTCGGCGATTAGCCGGCGACTCAAAAACCTTGAAACAAACTTTGTATACCCAAAAACTTTGATCACTCCATCAAAGTGTATATTCCGACTCCGAGATGCTTGCTCTAGTCCATGGAAGGATCGCTGGAGCTAGCATATCTTTTAGCATCCTTAGGATCGACAAAACCTTTCTGATTGTATCACATACAACCTTTCCTTACGAAAACTGGTAAGGAAACTTGTTTTGTCATCCATCTGCCAGATTTCATAAATGCAGCTAATGCTAACATGATTCCGACGGACTTAAGCATCGCTACGGGTGAGAAAATCTCATCGTAGTCAACTCCTTGAACTTGTGAAAAACTCTTCGCCACAAGTCGAGCTTCATAGACGGTGACATTACCGTCCACGTCCGTCTTAGTCTTAAAGATCCATTTGTCTCAATGGCTTGCCGATCATAGGGCAAGTCCACCAAAGTCCATACTTTGTTTGGATACATGGATCCTATCTCGGATTTATCGGCTTCTAACCATTTGTCGGAATATGGGCCCACCATCGCTTCTCCATAGTTCGTAGGTTCATTGTTGTTCAACAACATGACATCTAAGACAGGATCACCGTACCACTCAGGAGTAGTACATATCCTTGTCGACCTACGAGGATCGATAGCAACTTGATCTGGAGCTTCATGATCACTATCATTAGTTTCCTCTTCAACTGTCGTAGGTTCCACAGAAACATCTTTCTGTGTTGCACTACTCTCCGGTTGAAGTGAGGGTTCGACGACCTCATCAAGTTCTATCTTCCTCCCACTCAATTCTTTCGAGAGAAACTCCTTCTCGAGAAAGGACCCGTTCTTAGGGACAAACATTTTTGCCCTTGGATCTGAGATAGGAGGTATACCCAACTGTTACCTTTGGGTATCCTATGAAGATGTATTTGTCCGCTTTGGGTTCGAGCTTTTCCCGGCTGAAGCCATAAGCCTCGCAGCCCCAAACATTGAGAAACGACAACTACGGTTTCTTGCCAAACCTTAGTTCATATGGCGTTGTCTCAACGGACTTAGATGGTGCCCTATATAAAGTGAATGCAGCTGTCTCTAATGCATAACCTCAAAATAATAGCGGTAGATCGGTAAGATACATCATAGATCGCACCATATCTCATAAGGTTCGATTACGATGTCCGGACACACCATTACGCTGTGGTGTTCCAGGGGACTTCAACTGCGAAACAATTCCACAATGTCTTAAGTGATTGCCAAACTCATAATTCAGATAATATCCCCTTGATCAGATCGTAGGAACATGATCTTCTTGTTATGATGATTCTTAATCTTCACTCTGAAATTGTTTGAACCTTTCAAACGTTTCAGACTTTTGCTTCATTAAGTAAATATACCATATCTACTCAAATTGTCATTGAAGATGAGAAAATAACGATATCCACCACACGCCTTAATTCTCATTGGATCACATACATCAGCATGTATGATTTCCAACAAGTCACTTGCCCGTTTCATTGTACCTGAAAACGGGATCTCAGTCATCCTGCCCAAGAGGCATGGCTCGCATGTGTCAAGCGATTCAAAATCAAGTGACTCCAAACATCCATCAGCATGGAGTTTCTTCATGCATTTTATGCCAAAATGACCTAAGAGGCAGTGCCACAAGAAAGTGGTACTATCATTATTAACTCTACATCTTTTGGCATTAATATTATCATCATGTGTATTACTATGATCGAGATTCAACGAACCATTGGGTGCATGACCATAAAGGTATTATTCATGTAAACAGAATAACCATTATTCTCTAACTTAAATGAATAACCGTATTGCGATGAACATGATCTAATCATTTTCACGCTCAACGTAGACACCTGATAACATTTATCTAGGTTCAACACTAATCTCGAAAATAGAGGAAGTGTGCGATGGTGATCTTATCAACCTTGGAAACACTTCCAACACACATCGTCACCTCGCCTTTAGCTAGTCTCCGTTCAGTCCGTAGCTTTTGCTTCAAGTCACTAATAATAGCAACTGAACCGGTATCCAATACCCAGGTGCTACAAGGAGTACTACCAAGGTACACATCAATAACACGCATATCAAATATACTTTGTTGAAGTTGCCAGCTATCATATCTACCATGTATTTGGGGTGGTTCCGCTACCATGTGACCGTTCCCCTTACAATAGAAGCACTTAGTCTCGAGGTTTGGGTTCAACCATGGGTTCCTTCATCAGAGCGACAACAGGTTTGCCATTCATGAAGTTTCCCTTCTAGCCCTTACCCTTTTTAAACCAGTGGTCTTATTAAACCATCAACACTTGATGCTCCTTCTTGATCTCTACTTTTGCGGTACTAAGAACCGCTGACAGCACCGGGATCATCTCCATCCTTTGCATGTCATAGTTCATCACGAAGTTCTAGTAGCTTGGTGATAGTGTCTAGAGAATTCTGTCAACCACTATCTCACCTGGAAGATTAACTCCCACTTGGTTCAAGTGATTTCAGCACCCAGACATTCTGAGCACATGCTCACAAGTTGAGCTATTCTCCTCCATCCTTTTGGCAAAAGAACTTGTCAGAGGTCTCATACCTCTCAACACGGGCATGAGCCTGAAATCCCAATTTCAGCTCTTAGAACATCTCATATGTTCTATGGCGTTCAAAACGTCATTGGAATCCCGATTCTAAGCCGTAAAGTATGGTGCACTAAACTATCAAGTAGTCATCAGGACGTCTCTGTCAGGTGTTCACAACATCCACAGACAACGTTGTAGGGGTTTGCACATCGAGCGGTGCATCAAAGACGTAAGCTTTCTGTGCAGCAGTGAGGACACTCCTCGGACTACGGACCCAGTCCGCATCCTCGCTTACAATATCTTTCAACTTAGTCTTTCTCTAGGATCGTATTAAACAGGGAGCTACAACGCAAGCTATTGATCTACAACATAATTTGCAAAGGCAACTTAGACTATTGTTCATGATAAGTGAGTTTAACTAATCAAATTACTTATAACTCCCACTCAAATTGACATCCCTCTGGTCATCCGAGCGTGACATGATCCAAATCCACCAACCCAAGTCCGATCATCACGTGAGATGAGGTGGTGTCAATGGTGAACATCTTCATGTTGATCATATCTACTATATGACTCATGCTCGACCTTTCGGTCTTCCGTGTTCCGAGGCCATGTCTGTACATGCTAGGCTCGTCAAGTCTAACCCGAGTGTTCTGCATGTGCAAAACTGGCTTGCACCCGTTGTATGCGAACGTAGAGTCTATCACACCCGATCATCACGTGGTGCTTCGAAACGACGAACCTTCGCAACGGCGCACACTCGGGGGGAACACAATTTAATCTTGAAATTTTAGTGAAGGATCATCTTATAATGCTACCGTCGTCCTAAGCAAAATAAGATGCATAAAAGGATTAACATCACATGCAAATCATAAGTGACATGATATGGCCATCAACTCGTGCTTTTGATCTCCATCTCCAAAGCACCGGCATGATCTCCATCGTCACCGGCGTAACACCATGATCCCCATCATCATGATCTCCATCATCGTGTCGCCATCGGGGTTGTCGCGCGCCCACCATGCTCTTACTACTATTGCTACCGTTTAGCGATAAAGTAAAGCATTACATAGCGCTTAATGATTGACACGCAGGTCATACAAAAATTAAAGACAACCCTATGGCTCCTGCCGGTTGCCGTATACATCGACATGCAAGTCGATATTAACTATTACAACATGATCATCTCATACATCGAATATATCTCATCATGTCATTGGCCATATCATATCACATACATACCCTGCAAAAACAAGTTAGACGTCCTCTAATTTGTTGTTGCATTTTTTACGTGGCTGCTATGGGTATCTAGCAAGAACGCTTCTTACCTACGCAAAGCCACAACGGTGATATTTAAGTTGCTATTTAACCTTCTACAAGGACCGCCTTTGTCTATTCCGATTCAACTAAGATAGGAGAGACAGACACCCGCCAGCCATCTTATGCAACAAAAGTCGCATGTCTGTCGATGGAACCGGTCTCATGTACGTGGACATGTAAAGTTGGTCCGGGCCGCTTCATCCCATAATACCGCTGAATCAAGAAAGACCAAGGAGGGAAGCAATCTAAACATCAACGCCCACAAACCCCTTTGTGTTCTACTCGTGAAAGCATCTACGCAAGAACCTAGCTCATGATGCCACTGTTGGGGAACGTCGCATGGGAAACAAAAATTTTCCTACGTTCACCAAGATCAATCTAGGAGATGCATCTACGAGAGGAGAGTTGGATCCACATACCTTTGTAGATCGCTAAGCGGAAGCGTTCAAGAACGCGGTTGATGGAGTCGTACTCGCCGCGATTCAGATCGCCGAAGATCCTAGCACCGAACGGACGGTGCCTCCGCGTTCTTCACACGTGCAGCCCGGTGACGTCTCCCACGCCTTGATCCAGCAAGGAGAGAGGGAGAGGTTGGGGAAAACTCCATCCAACAGCAGCACGACGGCGTGGTGGTGGTGGAGGAGCGCGGGACTCCAGCAGGGCTTCGCCAAGCGCTGCAAGAGACGAGGAGGGAGAGGGGTAGGGCTGCGCCAAGAGGGAGACTTTCTCGTGTGTCAAGCAGCCCTAAAACCTCACATATATATAGGGGGAAGGGAGGGTTGCGCCCCCCTTTAGGGTTTCCCACCCCTAGGGTGCGGCCAGCCCTAGATCCCATCTAGGGGGGCGGCCAAGGGGGAGAGAGGGGGAGGCGCACCACTATTGGGCCCTAGGGCCCAACTGCCCTAGGGTTTGCCCCCCTCCCCTCTTGGAGGCGCCCTGGGACTTGGTGGGGGGCGCACCAGCCCCCTTGGGGCTGGTCCCCTCCCACACTTAGCCCACGTAGCCTTCTGGGGCTGGTGGCCCCACCTGGTGGACCCCCGGGACCCTCCCGGTGGTCCCGGTACATTACCGATATCGCCCGAAACTTTTCCGGTGACCAAAACAGGACTTCCCATATATGAATCTTTACCTCCGGACCATTCCGGAACTCCTCGTGACGTCCGGGATCTCATCCGGGACTCCGAACAATATTCGGTAACCGCGTACATACTTTCCCTATAACCCTAGCGTCATCGAACCTTAAGTGTGTAGACCCTACGGGCTCGGGAACCATGTAGACATGACCGAGACAACTCTCCGGCCAATAACCAACAGCGGGATCTGGATACCCATGTTGGCTCCCACATGTTCCACGATGATCTCATCGGATGAACCACGATGTCAAGGATTCAATCAATCCCGTATACGATTCCCTTTGTCTATCGGTATAGCACTTGCCCGAGATTCGATCGTCGGTATACCGATACCTTGCTCAATCTCGTTACCGGCAAGTCTCTTTACTCGTTCCGTAACACATCATCCCGTGATCAACTCCTTGATCACATATTGTGCACATTATGATGATGTCCTACCGAGTGGGCCCAGAGATACCTCTCCGTCATACAGAGTGACAAATCCCAGTCTCGATTCGTGCCAACCCAAACAGACACTTTCGGAGATACCTGTAGTGCACCTTTATAGCCACCCAGTTACGTTGTGACGTTTGGTACACCCAAAGCATTCCTACGGTATCCGGGAGTTGCACAATCTCATGGTCAAAGGAAAAGATACTTGACATATAGAAAAGCTTTAGCATACGAACTACACGATCTGTGCTTGGCTTAGGATTGGGTCTTGTCCATCACATCATTCTCCTAATGATGTGATCCCGTTATCAACGACATCCAATGTCCATGGTCAGGAAACCGTAACCATCTATTGATCAACGAGCTAGTCATCTAGAGGCTTACTAGGGACATGGTGTTTGTCTATGTATCCACACATGTATCTGAGTTTCCTATCAATACAATTCTAGCATGGATAATAAACGATTATCGTGAACAAGGAAATATAATAATAACCAATTTATTATTGCCTCTAGGGCATATTTCCAACAATGCGATGCTGTGATGAGGGCCGTAGTATAGAGCGTGGGCGTCCGGGGCGCTATGTACGCTGGCGCCGGCATGTCCAAGACGATGGCTTCTCTAGTCCTGGTTAGGTCCTGCCATCCACCTGCCGTCTCCTAGGCACTTATGGGTGGAAGGTACGTTGGCCTGGACAGCCCTGGAGATGCGGTCTTCTTTGGAGACGCCTGGCAACAGCTGTGACGCGGCCTCGAGGCTCTGAGTCTAGTTACCTCGCCGTTCATGGTTGGAGGCTGGACAGGGCTAGACCTTTCGTAGTTGCAGTCTGTAGTTGGTAGCACCTCCTCGCCTGCTTGTTTGGTGAGGACGATGATGTGTGTGCGTGTGTCCCTCCTCTTGGGAGGTTGTACCTGTACTGCTGTTCTCTTCCTGTTCAATGAAATGAAACGCAAACTCTTTTGCGTTTTCTCGAAAATTATCATTCAGAAGATATGCCTAAAACTGCAACAAACAAAGATTTTGTAGTCGGATAAGAACAGTTCTATGGGCTTCATCTACGGACTCTGCAATTAATTCAGATGTCCAATGTATTCATTCATGAAAGGGTATTGGTCAGAAGAAATAAGTTAAGAGCAATATCCAACCAATGAGCACCTAACTACTGTTTGCATTCTGATCTTAAGCAAGCCGGAACTCCAAAATTCTGTAGCAGCATATATCCTTGAACTAACTAAACATCGAGAAAAAAAAGTGACCTTTCATGCTATTCTTCCAAAAAAAAAGGTTGCTAACATGATGTGGTCATGACTAATTAAATAATAGGAGACCTTCAGCGGGATCCATTTCCTTACTTCATCAGCGGACAGGAGGCATTCTCGCTAGGTTACCTGGAGACATTTTAGGCGTGGGAGGTGAGTCAGGTGTGAAATGCATCTCAGGAAGCGACTTGAGCCCTGTTTCAAATGGGTGGGGG
>LR738715.1:723988531-724033102 GCA_902687465.1 Secale cereale
GGGGGTTTCTCTTCCACTCAGCAATTCCGCTGTGTTAATTTGTTTCCAATATTAATTCTTGTACAGGCAGTGTTCATCTTGGAGGTTGATTCTCATGTATTGGCTTGGAGTATTCTTCACCTGATAATCTGCAATGGCTGCCACCTAGGTAACTACTTGACGCGTACATTGACATACCTTGTCTCTTCATACTTTAATATCCATGTAGATGTAGTTAAGATATGGTTGCTATGTATGAGTATTATTCATGAGATTGTACTGTCTGTTGATGTATGCAACAGACTTCTGAGAATGATATGGTAAAATGAGCAAAAAAAAACATAATGAGGCTGTTCTAGGTAGGGGTGAAGCCCCAATCTTCTGGTTCTGTCAATGAGAGAGCAAAGACCAATAATTTCGATGGTAGTTTCTTTCCTAAATACACAGTATAACATGGCAAGGAAAATTGCATGGCCCATATTTGATACAGAAAACCTGAAAAATAGTTCGGTCATGACTATTCTGTGATGACATCCATCGCTTTTTTTATATCTCACTATTCAGTTTTTTTTGTAGAGGGAGAACATATTTATAAATCTTTCACTATGAAGAATTGAAGAGTATTTTTTATTCTTTCTTATAGAGAAGCAATGCAGTTTACAAGTTATCTATTTTCACATGCATTGACCAACATAGGAGTCTTCTGTTTGATCCCTTTTTGTGTCTCAACTTCAGAATGTGACATATTGGGCAAGCATTCCAGTTAAGCAAATTCTCCTCCTTTCACAGTCTATCTACAAATTTTTCATTTGCCATATATGCATAGGGTATTCCAGAATTCAATTTGATTCCTTGATCTCCTTTCCTAGGGGTTTGAATTTGAAACCTTAATTTCCCTTTCATATGTTGGTTGGTCAGGACAAGACCAGCGTCTAGCAAGATATGGTGCTGCAAAAATCAATGTGTAGTTCGTCCAGCTAACCAGGTAAATGTGTGCAGCAGTACCCTCGGCTGTTCTTATATATCTTCGTTCTCTGTTGCGATTACTGATCTCCTGATTCTTTTGCTTAGTATAGATCTTCTGATTCTGTCACCATACATGTGTTGTCTCTAGAGCTCCTGAAACGTGTGATGAAACTACTACTACATCATGCTATTTATAACACCTTGATGTTTCATTGTTCTGGAATATTTACTTTTAAAAAAACATACATTTTTATTGTACAAATGTACGGGCGCAGCAACGCGCGCCATTAATGTTCTAGTTACTAAACAGTATAACCGCCAAATCCCAGCCCTCTCACGACCTGGTCATTTTTGGCCGTCCGTTCATGTGACTTGCACGATCTCAACCGTCGGATTCGCTGTCTGTTTCGTCCTCCGGGCCTGTTATTTTTTACTGGGCCAAATGTGCTAAAGGGCAGCTGCTCCATGGGAAAAATCGGAGCCTTCTCGTTGATTGGGCCTTTTCCCAGCCCAATAAGAGTGATCATCCCCACAGTGGTTACCAAGAAACGCAGACCATCCCGCATTACTCTCCGTGGTGGCGGCGGACGACAGCTCCCGCTCGATCGAGAGGATGAGGGGACCGGTCATTGTTTCCAGATAGACGAGCAGGTCGAGGCGATGGAAGCGATACGTTCGTGCCATAGTGGTCGCGGGGCGAGTGCCGGACCGCACGTCGATTCAGCCAGAGGCAAATCGGCGTCCGGCTGTTCGGTGAAGCAGATCGTCCACTGGGATTTGAAGGAGGCAATAATTCTTCAGTTTCTAGAGGCATTCATGCGGGATTATGTGCGCCACTTGCGATGATTAATTGAGGTGTGCCTTTTCATTTTTCCCACTGTTCCTGTATATATATTGCATCCACGCCTTAGCGCTCTCTGCCGCATTAGATTCGGTTGCTAGGCGATTCGCGTACTGGCGAGGCTAGGCGATTCGGGCCTGTCAATGAGGCATGGCAACAATAGAACGCGTGCAGCAGCCGGCAAGAGAAGGGCGGAGCACCAGGCCAAGGACGAGTTGGGGATGTGAGGCGGTGGTGGCCAGATGACGCTGATCGGCGGCTGGACAACGACACCGGGATAGGGCAGGCGATGTTCCCTCTGTCCTACTGTAATTATATGTTGACGAGTTCGTGCAGAATAGTTGGAGATCCCAGTTGGGAAAAGCTTCAGCACGTTTCTGAAGCATATATATGTTCATATGGTAAATCAAGTCGCTCTCACAATAATATCATTTTGTTTGCGTTGCACCATTTCTTCCATGTCAAGAGTTGTTGTCATAGTTTCTTAATTTGTTTGGTAAACTGTCAAACATCAGTCAGGATGGTGGAAACGATTTGATCTATGTACGTCACTAATTCTGTGGGTTAAGCAATGTGGCAGTAACTGCATCATCAGCTAGCTACATGGTGCAAGATTTGATCTATGGATGCAAATGATGCACACTGGTTTTTTATTTGTTCCCTCCCTATGTCCTGTAATAATGATGTGAGACCATGAACACTGAACTTGCGTGTTTTTCCCTTGGTTTGTAATATTGCAGGAGAGATGTTGAACATCTAAATTTATTTGTTTCCGATGCTTTGCAATGAACTGTTGTGATATTAGCTGGATTGCTACGGTTTCACATTTTTGCTTCCTTGGCCCAAACCCAAAAACGTTGCTCTGTCTTCGCGGTGTGTTTCTGGCGTGTTAGTGTTCCCTCACAAAGGTTGACTTATGGGATTTGCATCTCATCAGTATATAGGTTGGCAATCAGTTATCTTATCAGTACTTCTTCACATTCAGGATGTTGCATTCATATACATCTGTTTGCTTGGTTCTCATTCTGTTGTGTGATTGCTACCACTGGTTTGATGACAGAATGGGTATGTGCTTTGTTTCTAGCCCCTGTTCTGAATCTCTCTAATTCTTGGGTGTAAGGGGACATATGTATGTTTTTGGTTTTAAGTTTTAACATGTTAATTGGAGAAAAATGACAGTATTTAGAAATTTAAGTCACTTGAATCTCAAAGTTTGGTTATTTAAACAAAAATATAGTGTTCATATCCTTGTCTTTTTTTATATTGCAGAAATTGGAAGTTATGGGGTAGTTGTGGTAACTAAATTATTTTTTGATCAGCAATATTAGCATTGCTGCACTATTTATGGCAGATCTCTATATTGACCATCAGAATATCAGATGCTTGTCTGTACGTCTCAATTATCTAAAAGACTGAAAGGTTCTGAAAGGAATTTCTTCTCTCCTTTAGAATATTTTTGAGTTATCTACAACACTTTGGTTGTTGCTGAGATAATTCATATATATGGGAAATTATTTTCATAGGTGCTGAACTATATGTTCACCTGTTCTTTACTTACATTAGCAATTACTTATAGTACAATTCTTTCCTCAAAATTTATCTCAAATATAAGTGATACATCTTATTTATATGCAAAATCTATGGGTTTTGATTCGGATGGTATTGGCAATGCTTATTAATTATTTTTACAACTTATTCCCGGTAAACCTATGCTTTAGTTACATCAATATCATATTTAAGTATTTGATGGTCAGTTTCCTGATGGCATTTGCCTACTACGTAGTATATGTGATATTGTGTGTATAATTTGTGGAGAAGTGGTTAACTTTTTTTATGGTATGGCAAGTGATTGTTTGTTATGACAAGCCGGGCATGACGTCCTTTGGGAGGTAGGTGAAGATTACAGTAATGCACTATGTATACAATGTGCGATTACAATTCATGTCAACTGTTACATGTTTATTTCTGTTGTTGCTTATTACCCGTCGTGACAACACTGATTACCTGTATGAACTAAGTGTACATTGTTCTTTTGTCACATCAAAGCCAATGTGTACATGTGAACTTATATGCTCTTTTCATTCCAAAATAAGTGTCGTGATTTTAATTCAAGGAGAGTGGGTATGCACATTATCTCAAACCGTTGGTGCAAGGAAGAAACATAGAAGAATTATGACTATGCATTCTCTCACTGCATCGTCTCCTTCATTTGCACCAGCAAGAGGATTGCAGGTGATGCCTTCCAAAAAAAATTGCAACTGATGCCACCTGCGAGCTACGAGCCCCCACAGCGATTCAACACTTTCAGCCATCCGTTGGCATCGTTGGATGTCTCAGATTTTGGCATTGTTGGATGTCTTAGATCTTCTAATTTCCCCACCCGGCGCTGCAGGTCAGTTTCACCGCGCCCCAGCCTGCGTGACGGCCTGCCCAAACTAAAAGGGCTGCTGCTCCGGGAAGCAACCTAGGCGGTCTGTCATCAATTGGGCCAAGAAACAGCCCAGTTAGTGTTGCATATAACCCCACACTCTGATCAAAGACGCTAGCCATCTTCTGAATACTGACTTAGATTACGTGCAAACATATTGGTGGAGACACCCTTTTAAAAAGAGATGCTAACCTGGCCTGAAAAGATTTACATTATCGCCCGAATCAAGTCAGGGCTTTTCTGGAATTCTTGATTTTAGGGACAGCACCTACCAGCCGTACCTGATGTGAAATCCACATGAGGTCCAAAGTACGTGATTTCTGAATCTATTAAATGTTTTTAAATCGCATCAAAGGATAGAAGATAGTGTGCTCTTTCTGCAGAACATTCTATTGTATACACGTTGTATACGCGTCGGGAAAATGCTTCTTGCACAATAAGGGAAATAAATATTCCAAAAGAACACAAGGAAATAAACTTGACAATGACCGCATGTATTTTTTTCCGAAAACATGTTTAGGCCACCCGGATTTCATCATTCACTAAACTGTGGTTACAATTCTGCTCTTTATGAATTGCTTTGTAGTTTGCACAAGTATTTCTAGCTATTGCGGGCTGTCTTAAGACATTCCTTAAACGAGTTAGTTAAGTTGTTCTTCTATTTTATCAATGTTCTTACACATTTTAAATTTTCTATAGCATGAGCGGGCGCGGCAACGCGCGCATCTCCGGTCTAGTAGTTTTCTGCACAAGTGTGCGTACTTTATATTAAAGAAGAGGATGGGGGAGAAAAAAAATCCTCCTTGTTGGCAGTTATACAATAATGTGTACATAACCCCAACTCAACTCTATCTATCCAAGGCTAACTTCTCACATCATTACCCACCTCCACGGCTGCTATAAAGCGGTTCATAGCTGCCTTAAGTAGGCCTTCGTCCTTCCACATCCTACTTGTACTGTCATTATGAATTACATATGCGGTTGACGGAGGGTCTTCATCAAACACAATTCCATCTTGATGCTTTTATAGTTCCCACATTACAAGGATCAGGAGTGCCCTTGTGTGCTTGCTTCCTGTAGCGTTTCCACTCGTGCTCGTGCACCATTCGCAACCTTGATGAGTTAGTTGGTGTCCAGTACGGCTCCCCCAAAGCCATGCAAACACGCATCCACACTCCCCTCGCAAAAACACACTGCAAAAGGATATGTTTATATTTTCTTCCTCCTGATCGAAGAAAGGGCAGACCTCGTAATGATCCAGTCCTCGTCTTGCCAACCTGTCAAAGGTCCAACATCTGTTCCGAAACGCGAGCCAAGCAAAGAAACGACACTTGAGTGGTGCTCTGGACTTCCATGTGAATTGCACTCTTGTTACAGTTCCCTTGGCCCAGAATTTTGCTTTATACGCCGATCGCATGGAGAAGGATCCACTCGTCTCCTAGGCCCACCGAATCGTGTCATTGGTATCGGGATCAAGCTCTATCATTGCTAGGTGCTCCCATAGCCGCACGTACTCCTGTAGCATCTGGCTTGTAACTTCAGGGCCTATGTCCAACGCCCAAGTTTCGTTGACCACTCCTTGGCTGACCGTTCTGGCAGCGCGTGTGCTCTTTCGTATGGTGCCATATAAGTTTGGTGCCAGTTCTTCCACTCTGTATCCATACAACTATCGATCTTCCCAAAACAGAGTGACGTCACCGTTTCCCATCATTGCGTGTGTGTCTGCTTCAAATAGTTGCATCAATTCCTGGGGTAGGGCAATGTCAAATTCTGCCCAAGGTCTAGTTGGGTCCACTCGTTTGAGCCAGGGCCACCTTGCCTGCATGGCAATGTTGAGGCACTTGAGATTCGGGATACCGAGCCCATCGGCCCACCTTGGCGAGCACACGTGCTCCTAAGCCACCATGCGCTCACCTCCGTTCGCCTGGCTCTTGGCACACCATAAGAAGCCTCTGCAGATTTTGGACATGGCCGTGATAGTTTTCTGCGAGATATCAAGCGCCATCATCGTGTGTATAGGGATCGCGCAGAGCACAGATTGGACAAGCACCATTCTACCACTCTTCGGCATGTTCGTGGCCTTCCACCTTGTGAGGCACCACACCAATTGATCGACCAGTCCTGCTAGCTACGCTGCCATTTGCTTGCGGATAGTAAGTAGTAGCCCGAGATATTTGCAAGGAAACGTACCGACAGGGCACCCTAGGATTTGTGTTACTTGCTCCATTATTTTTGTGCTGCACTGGCAGAGTCGCGCTCTTTGTTAGGTTGATGACTCCGAGACCCAGAGTTTCTCCAAAGATTCGTAGCAAGTATGCACAAGTATTCAGGCTTATCTCATACGGCTTCAGAAAAATCATGACATCATCGGCAAACATTGAAACTCTTTGTGATAGACCGTTCGATGCTAGTGGGGCCATGATGCCTCGTTCCAGTGCTAGCTCGAGCATCTTCTATAACTGTTCCATGATGAGAATGAAAACCATCAGGGAAACTGGATATCCTTGTCGCATGCCTTGACAATTGTAGATAGGTTTCCCGGGTACACCATTTACCATGATCCGCGTTGATGATGTGGCGGGAGGCCACATATCCAATTAGTCCACCGTGTACTGAAGCCCATGTGCCTCATCACTTCCACAATGAAGGGCTACTGGACCGAGTCGAAAGCTCTCGAAATATCGAGTTTGAGCATGCCTGTTGGTTCCTTCAGTGCGTACAGCCGCCTTGCCGTACCTTGGACCAGCATGAAATTGGCATGGATGGAGCACCACTTCACAAAAGCACTCTGGTGTTTGCCAGCCAGCCCAGGTAGCTCCACTTCCAATCGAGTTGAGAGCACTTTGTCAAAGATTTTTATGGCCCCATGAACCAAGATGATCGGCTTGAAATCCTTCACATCACTTGCCCCGTCCACCTTTGGTAGCAACCTAACAATCATCTTGTTGATTGCATGCATGCCCCTCATGTCTCCACAGAAAAAGCTATCAAGCGCTGCCATGATGTCATCCTTTATTATTTCCCAACTTATCGCGAAGAAGCGACCAGTAAACCCATCCGGTCCCAGTGCCTTATCCATGGGCATTGACTTTACGATGAATAGAATATCCAACCACGGCGTCTCCTGGCACGACAACTGCAGGATGTCTAGATTGATGGAGTTCGCTCGAGTTGGAACCGTTGCAACCCATTGTAGTACTCATCCACCATGATACCGATTTCTTCCTGTCCCATGGCAATTGAAGTGCCATTTTTCAAAGTTGTGATCATGTTCCTATGTTGTCGGTGACAAGCACTTTGATGGAAGGGCCTTTTGTTGGTGTCCCCTTCCCTAAGGGAGAGGATTCGGGACCTTTGGCGCGCAATAGACCTTTCCAGTGAACATAATCCCAGAAGGTTTTGCTTCAACAATTTTCGGAATTCCCTTTCTTGTTTTGAGATATCTCTCATGTCCATTGCTTTGTCCAACTGAAGGATAACTTCGAATGCGATTGCAATCTAAAGTTTGACGTTACCAATCCGGCGGTCACTCCACTATTTTAAGATTTTAGTCGTCACCCTTAACTTCTTGTAAAGTACCACATATGGGTTTCCCTCTCGAGGTACGAAACCCCAAGCCTCTGCATAGTTTCCAGAAACCCTTCCTCCTTGGTCCAAAAAGCTTCAAACTTGAATCTTCTACCCATGCACAAGTCCGCATTAAGGTCCAACAGGAGTGGACAGTGGTCTGAAACCGCCGAGCCCACCGCCGTGAGGCAGCATGTCGGGTGCAAGTCCTCCCAAGACGATGTACCAAAAATATGATCCACCTTCTCCATGGTTGAGCTCGCTCTCTCATTTGACCAAGTTTAATGGTGCCCGTTGAGGTATACCTCCTTGACCTCCAGAAAATTGAGCTTGGCTCGGAATCGAGCCATTATTCTTCGATTGATCCTACTGTTGCTCTTATCTTCTAGGCTGACTAGGAGGTTAAAGTCTCCCGCTACCATCCACGGCCCGACGTGCAAGTCGTGAATGTTCACCAATTCTTGCATGAACTCAAGCTTCTTATGGTCCTGATGCGGTCCATATACACCCGTTAGCCACCATTGTGTCCACACCATTGGCTTGATGTGCATGTCGGATAATGGCTGCTCAAACAACCGCACATATGCCTGCAGCACGACATCATTCATTGTTGAGATTAATTAACCCATGTGTTAATTATGAAGAATCTCCACTATCCCTAACCGTCATGTACAAGGGACACAACTGTTCACTCGTGTCTCTCCGGACCATCGCGTCTGTTGGATGTATCCCCTCGGGGCTATATATACTTGTACTCAATCATCAATAAAGACAACCCTTCACTTTACATCTTTGTCTATTGTTTCTCTCGCTTCACATTACAACACATTACAACACGTTATCAGCACTTGATAGTCTCTACCGAGAAAGCAACTATGGGGACGAGGCGACGAGCGATGGAATCGTTCTCACAACAACAAACAATGGCGGTGCTCGTCCTCTCGGATGTGGGCAGCGGTTGCCCTCGACCCAGATCTTCGACCAGCGTGCAGCCCGGCTGCTCGGTGCTCGACCCGGTCCAGGCCACCGCCATGGCGCCCTTGGGGCTGGATGTGGGGATCCGATCGTCAACCGCCCCGTCAATGGAGAAGTGGTATGCCTCTGCACACAAGCGAATTACTCTCATCCGAGGCGTAAAGAAAGAGAAAAAAGGCACTTGCCTTGCCTCCCAGCCATGGCCCGGATCCTTGATTCGGGTTCGCATGCGACGACTGCTCCTGGCGGGCTACGGAAGTAGTGGCCAACGGCCGCTTACAGCGTGGAGTGCCGACCTTCGCCGCTTCGGTGGAGGTTGGAACCAACGTCGCCCCTGTTGAAGCACTTCGCCTCCGGGGAACGACATCATCCTCCTTGACGACGACGCAAGCGAGGCCGCGCCGCTGCCATCTCCGACCCCGCGGTCGTCGAGGTCACCGCCAGTCGGGCGCTCGCCTTCGTGCCGCCGGGATACTCGCTCATGTCGTCCTCCATAGACATCGGCCCCGACGCTACTCCTCTCGAGACGGCACCGCGCCCGTCCGCGCAGTCGCCGCGCCGCCCAAGCCAGGCCGTGCGTTGCGCCCTGTGTGGTCTACCCGGCCGCCCACCGTCGGGCCCCTACGCCAAGCGTGGCCGCGCTTGCCTGCGCCATGGCTAGCAGCGCCAGGCCGTGGCCGCCCTCGCACGCGCCCGCCCTGCGCTAGGTCGGCCGTGGCCGCGCCCGCCCGCACCAAGTCGTGGCCGGATTCGCCCGTCCGATTCGGCGCCGTAGTCTGCAGCACCGTGCTGTGGTCGTGCTCCCGCGCGCCGCCCAGCGCCCTGCCGCGCCGCCGCTGCGCTACTGGGCACCCTGCGTGCCCGTAGCCGTAGCGCCCATGGCCGTCCGGCCTCGACTGGTCGCCGCTCGGCCGCACCCATGGCTTCTCGCGGCTCTGAGAACCAGCAGTAGCTGCTGCCTATGGCGGAGAAGCCAACGGTGCCCTCCGCGGCTTCCGGCTTCGAGTGCGGCGAGGTGGCGAGGTCCCCAGCCTTACAGAGGTGCCCCGACGACGATGTACGCAGAACTTTTTCCCTCGTACGGGGAAAATCCCCACCAGGGGAGTGGATTGATGAATCCTATCCCCTGTACTGGAGAAAGGAAGAGCAATCTTATCTCTTCGCAGTTTGCACTTTAGCCCTTGCGGTTTTACCTATTTTTGAATAGGCCAAAGCTTGTATTAATTGTGATTTTGCGGTTAATTCTAGCCGTGATTTTATTCCTGTTTTAGACCGTTAAATCTGGTACATATATTTTAGTACCATTTTCTGTTGAATATCAATATATTCCAGATACTAAATTGATGTTATATATTTCCATGTTTGACACGTGTTGAGATTAATTACATCTATTTGCAATTGAGATGAGATTTTATCTCTTGCAAGCACAAATTCGGTACTTCTACAGTATCACTTCTCCGTTGAGTACGAGGTATTCCGGAATATTTCTATGATGTATCTATTTCCATGTTAACCACATGTCGAGCTTTATACATCTATTTGCAATTGAGATTTTTAATTTCTTGCAAATACATATGCAAAATTCAAGGTGTCATCTTTAGCAATTTGAGATTCACACTAATGATTTCGAGCCACCTCTCTTGAAATCTATTAATTTTGCAACATTAAGATATATTTATATCACACAATCTATAATATAAATAAATTATCGGTTTTTCACCGGAGATGATATGTTCTATGTGTTTACCACATTGTCATTCTTCATGAACATGTCACAGCGGTCGAGATTGATTTCTCCCGCGCAATAAACTTGTAAATTTTTGACAATAACATCTCCCTCATTATATTTGAAAAACACAAGGTAATGAGTTGGTTCTAATGCCCATGAGCAAACTATCTCTATTACTGTGAGATCCGTATGATCTTCAATGTGTTATGTTCCCACAATTGAGGTTGAGCATTTTCAAGTTATACACTTGAGTCAAATTTTTGCATTCTTATTATAAAACCATGATGATTTTTAATTTACTTCTTGTAAATTAATTATCTCTGGCTTGCCACTATAAGTAATCAATGGCTAACAATTTGAGGCTATTGTCCTCAATGGCCACAACTTACTTAAGCGGGTTATGGACATCAAGATCAGTCTTGCATCCCATGGGATAGCATGTGCAATCCAAGCCACACCACCGGGATGCAAAAGATCTCAAGGGTAATGGTTTGAAACTCACTTCAAACCATCAACCTGACACCATCAAGCTGTCACGAGACCCTATGAGCATGGGGAGCATGGTGGTTGAATATGCATCAACCGACATGTTTGGAGACTACATTTAGTCCCTCAATCTCCTTGGTGATCAATTTGCTTATGTCCATTTCTGATGTTCTAATATAAACATGATTATTGTTGTCATCATATATGTATATCACAATATATTGTATCAGCACTTTGGTACAGATTCATTTGTATGTATTCTATATATCTGACAGTGATTTTCTTGAGAATATTCATGTCTATATATAGATTTCTACGGGGGTCAATCTAATGAAAGATGATTTGTGCCATGTGGACATATGCACCACAAACTCTATACTCAGGGAAGTGAAATATTTCCACTCTCATTGAGAGAAATGAGATATTTTAAAATCGCTAGACGCGATGAGGTATTTGTTGGCTCAACTCGAGTCATATTTACTATCCCTGTGGGTACTCAAGTAACGTCGGGATGCTTCATTGCTTCCCAGGTTTAACTCGTACCCTACTAGACTATGGAGGTATCCGTCAAAATAGTTTCTATATCAAAACTTATGATGACAACAAAGAGAAATAGCTTCTCTTTACCATATGCAACGGATATGTCAAGCACATTTTTTGTGTATCATCTGGATTGTACTACACATACGACACAACCCATAGCACATGTTGCGTATGAGATAGTTTTCCAGAGTGTCTTGTACATGACAAACCTGGCACTCTCGCCTTGGTCATCGAGACATTGGGTTGAAACTGAAACTATCAGCAATTCCAATAGTTCATGATTATTATGATGCTAAATTCTAACAACATTTGGATTTTATGTGCACTACAAGTGACACAGGGAAGCTAATTTTAAGGCCCGCACACCTTAAAGTCTACGCTGAACCACTCAGACTCCTTGAATGCATCAAGTTGAGGTAAGTGGCTCTTCCAATCCATTGACTAGACTATTTAGGTATTCCATGGTTCTAAAAGACATATCTACATGATGGTCTTAAGTGTGTGCTTTATTCACACGAAACCATTGGCTTTATCCTGACATCGATTTCAAGCAAATTGGATGGACAACATTGCAGAATTCTCCTTGAGTGCCTCCTCTATGGCTCTCGGATTGAAGTTTAGCAATTTGTCTTAATGTCTAGACTCAAAATGGTTTGGTAGAATCCCATCCAAAGAATTGATCTCATTGCATGATCTTTACTTTGAATTGCAACTTACCAACTTTACGTTGGATTCATGTAGTCTTACACACTCATGACCAAACTACATATATTATTCCCCTCTATCTTTGATTCGTGGAAATCTACCAAGTATTTCCCATCTGCAGTACTTCGGTTGCATACCGATATCACCACCCGGCATACATCATTGGCCCCTCAACATATAGTTGGGATCTATGTGAGGAATAACTATATTACCGTCAATACCTCAAGCCCCTCACATGGGGAGTTATTTAAGGCCAGTATGCTGATTCAATGAGGAACATTTCCAGGCATTAGGGGGAGATTTCAAGTACCATAAAGAAGGCCAGGAAATTAGTGGAATGTTCAACACATTTCTGCCTCAAATCCACGTACTCAAAGATCTGAACCATGCATTCAGAAGATTTGCAACACATTGCAGATAACCTGCCAAATTCATTTACTGACTATAAAGGTGTCACACAATCCTACAATCCTGCAAAAATATGTCGAAAAGAGTGGAGGTACCAACTAAAACCACTCAACTCCCCGTTCAAAGCAACAGGGGGAGAAGTACGACAATAGTACATCAGGATTCAGCTTCTTGCAAGCAAGGATATCAAGGCCTCTGAATCAGTAAATGCATGTCAAATTTACGTTGGCAGACACCTAATGGGTAATATACACCCAGTGGACGGGAAACGTCCACCAACCCAGGTCATAGTACACACAATGACCGGGACATCGGAATACCCGACTCAATCGCATTGGGAAATCACGAGGTCACCATGGGTAACGATATTTCCATCAACTATATATTGATATATAGATTCTGGAGAAACATATAACTGGAAGTCTACAATTGTCGACATACATTTCTCAACTAGATTGAAAAAACCTTTCAAGTGATTCAGATCCAAAGACCATGGCCATGGCAAAGTGTGATCAACACTCGGACTGAACCCAAGCAAAGGGTATAATCTAGGTAGAAATGATCTTGCTCAATAATGGGAAGGTATTCATAAGCAATACCTACATCAGTTCTCTTCTGGAAATAGACTTGAGAACAACGAGGTGGTGAAACAAAGAGCAAGTATTGTAGAACAAGGGTTCACGCAGATACCCAACTATTCTCCAGAGGTGGAATCTCTTTCCGATTACTTATATCATTGGCACTACAAAATCATCTATTTCAGCAGTTGATAGATGTAGTGATCACATATCCATGTGGATCACTAGATTCAGACATATATGGTTGATTCCCGATGGAATCTCAGTTCTGAATCGAAATGCAATACGCAACATACATTGTGTAAAATCAGTAAGTCTCCATATGACTTATTATTATTGTCGGTAAATTTGGTACAACTGACGTAGTGAGTTCCTTATTCACAAGGATTACTCCTACAATGATGATTATCCATGTTTGTGTGTCTACAATGATGACACATGTAATCATCTAAATGGCGGAGTTTAAAATGAAGGATTTGGGTAAACCAAAATACCACTCGCTACTACAAATTGAGCACCTTCATTCATACATTATGGTATACTATGTTGTCTATATCCATAATTGTCACATCCCTAGATCAACCCCTGTGGTCCTTGCCTGATCATCATGTCATCATGTTTATTTTCAAAGGAAACTTGAAATGGGGATTGTTCAAACCCTAGCACTTCAAATTCCAAATAGGTCCAGTCAAAAAAAATTTGCATTCAATGTTTCCAAAATGTTCCTAATAATTGTTGGATATTTTTTGGCAAGGCTTTTGCAGCAAACCAAAAATAATGGACATTTCTGTGGAATATTTTGGGCATGGAATTTAATTTATTATTGTATTTGAATTTGGAACTATATTCATAATATATAGAATATATTTCAAATAACTTTGAAATATTTTATGTGCTTTTGGAAAAGTCCATCTAGCAACATAAAATTGTTCAGAGGAGTTTTGGGCATTGTTTGAAATTGTTTAAATTTCAAAACAGTGGCAAAAGAAAATAAAACAAAGAAAGAAAATAGAAAACAGAAACAGAAATAAAAGAGAGAGAGAGTGGAAGTACCTGACCTTTACCTGCGGCCCACTGGCCGGCCCAGCACTGTGCTGGCCCAGTGCCAGTCATCCTCCTCTTCCCGCCAGGAGGACGAGGGCGTGTGCCCGGCGCCCGCAGCCACGCGCCGGCCACCTCCAGCCTGCCTGCTTCCTCCTCGATGCCCTGGACGAGCGCCACGACACCCCTTGGACCCCTTGGACCCCTGCACCTCTCCCTCTCTCCCCAGAACGCTTCCCCCCTCCTTCGTTTTCCCCCACCGAACACGGCCGTCGCCGCCGTTCGCCGTTGCCGCGGCCACCAGCATCCCCACGCCCGGCCAGTTAGCCCATGAGCTCCGCCTCGGCTCCGTGAAGCTCTAAGACGACGCACGCGACGCCAGGTGCCCCGATGCCACCCCATCTTCGCCGTTTTCATCGCCACGGCCGGCGATCGCCGCCGCTCGATTCGCGCCGTCGAGGACGCTGGCCTTCCCTATGGATTCTCTGTGAGCTCCTGCTCCGAACCCCTCCGTTCCCCGCTTCTTTTGCACTGCGTAGCCCCACTGCCCACCGGAGCCGAAAGCTTCCGCCCGCCGGCCATGTCGCCGCCGCGGACATGGTTTGTTTCATCCGCAACCGAGCACGTAGATGGACTCCTGGAGCTCCCAGGAGCATGTAGATCACCTCAGCTGGCCTCTCCACGCACTGCAGCCTCGCGCACGACGGAGCCCGAACTCCGGCGCCGCCGCGAGCTCCGTTCCGACGAGCTCCGCCGTCCCCGTGTCCTCCCGTTGCCCCCATTAGATGCGCGAGTTCACTAGCGTCACGTAGATGCCCTCCGCCGGCCATTTGGTCGCCGGAGGAGGATTTCCGAGCCTCTCCGCCGTGTTTGGCCTCGCCGGCGACGAGCCGCCGGCGTGTTTGACTTGTTTGACCGGGGGGATTGACCACCCCGAGTCACTGACGTATGGGCCCCACGCCCTTAGTCAACCACTAACTCACTGACGTGTGGGGCCAATTCCTGCTAATTACCTAGTTAGGTTTAATTAAAATAGGATTAGCCCTGGCTCACTGACGTGTGGGCCCAGGCCCCTAGTTAATTAGAGTTAGGTTTAACTTAGTGCTAACTAATTTAGTTAATTAGTTGAGACACTGACTTGTGGGTCCCAGCCGTCAGGTTTGACCTGGGCTGGCGCCGTTGACTTGCTGACGTAGTGATGACGTCACTATGATGTCATAAAGCCTTTCTGGAATTCTAAATAAATCAAAAATGATTTATTTATTTCAAAAATTAGCCAAAACTTCTAAAAATCATACAAATTAATCCATAACTCAGATGAAAATAATTTATATATGCAAATTGATCAGAAAAATTCAAGGAATCTGTTTATGGCATTTTCATGCATGTTTGAGGAAGTTAAACCTGCTGATCAGGTCAAATCAATTAAATGGCATTTAAATAATCACATATGGAGTTTGAATTTGAACCTTGGGTTCAAACCAACTTCATTTAATTGTGTTGCTAGTTGCATTAGCTCAATCAACAGCATATTGCCATGTCATGATCATGCATCATATTGTTGCATTGCATTGATTGTGTTCTTTCTCTGTTTGTCGGTTTTGTCCCCTCTCAGTAGACGACGTTCCGACGATGAGTTCGATGACACCGATGAAGACTCATTGTTATCTTCAGAAGTGCCAGGCAAGCAAAACCCCATTGAGCATTCCGATACAATCCCACTCTCTCGCTCTTGCTCTCTTTTACTGCATTAGGACAACGCTTTAACTGTTACCTACTGCGGTAGTTGAACCCCTTTCCACTGCATGACCCGTCATTGCCACAGTAAATAGTTGAAACCCACTAGTATGAGTAGGAGTTGTTTGAGCCATGTTGTGCCTACTCATTCATGCTTTCTGGTTATGCCTGCTATTGCTTAGAGTTGTGTCAGGTCTGGTTCATCGGGGATGAATTGGAAGGGTGATGAACATGTCCTACTGTGTGTGAGCTAAGTGTGTGAACACGATTTGGTAAAGGTAGCGATGAGAGGCCATGTAGGAGTACATGGTGGGTTGTCTCATTGCAGCCGTCCTCAGGAACTGAGTTCTGTGTTGGTTGGTCCATGAAACAGCTACTACCACACATTGGGATCCTTAATTGACTCTCTCGACTTATTAATCAGCATGATCTGTGTCCAGGAGTTGCAACTAGTTTCTGGTGTTTGTAGTTTACTGGAGGTCGTGCGCAGCGCTGACCCTCGGGGTGGGCTATGACACGGCAGGTACGTGGCACGGTGTACCGATTGCCCGTTTGGTGATGCGGGAACCCTGTACACATCGTTTGGGGCCGTGAGCGACACCCCGGCCGGATCTCCCCACGGATGGAACCCAAATAGGCGATAAACCTGGATGAGAGACTTGTGTGGTTAGTCAGGTCGTGGCCGACACCCTCGCTGGGCCTCCGCTTGAAGGTTGCCGAGTACATGTCGTGTAAACGGCGGTAAGTGGTGAGAGCGTGTGTGAAGAAGTACACCCCTGCAGGGTTAAGTATAATCTATTCGAATAGCCGTGTCCGCGGTAATGGACTTCTGGGTTGCCTCTACAGTTCATAGACAAGTGAAAGTGGATACTCTAAAACACGCAAGATAAGCGTGAGTGCTATGGATGGCCTTCTCGTAGGGAGACGGGAGCGGATCCATAGTGGTGTATTGATTGGTGAATATGTGGACTCGTGTGCGCCACCTCAAAAGAGTTACTTCCAGTCGTAGTTTAGGATAGCCACCGAGTCAAAGCTGGCTTGCTGCAGTCAAACTCCACCACCCCTTGTTGATACTGATGCATATGTAGATAGATCTGATGTAAGTCTTGCTGAGTACCTTTGTACTCACGTTTGCTTAATTTACGTTTTTGCAGAGAGACTTCAGTCTCGCTAGTGGTTCCGCGTGGACTTCGACGTTTACCTTGTTACCTCAGCTACGATCTTGTACCCTTGTAGTATCTGGTAGATAGTCAGGCTTCTCAGCCTTTTTCATTTGTAGATGTCTGTACTCAGACATGTAATGCTTCCGTTGCCGGTATGCTCTGTATGTTGGGTCATGTGACCTCTGTTTGTAATAAATGCTATGTTGGCTCTTCTGGGCCTTTATCAATATGAGTTGTTGAGTTATGTTGTGATGCCATGTTGTGCAGCACATACTTGCATGTTATGCGTACGTGTAATGTGTATTGCTATGTGTGGGATCCGACACCTAGTTGTTTACCTTTGGTAGCCTATCTTACAGGGAAATGTCTCCTAGTGCTTCCACTGAGCCTTGGTAGCTTGCTACTGCTCCGGAACACTTAGGCTGGCCGGCATGTGTCCTTCTTCGTTCCTGTGTCTGTCCCTTAGGGGAAATGTCACGCGTTGTTCCTTTAAGTCCTTGTAGCTTGCTACGACTTGGGCTCATACGTTGATGACCGACACGTTCGTTGCTGGGTCATGTATGCCTGTTTCTGTAATTTAGTGCCACTTTTGGTTTATAACTGGTCATGTCGGCCCGGGTTCTCTATCATATGGATGCTAGCGACACTATCATATACGTGTGCCAAAATGCGCAAACGGTCCCGGGCCAGGTAAGGTGGCACCCGTGGGGATACCGTGCGTGAGGCCGCAAAGTGATATGGTGTGTTACATGCTAGACCTGTGTGACTTAGGATCGGGGTCCTGACAGCGTTGGTATCAGAGCCTGACTGCCTGTAGGATTAGTAAGCCAAACTGGTCGAAGTCGTGTCTAGAAATTCTCTAGTTATATAAGGGAATTGATTGTGGAAGGGAACGTAAGGCTCTTTTTACTCCTCTACCCCATGACCTTCTGATCTGAGTCACCTTCTTCTTTCTACGGGGATTAAGAACTAGGATTCTCATTCTATTTATCAGGATCACGTTATTGTGGATTCAACCCTCAGTTCAGTTTCTACTACTTCTGTCTGTTCAACTGTTGGTCTCAGAACCTTGACATTATGATGTTAAGTGGATATGCTACCCTATTGCTTGGATCTCAAAAGTATTTTCGAGCATTTGCAGCCGTTATGCTGTCCGAGTCATCCCAGGTTTCTAAATAGTCTGATGCATTTGCAAACCTTTCCTCCCTGTTTTCGATGTCCTTTTTAGGCCAGATTAATCACACTAGTCAGTATGTTGAGGTACTTTGTTACCTCGACACATATGTTGGAGTTATTATTATGACCCTAAGTATCTTAGAAGATCACCCAGTAATCCAACAATGTTTTATATTCCAGTGTGATGATTTTGGCCATCATTCTCGAAAGCATCCCGTGATGCTATTTAGTTGGTAGGTAATCTATTCCTGGGTTCTGGAACCCGAGCTTCACCCTACTCACTTCATGTTGATAGTATTTGCTCGTCCCTTTAGGATATTAGTAACCTTGTGATAGTCCTCGAGGTCCGTGGTATATCCTTCTTCCAAATACCATGAACCATCATGGCAGAAGTTCTTCCGAACCAAAAGATCACGACCCGAGTGCTCTTGAGTAGTACTCCATTCATATTGTGACTCTGCCAATTCTACTTTCTGCATGGGTTATCCGGAAGAAATATGTGGAACTCGTTCGACATACTAACCTATGCATCCACAACTCAGAAAGATATACGTTCCTTTGAGTTGTCTCCTTTCAGTTGTATTAAGACTCTCGTCTATCAATTGATAGTCAGGAGTAGTTGTGCACTCGTGTTCATCGATGCCTTTTACCCTTGAGGTCCGTCAAGCCATTCTATTCCGAAATGACTAGGAGAAACAAACTACAGTACCTTATCCATATCCAGGATTTGGTCAACGAAGTTGTACTTCGCAGATGAAGAATGCTAATGCAGCTTCTAAACTGTTCTATCCTGGAGTATTACCAACTTTATGTCAAGAATGTTGTGAGAATTGCTTTATCTCTTATGAATTCTTGATGTAGTAATACTTCTTGCCATTACTGTTCATCCCTGGGTTTCCGTGCTATTGTAACCGGAATGCTGACAAGTGAATCGTGATGTGTGAAATTAATACTCCTAGCAACTTCGTTGCTTGGTAGTTAAAGGACAACAACCTCATCCTTAGCGAGTTGATTATTGAATCATCATCCTAAGGTTGATCGTGCTACCTAGTCCACTTCCCTGGTGCACTCCTTGATTGATGAGTTAGGATTGTGATAAGTCCTTGCTCATTTGATCATATCATCTTGCCTTGAAAAGCAAGATTGTTCTCGAGCTTAGTAACATATCGGTGGTTCGTGATTTTCCGAATATCTTCTCGGAAGTATTACCAGGTTGTCACCTGACCGCTATCTTGAGTTCGTGATCAAGCTGGTTTCTCTCTAAACCACCCTTTCTCCAAGAATCTGTGTTGGATACCCTGAACTAGTTGGTTAAGCTAAACAACAACTGGAGAGTTGGAAGTTAAGAGCTTGCCTGACTTAGTTCCTTCTAAGGGATATTTTTGTGTGTGTGTGTTGAAGAAAGATGATATCTTGATCGGTTGATCCTTGTGATCAATTGTTGGATCTATTGTCTTGTCCAAAACTTTGATTTGAGTATGGGCTATCATCAAATCAAATCGGAACCAACGATGTTATAATGTTGTCTTACTCGTGGTTGATCCCTCGAGCATACACCATTATATCTTCTGGGTCTGACCAATACTATCACTTGTTCACATAATTATGGAATTCCATCTCCATGGAAATCTGGATGGATTATGGTTGAGCCCATCGACAACATCCCTACCTTCTCCATGATTTTGTAGGACATTAAGCTAGTGTTGGAAACTTTGTAAGCATTGCCTCCGTGTTCCGTTCATGAGGTATATGTTGGATGAGAGAAGAAACTTTCCCTAATTCATGTGTAATTGGTGTAAGTTGCCACCGTGAGTTGAGAAAGTTTGTTTTGCTTCCTATGGAATCATCCCAAGTCAATCATGCATACGTGCGAAGTATTCTGTGGTTTGGAGACTTGCAACCTTCACTCTATATGTATCCCTAGCACCCCAAGCCACTGAATGATTTGTTCAAGGAGAAAAGTTCCATCATAAGAGCTAAACATATGACTTATGTAAGGACTTCGTTATCCTAGACGATGGTTCCCAACCAGAACTCGGTAGTGTTTTATCATAAGACTGCTATGTGGTCATGCTTGTCTTGGACAATGTGTTCACAGGTTTGTAGCAGAACTAGCTCATGTTTTGGAGCTTGCTATCGTAGTTCATTCCCGAGAATCTCGCAACGTCGTCTCGTCGAATTGTGTTGCAAACTTTCAATTTTCCTTCTAGACTCGATGAGTCTGGAATATCCTGACACCAACCAGAACTGAATCTCAGGCAGATATGATGGTTGGTGCATTTCCCAAGAACTAAAATATTGGTCTCTCGATAACCGGTAAAGTGGATGTCGTGGCCAGCACACCCAACCGGAAGACCTGTTGTTGTAGTATCTTGTTTGAAGAAGTTGGCCACCTCCCCATAATGACTCCGTAGGACTTACTCCCTAGTTGTTCCTTATGGATTCTTGTGCTCCTGAAGTCCGACCTTTTATTTGACGTTCTAGGTACCAAACCATTATAATAAATGGGTTGTGCTAGCACATCAAGGAGAACATTAGAAGCGGAGTGCTAAATGTCTCTCGGTCGATCATCCAGATTTTGCTCTTTGACTCCGCTAAGGTGAAATCTGAGAAAGTGTTATCTTCCGTTGCATCTGCATCGTCCATCATTGTTCATCATGGTAGTATGTGGTGTTGCCAGGATCCTTGACATGGATATTGGTAAAACCTTGATGATTATGGAAATGCTCAAGTTCTTGAGAGCACGCACAAACACTAGGTGTTATTCTCGACACTACCCGGGATTGCTCCCAGTGTTCTTGGTTATATTATACCCTCTCAAGGAGTAGATCCACTTTCTACTGTTGGGATTCTTCCCAGTTACCAGAATTATTCCCAGCATTTGCATTTTGTTCCCAGCTTGCACCGCCAATGTGCCAATTCTCCATGGGTTACCGTTCTCAATCACTGCTGTTCAGGATTATCTTCAGCAATGGACCTACCATAGGTTCCATCCATCTCCGATGATAAGCAAAATCATCCCTCGTGTTGTCTTCAACAAGTTAGTTCACATCATCCATTCTGGCCCGAGAATGTCATTCTTTCGAACTCCGTCAAACGATCGGGTGTGATTTGCCACCGGCTGGTATAGGGAATTTCAATGATCTCTATATCAAAAGTAATTCTTTTTGCCACTTAAGGGAATAACTCTACGAGTCACCTTCTCCAGGGTATTCCATCTGGTGACATTGATCACCATCTTCCTAGGTGTGTAATTAGTGCCTACCAAGTGAACCTTCATCATTTGTTTCACTCCATCCCTCTGGGTGTGTGTTTCGTGTCTCAGCTCAAGAGATGCTTCAATGTCTCACTCCCTCGAGTTGATCTTGAGTTCCTCGATCTTCGGGAAGATCGATTCCTATAGAGTATGTCTCAGTTATCATCCAGTTGGATGAAGATCTCAAAGCAAGGATGACAAGATCAACATGATGCAATGAATCAGCAACTTCGAGGAGGACAGTTGAATCGAGGAGATTGTGTTAGTTAGTGTCCCCTCTGTTTTCTTATCTCACGTCCTGAATCTCGGGACGAGATTCTTATTTTAGTGGGGGTGAGTTGTCACATCCCTAGATCAACCCCTGTGGTCCTTGCCTGATCATCATGTCATCATGTTTATTTTCAAAGGAAACTTGAAATGGGGATTGTTCAAACCCTAGCACTTCAAATTCCAAATAGGTCCAGTAAAAAAAATTGCATTCAGTGTTTCCAAAATGTTCCTAATAATTGTTGGATATTTTTTGGCAAGGCTTTTGCAGCAAACCAAAAATAATGGACATTTCTGTGGAATATTTTGGGCATGGAATTTAATTTATTATTGTATTTGAATTTGGAACTATATTCATAATATATAGAATATATTTCAAATAACTTTGAAATATTTTATGTGCTTTTGGAAAAGTCCATCTAGCAACATAAAATTGTTCAGAGGAGTTTTGGGCATTGTTTGAAATTGTTTAAATTTCAAAACAGTGGCAAAAGAAAATAAAACAAAGAAAGAAAATAGAAAACAGAAACAGAAATAAAAGAGAGAGAGAGAGTGGAAGTACCTGGCCTTTACCTGCGGCCCACTGGCCGGCCCAGCACTGTGCCGGCCCAGTGCCAGTCATCCTCCTCCTCCCGCCAGGAGGACGAGGGCGTGTGCCCGGCGCCCGCAGCCACGCGCCGGCCACCTCCAGCCTGCCTGCTTCCTCCCCGACGCCCTGGACGAGCGCCACGACACCCCTTGGACCCCCTGCACCTCTCCCTCTCTCCCCAGAATGCTTCCCCCTCCTTCGTTTTCCCCCACCGAACACGGCCGTCGCCGCCGTTCGCCGTTGCCGCGGCCACCAGCATCCCCACGCCCGGCCAGTTAGCCCATGAGCTCCGCCTCGGCTCCGTGAAGCTCTAAGACGACGCACGCGACGCCAGGTGCCCCGATGCCACCCCATCTTCGCCGTTTTCATCGCCACGGCCGGCGATCGCCGCCGCTCGATTCGCGCCGTCGAGGACACCCCCGAGCACGCTGGCCTTCCCTACGGATTCTCTGTGAGCTCCTGCTCCGAACCCCTCCCTTCCCCGCTTCTTTTGCACCGCGTAGCCCCGCTGCCCACCGGAGCCGAAAGCTTCCGCCCGCCGGCCATGTCGCCGCCACGGACATGGTTTGTTTCATCCGCAACCGAGCACGTAGATGGACTCCTGGAGCTCCCAGGAGCATGTAGATCACCTCAGCTGGCCTCTCCGCGCACTGCAGCCTCGCGCACGACGGAGCCCGAACTCCGGCGCCGCCGCGAGCTCCGTTCCGACGAGCTCCGCCGTCCCCGTGTCCTCCCGTTGCCCCCATTAGATGCGCGAGTTCACTAGCGTCACGTAGATGCCCTCCGCCGGCCATTTGGTCGCCGGAGGAGGATTTCCGAGCCTCTCCGCCGTGTTTGGCCTCGCCGGCGACGAGCCGCCGGCGTGTTTGACTTGTTTGACTGGGGGGATTGACCACACCGAGTCACTGACGTATGGGCCCCACGCCCTTAGTCAACCACTAACTCACTGACGTGTGGGGCCAGTTCCTGCTAATTACCTAGTTAGGTTTAATTAAAATAGGATTAGCCCTGGCTCACTGACGTGTGGGCCCAGGCCCCTAGTTAATTAGAGTTAGGTTTAACTTAGTGCTAACTAATTTAGTTAATTAGTTGAGACACTGACTTGTGGGTCCCAGCCGTCAGGTTTGACCTGGGCTGGCGCCGTTGACTTGCTAACGTAGTGATGACGTCACTATGATGTCATAAAGCCTTTCTGGAATTCTAAATAAATCAAAAATGATTTATTTATTTCAAAAATTAGCCAAAACTTCTAAAAATCATAGAAATTAATCCATAACTCAGATGAAAATAATTTATATATGAAAATTGATCAGAAAAATTCAGGGAATCTTTTTATGGCATTTTCATGCATGTTTGAAGAAGTTAAACCTGCTGATCAGGTCAAATCAATTAAATGGCATTTAAATAATCACATATGGAGTTTGAATTTGAACCTTGGGTTCAAACCAACTTCATTTAATTGTGTTGCTAGTTGCATTAGCTCAATCAACAGCATATTGCCATGTCATGATCATGCATCATATTGTTGCATTGCATTGATTGTGTTCTTTCTCTGTTTGTCGGTTTTGTCCCCTCTCAGTAGACGACGTTCCGATGATGAGTTCGATGACACCGATGAAGACTCATTGTTATCTTCAGAAGTGCCAGGCAAGCAAAACCCCATTGAGCATTCCGATACAATCCCACTCTCTCGCTCTTGCTCTCTTTTACTGCATTAGGACAACGCTTCAACTGTTACCTGCTGTTGTAGTTGAACCCCTTTCCACTGCATGACCCGTCATTGCCACAGTAAATAGTTGAAACTCACTAGTATGAGTAGGAGTTGTTTGAGCCATGTTGTGCCTACTCATTCATGCTTTCTGGTTATGCCTGCTATTGCTTAGAGTTGTGTCAGGTCTGGTTCATCGGGGATGAATTGGAAGGGTGATGAACATGTCCTACTGTGTGTGAGCTAAGTGTGTGAACACGATTTGGTAAAGGTAGCGATGAGAGGCCATGTAGGAGTACATGGTGGGTTGTCTCATTGCAGCCGTCCTCAGGAACTGAGTTCTGTGTTGGTTGGTCCATGAAACAGCTACTACCACACATTGGGATCCTTAATTGACTCTCTCGACTTATTAATCAGCATGATCTCTGTCCAGGAGTTGCAACTAGTTTCTGGTGTTTGTAGTTTACTGGAGGTCGTGCACAGCGCTGACCCTCGGGGTGGGCTCTGACACGGCAGGTACGTGGCACGGTGTACCGATTGCCCGTTTGGTGATGCGGGAACCCTGTACACATCGTTTGGGGCCGTGAGCGACACCCCGGCCGGATCTCCCCACGGATGGAACCCAAATAGGCGATAAACCTGGACGAGAGACTTGTGTGGTTAGTCAGGTCGTGGCCGACACCCTCGCTGGGCCTCCGCTTGAAGGTTGCCGAGTACATGTCGTGTAAACGGCGGTAAGTGGTGAGAGCGTGTGTGAAGAAGTACACCCCTGCAGGGTTAAGTATAATCTATTCGAATAGCCGTGTCCGCGGTAATGGACTTCTGGGTTGCCTCTACAGTTCATAGACAAGTGAAAGTGGATACTCTAAAACACGCAAGATAAGCGTGAGTGCTATGGATGGCCTTCTCGTAGGGAGACGGGAGCGGATCCATAGTGGTGTATTGATTGGTGAATATGTGGACTCGTGTGCGCCACCTCAAAAGAGTTACTTGCAGTCGTAGTTTAGGATAGCCACCGAGTCAAAGCTGGCTTGCTGCAGTCAAACTCCACCACCCCTTGTTGATACTGATGCATATGTAGATAGATCTGATGTAAGTCTTGCTGAGTACCTTTGTACTCACGTTTGCTTAATTTATGTTTTTGCAGAGAGACTTCAGTCTCGCTAGTGGTTCCGCGTGGACTTCGACGTTTAGCTTGTTACCTCAGCTACGATCTTGTACCCTTGTAGTATCTGGTAGATAGTCAGGCTTCTCAGCCTTTTTCATTTGTAGATGTCTGTACTCAGACATGTAATGCTTCCGTTGCCGGTATGCTCTGTATGTTGGGTCATGTGACCTCTGTTTGTAATAAATGCTATGTTGGCTCTTCTGGGCCTTTATCTATATGAGTTGTTGAGTTATGTTGTGATGCCATGTTGTACAGCACATACTTGCATGTTATGCGTACGTGTAATGTGTATTGCTATGTGTGGGATCCGACACCTAGTTGTTTACCTTTGGTAGCCTATCTTACAGGGAAATGTCTCCTAGTGCTTCCACTGAGCCTTGGTAGCTTGCTACTGCTCCGGAACACTTAGGCTGGCCGGCATGTGTCCTTCTTCGTTCCTGTGTCTGTCCCTTAGGGGAAATGTCACGCGTTGTTCCTTTAAGTCCTTGTAGCTTGCTATGACTTGGGCTCATACGTTGATGACCGACACGTTCGTTGCTGGGTCATGTATGCCTGTCTCTGTAATTTAGTGCCACTTTTGGTTTATAACTGGTCATGTCGGCCCGGGTTCTCTGTCATATGGATGCTAGCGACACTATCATATACGTGTGCCAAAATGCGCAAACGGTCCCGGGCCAGGTAAGGTGGCACCCGTGGGGATACCGTGCGTGAGGCCGCAAAGTGATATGGTGTGTTACAGGCTAGACCTGTGTGACTTAGGATCGGGATCCTGACAATAATAAATTCGAGAAATTCATTGTGGACAAATCTTATCCATCCATAACTCTCATGATAGTTCATTCTCTAGACGTAGAGAATGATCTATTTAGACCAAGAGATGATGGAAATGAAATATTGGGACTCAACGTTCCATAATGCCATTGGATTCACCAAACACAATTGGTTGGTACTCAAGAATATCTTTCGATATCTCCAAGGCATCAAACATCTTGTCCTGGTTTTTCAGTCTCACAGAAATGTGAACACCGGTATCATTGGGTACATCGATCAGATCCCCACTATTTCAGATTGTTGACAAGTTTAGTGTGCCTACTAGGTGTGGTAGCCCTCTCATGGAGAGTCTTCGAAACAGACCTCATGGCTACATCCACCAACCATTATCTCAACGATAATGTTTCTTGTGTTGCCCAGATGCAAACAGGTTACATAATAAGCAATATCACTATATTGCATATCTTGCAAGTCAAATCATGCGACTGATTTGTTCATCGGGTCTCTACCAACTTCTATGTTCCAGAAATGTGTTCATGGAATTGGTAGATGACGGCTTCGAATTTTGCAAGAATCAGGGGGAGTATCTTCCTGAATTGTTCCTGTTCAATGCATCATATTATACTCTTTTTCCCTGCATGAGTTTACTTTACATGTTCTCATAAAGGTTTTTAATGAGGTAATATCAACATGAGATCATATGTCATACTTTCAGTTTTCCCCACCGGGGGCTTTAGGAAAGTATATACGATATATTTATTGTCCTCTGAACTCTATGGGTTTTCTCGTATTAAGTTAAAAGAGACAATAACCATTATATGTTGCATCATTTTCTCCTTATTTTTCCCACTGGGTTTGCAGGAGTTTTAGCAACATAACAAACACTATACTCCTCACATTTTTCCCACAGGGTTTTTAAGGAGCTTTTATTTAAGATGATGATGTCTACAAGGATAGCGTAGATTAGGGGGAGTGTTGAGATTAATTAACCCATGTGTTAATTATGGAGAATCTACACTATCCCTAACCGTCATGTACGAGGGACACGACTGTTCACTCATGTCTCTCCGGACCATCGCGTCTGTTGGATGTATCCCCTCGGGGCTATATATACTTGTACTCAATCATCAATAAAGACAACCCTTCACTTTACATCTCTGTCTATTGTTTCTCTCGCTTCACATTACAACAATTTTGCTTCAACAATTTTCGGAATTCCCTTTCTTGTTTTGAGATATCTCTCATGGCCATTGCTTTGTCCAACTGAAGGATAACTTCGAATGCGATTGCAATCTAAAGTTTGACGTTACCAATCCGGCGGTCACTCCACTATTTTAAGCTTTTAGTCATCACCCTTAACTTCTTGTAAAGTACCACATATGGGTTTCCCTCTCGAGGTACGAAACCCCAAGCCTCTGCCATAGTTTCCAGAAACCCTTCCTCCTTGGTCCAAAAAGCTTCAAACTTGAATCTTCTACCCATGCACAAGTCCGCATTAAGGTCCAATAGGAGTGGACAGTGGTCAGAAACCGCCGAGCCCACCGCCGTGAGGCAGCACGTCGGGTGCAAGTCCTCCCAAGAGGATGTACCAAAAATATGATCCACCTTCTCCATGGTTGAGCTCGCTCTCTCACTTGACCAAGTTTAATGGTGCCCATTGAGGTATACCTCCTTGACCTCCAGAAAATTGAGCTTGCCTCGGAATCGAGCCATTATTCTTCGATTGATCCTACTGTTGCTCTTATCTTCTAGGCTGACTAGGAGGTTAAAGTCTCCCGCTACCATCCACGGCCCGACGTGCAAGTCGTGAATGTCCACCAATTCTTGCATGAACTCAAGCTTCTTATGGTCCTGATGCGGTCCATATACACCCGTTAGCCACCATTGTGTCCACACCATTGGCTTGATGTGCATGTCGGATAATGGCTGCTCAAACAACCGCACATATGCCTGCAGCGTGACATCATTCATTGTTTCCCATTCGTTTGCAAGGCAAAGCCTGCAGATTAGCACATTATGCTGCTTAGAGCATCTCCAGCTGCGCCCCCAACACGCCCTCCCCAGGCGTTTTTTCTGTTAAAACTAATTATGTAATTAGGGGGAAAATCTCCCCTTGCCCGCAGCGTCGTTGCAGTTCGTCCCGCAACCGACGCCTCCCTTCATTCTCCTGGAACCGACGCCCCGTCGAGGAATCATCGTGTCTCTTCGGGAGATATAAAAGGGCCTGTAACCATCGATCGAGAGCATGGATCACTTCTGATTCAAACACGTTATCACACACGTAGAACTACTAGCGAGAAGCAAGCGCGAACAGAGAAAGGAAGGGAGGAAGGGCACTCGCCGCCGGTGAGATGATAGGGCTTGTCTCCTTCTTCCTCCGCCTGATCCGCGAGGACGGTCGCCGCTACCGCCTCGTTGCCCTTCGCCGCCATGGAGTTGGTGGCCTCCGCCGTTTCCGTCGTCGGATGCAAGCCATCCGACGATTCGGCCGCAGTGCCCGCTGGACGTGGCGCTCCTGGCAGCCACCGCGCCGCTGGATGCCCCGGTCGTGGTGCTCACCACGCCCCGGGACAGGGTCGCCGTGCCACAGGACGCGCCCACCGTGGTGCTCCTCGCGCCCATGGCCATGCGCCCATGGGACGCGACCTTCGGATGGTGGCTGGCCCGAGCGCCCCGATCAACTGGGCCGCCGCTGCGCCTGGACCGCCCCCCGGATCTCCGCCTCCACCTCCTCCTCCACTGGCCGCGTGGCTCCCGCCCTCGACGCCGACGCTCGCCGGCGAGGCTGTTGGCCCGAGCCGTGGCCCTCCTGGCTACTCGCCCGTCCCGATGCGCGCCATTGTGGACGAAGAGGCCGCGCTTGGCTTCGTGTCAGCACCAACCGGCGCCTCCGGCGTCATCCGCCTCGGAGTAGGGATGGAAGGTGCTGGCGTCAACACCCCACCACCATTGGATGCTACTGCGGGCCAGAGCATCCGCACGGAGCAGCGATTCGGTCGCCTCTTCGGGCGCGCTGTCACGGCCCTTGACCGCCGCCCCAGCCGCCGCCCAGGCTCATGGGCTCCGGCGAGCCTTGGATTCGCCGCCACTCCGTTGCGCTAGACCTCCACCGTCGTCGTCTCCTCTTCTTCTGATGAGGAGGGATCCTCCGTGATGCGCCGGTGACCACCAGTATAGCGAGGGGAAGCGGCGATCCTCACTCTGACCGCCGGCGACTGGATCAAGCGCAGGTGGAGTGGGGGATCGAGCGATGGTGGTGGTGCGGGTCGGGCTTATCCGTAACCGCTCCACCACTCGCCTCCTCTTATGCGGTGCGGGAGCAGCATGGGCCGGCCAAAGGCTGTCGAGGCCCAGGCCTAGCGCCTGTGTTGCCTCCGGCCGGCCACTGTTTTTTTCTTCTGTTTTTATTAGTCTAGTACTAATTATTGTATATGGTGTAGTTTTTAGACTATATTTGGTACCGTTCTAGTACTACTACTTACATCCTAGTCCAATTCTAGATTAAATCTAGGTTAGGACTTGTGTAATTACCAGTGCGATTATATTATGGAATGGATTGATAATATAAATAAAGTACCGGATTTCATTCGGGAAGAATGACATGTTCCATGTGTTTACCACATATCAAGTTCTCTTGAACATGTCTTTGCGATCGAGATCATCTTCTCTCGCATACCAAACTTGCAAATTTTTGAATTTTTCTCCCTCCTTAGATATGAATTGTAGCATACACAAGGTAATGGCAATGTAGCCCATTACTGTGAGATCTAAGTGATCTTCGATGTGTTATGGTTACACAATTGAGGTTGAGAAAGTTTTCAAGTTTTTCACTTGAGCATCAAATTTTTGCGTTCTTATTACAGAACCATGATGGTTTTTAATTTACCACCTGTAAATTAATTATCTTTGGTTCCCCATGTAAGCAAAGATGACTGCCAAAGAGTTCGAGGAGCTTGCCCTCAATGGCCACAATTAACCTACATGGGCTATGGACATCAAGATCAGTCTTGCGTCCCGTGGGATAGCGCGTGCAATACAACCCCCGGAGACTCCTCTCCCGGCTGGAGCCACGCCACTGATAGAACAACAAAACTATGTTGCTTTATTCATCATAAGGCACCATATTCATCTAGATCTCAAGTCTGAGTATTTACAGGAGGAATCTCCTAGTACCCTGTTTCTGGCCCTCAAAACGAGGTATGAACAGCAGAAGGCAGTAGTCCTGCCAGAAGCACTTCATGATTGGACTCATCTCCGTCTTCAGGATTTCAAATCCGTCGGTGAGTACAATCATGTTGTTCATAAGATATGTTCCAAACTGCGCTTTTGCGAGAAGGAACCTACCGAGGGGGAGAAGATAGAAAAGACTCTGTCTACTATGCTCCCTTCAGATAGGATCCTCCAACAACAATACCGTGCTCGTAACTTCACTGTCTATTCTGAGCTTATTCACATTTTACTTCAGGCTGAAAAGCATGATGAGCTACTTGCTAAGAATGGCTCTCAGCGCCCAGTTGGGGCACAACCTTTACCTGAAGTTCATATGAATATCGCGAATAGACAAAAGTTTAATGGTACCTTTTGGGATAAACAATCCAATTTCGAGCATAAGCGAAAGCGCAATGGGAACATAAGATCCAGAAACCCAGGCAAGGGAAAAGGCACTTCAAAGCCCAGGTTTGATAAATCTAAGCTTTGCAACAAGTGTGGATGCTACACGCATTCTACTGAAAACTGCACAATGCCCAAGCATCTGGTTATGCTGTACCAGCAATCTCAGGGACGCAAAGCACTTCAAGGGAAAAGGTTTGAAGCCAACTTCAACCTTCATCTACATAGCGCACAAGGAGCCGGTGATTCGCACGATGTCTCTCCTGGACCGAGCAACGCCATGATTCCTTATCCACCCGAGGATCCTGCTGAAATGGAGAACACGTTGATTGAGTACACCGCAAACAACGTGTTTGGCGACTTCGACTAGCCCCTCAATCTCCTAGTGATCTACTCATTTATGTCCATTTGTGATGATTGTAATAAGAACATAAGTTTGTTGTTGTCTTTATATTGTATTGTATCAGCACATTTGATATAATAAAGATTGTATACTATGTATTACCATGAGATTTTCTTATTGAAATTCTTTGTTTTATATAGTTATCTACGGGGACAATCCGATGGAAGAGGAATTATGCCTTGTGGACAGTGGTGTCACAAACTCCATACTGAGGGAGATGAAATATTTCCAAACTCTGAAAAAGACGAATGGAGATATTTTAACTATCGCTGGACGCGATACAATGATTGTTGTTACTGGACGTGCCATGTTCACCCTCCCAAGTGGTACACATGTGACAATTGAAGATGCTTTACTGTATCCCGATTCTTCACGTACCCCGATCAGTTATCGATATCCGAGTGGTTTTCATATTGAAACCCATGAAGACAACAAAGAGGACTTTCTACTCTTTACCAAAGATCACGTATATGGCAAAAAGGTACATGAGAAAATTCCTTCTCTATCGTCTGGTTTGTACTATACGTACATCAAACTCGTAGAACATGTTGCATACAAAGTAATTTTTTAGAATGTTAATGCATTCCAAACCTGGCATGATCGCCAAGGCCATCCCGGAATCGGGATGTTGAGAAAAAATTACTAGCAATTCCATTGGTCATAATTTACTTGAGTCAAAATTTCCTCAATCTTATGATTTTGTGTGCACATCTTGTGCCACGGGTAAGCTAATTTTGAGGCCCTCGCACCTCAAAATACAAGCTGAACCACTTCAGTTCTTTGAACGTATTCAAGGAGACATTTGTGGTCCCGTTCAACCATTATCTGGACCTTTCAGGTATTTCATGGTTCTCATTGACGCATCTACACGATGGTCACATGTGTGTCTTCTATCCACACGTAACTATGCATTTGCCAAGATAATGAGGCAAGTCATTAAGTTGCAAGCCCATTATCCCGAAAGTCGAATTAAGTCAATTCGAATGGATAACGCTACAGAATTCTCCTCTCATGCTTTCAATGATTATTGCATGGCTTTGGGGATTGAAGTTCAGCACTCTGTTCCATATGTCCATACACAAAATGGTTTGGCTGAATCATTAATTAAGAGGATCAAACTCATTGCAAGACCTTTGTTGACGAATTGCAACTTGCCAACCTCTTTTTGGGGTCATGCTGTCTTACACGTTGCTGACTTGATACAATTGAGGCCAACTGCATATCACAGTTCTTCCCCTCTGGAATTGGTACGTGGAAATCCTCCAAGCATTTCCCATCTGTGTAAGTTCGGATGTGCTGCATACATCCCGATCTCACCACCACAGCGGACATCTATGGACCCACACACGAAGTTGGGGATCTATGTGGGGTACAAATCGCCGTCGATTATCAAGTACCTGGAACCCCTGACTGGGGATCTGTTCACAGCCCGTCACGCTAATTGTATATTTAACGAGGAACATTTTCCGGCATAGGGGGAGATTTCAAGTACCAGAAAGAATGCCAGGAAATGGATCGGAATGCTCATGCCATTTCATCCTCTGATCCACGTACCCAAGAGAACGAACTTCAAGTTCGGAAGATCATTAATTTGCAACATCTTGCAAATAATCTGCCAGATTCATTTATTGATTTGAAAGGTGTTACAAAATCCTTAAATCCGGCCAGAAACGCGCCAGAAAGAGTGGAGGTACCAATAAAAACCACTCAACACCCTATTCCTAAAAAGAGGGGGAGTAGTATGGCCTCTGACCTGGAGCATGCTTCTAGCAAGCAGCAAAGGAAATCGAGGAGAAAAACCTCGGAGTCAGTAAATGCAGGTCAACTCAACGTTGAAAAACACCTGATGGGTAGTATACACCCAGTGGAAGGGCAACCTCCACAGTCCAGCTCTAGTGTGCACAAACTGGCTGGGACATCGGAACACCCAGACTCAATCGTATTGGGAAATCATGAAGTGTCACTAGGGGTGCAGGAAATTTCTATCAACTATGTTGATTCTGGAGAATCATTTGACCGTAAGACTACGACTGTCGACATATATTTCGCTGAAAAGATTGCAGATACCCTTCTCACTGATCATGATCCAAGATCTATCGTTGAGTGCCAAAAGTGCTCCGACTGGCCTAAATGGAAGGATGCAATCCAAGCAGAAATTGCCTCGCTTAACAAAAGAAAGGTATTCACTGAAGCAACACCGACACCTCCCAGTGTTTTTCCTGTGGGATTTAAATGGGTTTTTCTCCGGAAACGTAATGAGAACAATGAGGTGGTGAGATACAAAGCAAGGCTCGTAGCACAAGGTTTCACGCAAAAACCCGGCATTGATTTCACTGAAACATATTCTCCAATAATGAGTGTAACCACTTTCCGATATCTTATATCTTTGGCAGTGCAAAATCGTCTATCTATGCAGTTGATGGACGTCGTGACCGCATATCTTTATGGGTCACTAGATTCGGACATATATATGAAGGTTCCTGATGGAATCTCTGTCCCGAATGAAAATGCAAAACGCAACATGTATTGTGTAAAGCTGAATAAGTCATTATATGGCTTAAGGCAGTCGGGATGGATGTGGTACAACCGACTCAGTGAGTTCCTTCTTCAGAAAGGTTTCTCCAATAGTGCTGATTGCCCATGTGTTTTCATCAAGAAGTCCTCTATAGGATTTTGCATCATTTTTGTGTATGTTGATGATCTCAACATCATTGGCAGCACCCCAGACATTGATGAAGCACACAATCACCTAAAGATGGAATTTGAGATGAAGGATTTGGGTAAAACCAAATTTTTCTTAGGTATTTAACTTGAGCACCTTCCCTCAGGAATCATGGTACACCAAGCTGCCTATATCCAGAAAGTATTGGAGAAATTCAATATGGACAAATCCTATCCATCTAAAACTCCTATGATGGTTCGATCTCTAGACGTAGAGAAAGATCCGTTCAGATCGAGGGATGATAGAGAAGAGGTGTTGGGACCTGGAGTCCCATACCTCAGTGCCATTGGAGCGCTTATGTATCTTGCAAATTACGCAAGAGCTGATATTGCATTTGTAGTGAATCTACTTGCTAGACATAGCGCAGCTCCCACTAAACGTCATTGGTCTGGAGTGAAGAATATCTTTCGATATCTCCAAGGCACAAAGGATCTTGGCCTATTTTTCTAGTTCCTGAGAAATCTGGACTCTGATATGATTGGATATGCAGATGCCGATTATTTGTCTGATCCCCACAATGCCAGATCTCAGACCGGTTTTGTGTTCCTACATGGCGGTACTGCTATATCATGGAAGTCTTCAAAACAGACTCTGGTGGCAACTTCGACCAATCATTCTGAAATAATTTCATTATTTGAAGCAACATGCGAATGTGTATGGCTTCACAGAATGATAAACCACATACAACAGTCATGTGGAATTGGTTCGATATAATCACCTACCATTATCTATGAAGATAATGCTGCGTGTGTTGCACAAATGCAAACAGGATACATCAAGAGCAATATCACCAAGCATATTTCTCCTAAATGTTTTTCCCCATAATCTTCAGAAAAGCAGGAAAATAAGCATTCTGCAAGTCAAATCATGCTACAACCTTGCAGATTTATTTACTAAGTCTCTACCAAATTCAATATTCCAGAAATATGTTCATGGAATTGGTATGCGACAACTTAGGGACTTCAGGTGTCAAGGGGAGTCTCTTCTTGAGATATCCTTATTTAAATGACATCACATTATACTATCTTTCTTTGTGAGTATATGTTTCAGGTTCTCATGAAAGATTTTATGAAGAACTTTTGGAAGAGAATCTTTGAGATGATAGAGCTTCCCAGACAATCGTGAAGATAATTCTACATGGTCAAGCGTAGATTAGGGGGAGTGTTAAAACTAATTATGTAATTAGGGGGAAAATCTCCCCTTACCCGCAACATCATTGCAGTTCGTCCCGCAACCGACGCCTCCCTTCATTCTCTTGGAACCGACGCCCCGTCGAGGAATCGTCGTGTCTCTTCGGGAGATATAAAAGGGCCTGTAACCATCGATCGAGAGCACAGATCACTTCCGATTCAAACATTTTCGGGCCAACGCCCAAAAATCGGCCCAACCGCACCCCTAGAAGGCCATTTTTCGCCGGCTTGGGCCGAATTTGACGCCGGCGGACCCAGGCCGAACCCGGCGCGCTGGGTGACTATAAAGGTGTTGACACCAGATTTTGGCACGATCAAAAACTTATTTAAGATGGTCTCAAATGGAGAAGTGATCTACATGAAAGAGTTCCATATTATTGATATGAATATCTTTGAAGTTTGGGCCATCGCCGTCCTATCTCATCTATAAGGCCGAAGTTGTGTTCGAAGTACCGATTTTGTATTTAGAACACTATTCGGCTGATTACACATCCAAGACGGCATCATATGGAAAAATGATCTACATGAATTGTCTTTGTCCCGTCGAAACGATTGATTTTGATATAAAAATCGTCCCAATCCAAGTTCATATGCAAAATTTAGAGCTATCGGAGTGCAGCTCTGTCATGAGGCGAGATGTGGCGAGCCCCACCAGACACATGTCTGATGGGTAGCACGAGGGAAGAGATGTTTTCGCATGATCGTTTTGGCCCAGTAGATGGATTCGTATCGAAAAACGTTCAACATGAAAGTTGTTAGTCTCGTCGAAACGGTCAAGTTTACTTTTGGGCTTATCTTCATCCGAGGTTGTTTGTCGCTTGTGAGACCTAAAAACCGAACTGTTGTCCCAGACTTACCTAAATCCGAGTTCTGTTAATTTTGAAAAGTTCAAACAAAACCACCCGAATTTGACTAGGATTTTGAACGTGAATTGATACGTCTCCGTCGTATCTATAATTTTTGATTGTTTCATGCCAATATTATACAACTTTCACATATTTTTGGAAACTATTTATATGATTTATTGGACGAACTTACTGATCCAGTGCCCAGTGCAAGTTCCTGTTTTTTGCATGTTCTTTGTATAGCAGAAAATCCATATCAAACTAAGTACAAATGCAATAAATTTTTACGGAGAATTATTTTGGAATATATGTGATTTTTGGGAGTTGCAATCACTGGAAACGAAGGCCCACACAGCCCACAAGACACCAGGGCGCGCCAGAGGCCCCTAGCGCACGGTGGTGGGTTGTGCCCTCCTCGAACGTCGGTTGGAGCTCTACTTTGAGCGCAAGGAAGCTTATATCTTGAAAAAAATCGTGTTAAAATCTCAGCGCAATCGGAATTACGGATCTCCGGGAATATAAGAAACGGTTTTTGGCCAGATCTGGGGGACGCGAAACAGAAGGGGACAGAGAGACAGATCCAATTTCGGAGGGGCTCTCGCCCCTCCCATGCCATGGAGACCAAGGACCAGAGGGAGAACCCTCCTCCCACCTAGGGAGGAGGCCAAGGAAGAAGTAGAAGGAGGGGGGCTCTCTCCCCCTCGCTTCCGGTGGCGCCGGAGTGCCACCGGGGCAACGATCGGGACATCGATCTACATCAACAATCTAGCTACCGTCCACACCAACTCCCCCCTCATTGTAGCGGTGTAACACCTCTTTCCCCCCACTGTAATCTCTACTTAAACATGGTGCTCAACTCCATATATTATTTCCCAATGATCTATGGTTATCCTATGATGTTTGAGTAGATCTGCTTTGTCCTATGGGTTAATCGTGATCTTGGTTGGTATGATTGTATATTTTATTTATGGTGCCGTCCTACGGTGCCTTCCATTCTCGAGCAAACACGAGCCCCCCCTGTCGGTGTACTAAAGTAGGGGTACCCTAGTATCCCGACTTGTGCACGGGCAGTAGCAGCGTCCCGTGGTCAGGCTCACCACGCGCCCGCCAAAGCCCACTCTGGTTCCCTTGAAGCCATTCAAGAACAAAGTATTCAAGTTAAGAAACAAGACCCCGGAAAGAGGAGCTTGCTGGGAAGGCCGCTCCAGGCTCGAGATTATCTCTTCAGCACAAGACCCTGGCAAGAGGAGATTGCCAGGAAGGCGAAAGAACAGCATTCCAGAAGACATACCGCGGTGCATCACGCGCCCCGGCAAGACCCGGAGAGCGGCAAGCTTCCGGGCCCGGCAAGGTAGCGACCGCGGCAAGGTGCTTGCCGCGGCAAGCTTTCACTGTGCGCCTGCGCTCCAGCTCACCTGGCCACGCGTCGCCTTGGGGCCCTTCCTGGGGCACGTGGCGGATGGCTGTGCAGCCTGGGGGTACACGGTGGCAAGCCACGATGACGAGGCCTCCGTCGTGGCGAACAGAGGCGCCCGGACGGACGCTTTTTACACTGTTTGGGGCGACGGTGACGGGCATTCAATGCCCTTGTCCCCCACCGTCTGGGTTAGGTATAGACCACTGTACATGCACTGTTAGAACTACCACCGATTTTACGCTTTTACCCTCGCCTACGTTGACACCTGTCGGTGACCCCTTTGAACTATAAAAGGAGGCCCATGCACAACGTAGAGGGGGTTCCGAAACCTGATCACTCCCACGCTCGGTGTAGCTAGTACTGTAGATCTTCTTGCTCCCGAGCCGAGAACTCAATACAACCAAGGCAGGAGTAGGGTTTTACGCATCCGTGCGGCCCGAACCTGGGTAAACTGCTCGCGTGTGCCCCTCGATCCGCTCTTTGTCCTCCCTCCGCTCCCTTGCCGTACCGAAAAGGGGCTCCGGTCCCATAGGTGTTCGTGGGTGATCAGTTTCCATGACATCTTTGGCGCGCCAGGTAGGGGGCGTCGAGGTTGTGCGAACCTGATCCGGCGCTCGCGCGGGCGCAACCTTCTCCAACTTCGTCAGCTTCATCGACTACATCGCCATGCCGCCGAAGAAGAAAGCTTCGGAGGTCGGAGGCCCGTCCGCGTCGATCCCGCCTCCACCAGAACCAACGGTTGGTGCGGTAGACGCTGGCGGAAGGGTGGACGCCGGCGAGGAAACTCATGGCGCCGCCAAGTCCAAGGACAAGACGGACGACCGAGCCCATTCCAAGACTTCGGCGTCCCTGCACGCACCGCGCCCCTCTCAGGAGGTGCCGGACCAGTAGCGACATGGTACCCAGGGTACCATACGCTTGCTGGGACGTGGCCAAGCCGGCGGGTCGCGGGATGCTCAAGGCCAACGCGTCGGTACGAGCAAGGCGCGGTCGCCGGGGCGAGACCCTGCTCCTTCTAACACTGTTAGAAGTCCGAGCATATCTCGCTCCTCGCACTGCTCGCCACCGCTTCCCTCCTCTCTAGCAGAAGCTCTAGCTAGGGCTTAGCTGCTCCTCGACTTCCCTCCAACGGCGGATAAGGCCGAAGACTGGAGGGCTACAATCCAGAGCCTCATCGCCTTCGCCAACAACAACACGCCGCAGCAGCCGGCAACATCACGGCCGCGACAAGTCAGCCAAGCGAAGGCTGATGGAGACAAGACCGCCGGGGGTGCAACTACCGTGCACTTCCCGCCGCAGAAGCAAAAATCGCCGACTCGCCGGATCAACGTCGACGACGACTCCACGGTGTCGTCGGATCCGCGAGCTCGCCGCGATCAGCGCCAAGTCCTCGACGATAGGTGACAAGAGGACGCTCGAACTCGCATCGAGCGTCGAAGAGAAGCACGGAGACAGTCCGACCAGCGCACTGGGACCGCTGTGGACTTGCATGCGCCCGGTGAACCAGGCGACTTGCCGTATGCGGCAGGTTGCCCTGCGTTCACCCGAGAGCTGCGGCAAGTCCAGTGGCCCAGCATGAAGAACTTCAAGCCCGACGTACCCGAGAAGTACGACGGCAAGACCCATCCCTCGGAGTTCCTCAGCATCTACACCATTGCGGTGCAGGCTGCCGGGGGACGCGACGAGAAGATTCTAACGAATTACTTCCCGCTCGTGCTTAAGCCAAACGTCAGATCTTGGCTTATGCACTTGCCGGAGAACTCCATCTCTTCTTGGGCAGACCTGTGCCACTAGTTTGTAGGCGCCTTCATGGGCGGCCACAAACCCCACGGCCAGGAGAGCGATCTCCACATTCTTGCCCAGAAGGAGGGAGAGTCCCTGCGAAAGTACATCCAGAGGTTCAGCCGCGTTCAGCACAACATCCCGGATGTCCACCCTGCCGCGGTTATCAGCGCGTTCCACCAGAACGTGCGTAACCGCCGGATGAGGGAGGAGATGGCGATGACCAAGATCCGGGACGTCAGCGAGCTTTATGCTCTGGCTGACAAGTGTGCGCATGCTGAAGAAGGGAGGAGACTCCCCGGAGAGGATACTAGAGCAGGAGGAACGGACAGCGAGGATGCCGCCCCGGCAAGGAAAAACCGGCGGCGGAACAATAAGAAGAAGAAGAACAAGGAAGTACTGGCTGTGGAGAAGTCCGGCAAGGAGGCTGGCGACAAGAAAACTCAGGCTGGTGGCTCCGGCAAGGAGCCTGCCACTGTAGCCGCCGCCGACAAGCAGGACAGCTCCGACAAGCAGTACTGCAAGATCCACCGCACCAAGGGCCACGATCTCCAGAACTGCAAGAGGGTCGAATACCTCGTAGAGCAGCATAAGGCTGAATACGAGCGACGCGACAAGGAGAAGGCCCAGGGAGGCGGAGGTGAGTCCGGCAAGAAGCGGCCATTCAATGGCCGGGGAGGACGCCGCGGCAAGGCCAAGCAGCGGCAAGGAGATAGACCTCCCCGGGGCCGCGACAAGGATGAAGACGAAGACGATGACGAGGACATGGATGACGGAGACAACAGCGAGCAGGAGTTCCAGAAGGCCACAGAAGTTTTGTGCGTCGATGGAGGTGCCTCCCTGCACACTTCCCACCGCCAACTCAAGCAATGGGTGCGGGAAGTGAATGCAGCTGAGCCACCCGTCGAGTCGCGCAAGCTGCTGAAGTGGTCCAGCACGCCCATCATCTTCGACCTTGAGGACCACCCTGACCGCACAACTGCGGTCGGGTGCTTGCCGATGTTGGTTTCGCCAACCATCCGCAACCTCAAGGTCACCAAGGTGTTGGTTGACGGCGGGGCCGGCCTAAACTTGATCTCCTCTGCTGTAATCCGGAAGCTGCAGATCCCCGACAATGAGCTCGAGGAAACCGGAACTTTTCAAGGAATCAACCCGGGAAGGAGCAAGCCGAAGGGGAAGATCACATTGCCAGTGACCTTTGGCGGAGAGCTAAACTTCAGGACTGAGAGGATCACCTTCGACGTCGCCGATATCCCATTGCCATACAATGGGATACTTGGCCGTCCTGCGCTCGCCAAGTTCATGGCAGCCTCTCACTATGCGTATAACATGCTCAAGATGCCAGGGCCAATAAGCGTCATCTCTGTCCCCGGCGACAAGAAGGACGCGCTTATTTGCGCCGACAAGATCTACCGGGATGCAGCAGCCGCGGCAGACAGGAAGGCACTTGCCGCTGAAGCTCCCGGGAGGAAGACCAAGACCAAGTCCGGCAAGAGCTCTGGGGCTCACTCCGGCAAACGCACCTCTTCGGAGTGCTGCGCTGCCGTCGAGGACGCACCATCGAGCTCCACCGGCAAGTGCAAGAAAGGAATGGCAGCTCCACTTGCAACCAAGAAGGTGTCCGCCAAGGAGGACGGCACTGGTGGTACCTTCACCATCAGTGCTATGCTCGATCCCAAATAGGAAAGCGCGCTCGTTGCCTTCCTGCGGGTGAATGTCGACGTGTTTGCATGGCAACCGTCGGACATCCCCGGCGTTCCCAGGGAGGTAATTGAGCACAAGCTTACTGTTTGTCCTCACGCGCGGCCCGTCAAGCAGAAGGTCAGGAAGCAAGCGGTGGAGCGCCAAGAGTTCATTGCTGAAGAGATCAAGAAGTTGGAAGCAGCAGGCCTTGTTAGAGGTGTACTTCATCCTACGTGGCTGGCCAATCCAGTTGTCGTGCGCAAAGCTAATGGGAAGTGGAGACTTTGTATAGACTTCACTGATGTGAATAAAGCTTGTCCCAAGGATCCATTTCCCTTGCCACGCATTGACCAGATCGTTGACTCCACGACTGGATGTGAGTTGCTTTCATTTCTTGACGCATACTCCGGGTATCACCAGATATTCATGGCTGAGGAAGACGAAGAGAAGACCACATTCATTACTCCATGTGGCACTTACTGTTTCATACACATGCCCTTTGGACTGAAGAATGCGGGCTCAACATTTGCAAGAGTAGTCCACACTGCTTTTGAGCCACAGATACACATGAATGTAGAAGCCTACATGGATGACATAGTGGTCAAGAGCAAGGAAAAGGATACCCTGATCCAAGACCTGAATGAGACTTTTGCAAATCTGCGCAAGATACAACTCAAGCTGAACCCCGAGAAGTGCGTCTTCGGAGTCCCCTCCGGCAAGCTTCTCGGGTTCTTTGTGTCCCAGAGGGGGATTGAAGCCAATCCCGACAAGATCAAAGCCATTGAGCAGATCGAAGCTCCGAAGCGCGTCAAGGATGTACGGAGACTTGCTGGTTGTGTGGCTGCCCTCAGCAGGTTCATTTCAATGTCTGCAGAACGCGCCCTGCATTTTTTCAAAATCTTGAAAAAGGCAGGTCCTATGAAATGGACTCCAGAAGCGGAGGCAGCGCTGCATGACTTGAAAGGATACCTGTCCTCCACTCCAATACTTGTCGCACCTAGGCCACAAGAGAAGTTGCTGCTGTATTTAGCAGCAACCAATCAAGTGGTTAGTGCTGCGTTGGTAGCGGAGAGGGAGGCAGATGAGGAATCCACAGCCCCGGCAAGCGCATCTAGCGACAAGCAGGGGGCTCCCCCGACAAGCTCTGGCCCCGACAAGGATGAGTCTGCGCAGGTACAAGGAGAAGTGCGAAAGAAGATGGTGCAGCGCCTAGTTTATTTTGTAAGTTCTCTCTTGCAGGGGGCTAGATCAAGATACTCTGGGGTGCAGAAGCTGCTTTTCGGCCTCCTCATGGCCTCGAGAAAGCTACGCCATTACTTCCAAGCACATGAGATAACAGTGGTCACTCGCTTTCCGCTGAAGAGGATATTGCAAAACCCAAAAGCAACAGGTAGGATTGTCGAGTGGGCACTGGAGCTGTCAAGCTTTGGTGTTAAGTTTGAAAGCACATCAACTATACAGAGCAGAGCTTTGGCAGAGTTCATAGCAGAATGGACGCCAACACCAGACGAAGAAGTTCCAGAAACAAACATTCCCGTCAAAGAAGCAAGCAAGGAATGGATAATGTACTTCGATGGTGCCTTCTCGCTGCAAGGCGCCGGTGCTGGTGTGTTACTCGTAGCGCCCACTGGGGAGCACCTCAAGTACGTTGTTCAAATGCACTTTCCCAAGGAGCAAGCGACAAACAATACTGCAGAGTATGAAGGTTTGCTTGCCGGCCTCAGAATTGCAGCCGAACTTGGGATCAAGAAGCTGATTGTGCGAGGAGATTCACAGTTGGTGGTCCGACAAGTAAACAAGAGCTATCAGAGTCCTTTGATGGAAGCTTATGTCGATGAAGTGAGGAAGCTTGAAGAACACTTTGAGGGCCTGCAGATGGAGCACGTTCCAAGGGCTCAAAATGATATCGCAGACGGCCTGTCAAAGTGTGCTGCACTGAAGCTACCTGTGGAACCAGGGACCTTCGTGCTCAAGCTAACTCAGCCATCCGTTACACCATCAGTTGGGCAGAGCAAGAAAAGAAAGTTGGTCTCCGGTGACTACTTGCCGACGGATCTTCCTGAAGCCGCCGCCAAGGTACCCAGGATCAACGACCAAGTTGCTGAGGAACAGTCTACTCCTGCGGACCCTAGGGTTCGTGCAGTTGAAGCAGATGTTCCGGCAAGTCTGGCTCCGGCTGGCTTGCTGGGGAACGTCCAGCTCTGGCAGAGCCGCAGGTTCTTACCGTAGAAGCTAACGTTCCCGCAGCAGCACTGATGCCTTTAGTCCTTGTTGTTGAGCCTCAAGCTCCAACCTGGGCACAAAAAATTGTCTGTTTCCTTCAAACTGGAGAACTTCCCGAAGAACCAGAAGAGATAGAGAAAGTAACCAGGCAGTCAAGTATGTACCAGTTCGTCGGGAATGAACTGTACAGAAGAAGACTCAATGGTGTCAGATTGAAATGCATTTCCCGGGAAGATGGACAGAAGCTGTTGGCAGAGATACACGGAGGCATATGTGGACACCACATTGGCGCAAGAGCACTTGCCGGGAAGGCGTTCCGGCAAGGTTTCTTTTGGCCAGAAGCCCTCCAAGACGCAACTGCACAAGTAACCAAGTGTGAAGCGTGCCAGTTCCATGCCAAGAAAATACACCAGCCAGCTCAAGCTCTCCAGACGATCCCTTTGTCCTGGCCCTTTTTGGTCTGGGGGCTCGACATCCACGGCCCCTTTCCCCGCGCTATCGGGGGCTTTGAGTACTTGTACGTTACTATCGACAAGTTCACAAAGTGGCCGGAAGTGGAACCAGTGAGAAAGGTGACCGCACAATCAGTAGTCAGGTTCTTCAGATCGATCGTTTGCCGTTTCGGAATCTCTAACAGGATCATCACCGACAACGGTACACAGTTCACAAGTCGCACCTTCATGCAATACGTCCAAGACCTTGGCGCCAAGGTCTGCTTCGCTTCTGTTGCTCACCCGAGGAGCAATGGTCAAGCGGAGAGGGCAAATGCTGAAGTGCTGCGCGGACTCAAGGCAAGAACTTTCGACAGGATGCACAAGTGCGGAAGAAACTGGATCGAGGAGTTGCCGGCGGCTCTTTGGTCAATCAGGACGACACCAAATCGAGCCACCGGACAGACACCCTTTGCTCTTGTCTATGGAGCAGAGGCAGTTCTCCCCATGGAACTCGTATACGGGTCTCCTCGAGTGCTCGCTTACGATGAGTTGGAGCAGGAGCAGCTGCGGCAAGATGACGCATTGCTCCTCGAGGAGGACCGTCTCCAGGCTGCTGTACGAGCTGCTCGATACCAGCAAGCTTTGCGTCGCTATCATAGCCGCAAAGTCAAGGCCAGGAGTCTCGAGGAAGGCGACCTTGTTCTTCGGCGTGTTCAGTCCACCAAGAACTCCAACAAGTTGACGCCGAAGTGGGAAGGCCCTTATCGGGTGAGACAAGTCACAAGGCCCGGCGCTGTCCGCCTTGAGACCGAAGAAGGCTTACCGGTGAGCAACTCCTGGAACATTGAGCATCTTCGCAAGTTTCACCCATAAGGCGCGGTTGCCGTGATTCGCTCCGGCAACCACCTTTTGTACAAGTCTTGCCACTGTTGCATGTAAACCTTTGTACAAAGCCGGGCGCAGACCCCGTGCATCTGTAAAACTTTTGTGCTTCGCACGGCTTGTCGTTTCATGCATTCTTGTTTTCATTGCATGTATTATCTGACACTTTGTGCAGCACACGATCCCGGTAAGCAATAACAAGCCGCAAGGCTCCATATCTATGTTTCCTCCCCTCTTCCTTTTTCTCTCAAGCAGAAGAAGTGTTCCTCGCGCACAAATTTGCCGGGGGGGGGGGGGG
>LR738715.1:724033112-724082935 GCA_902687465.1 Secale cereale
GGGGGGGAAGGAGACAGTGATGTGGATCAAGTGCTGTTCAAGGAAGGAAAGCCTTGCCGGGAAGCAAACAGAACACAAAAGCTAAGTTGCCAAAGTTTGAGCATTCAAAATTTTAAAAATTCTTAGTTATCTTCCTTCAACGACCACACTTTGTATGGAAAACCTGTGCGCGGAGGAACCTACCCGTGGCTAGCCGCGCCCTTACTTTGTTTCGAGCACACTCAACGGCTTAAGTGAGCTGCTACAAGTGTCGCGCCCTTATTTCGTTTTCGAGTTCGCTCAACAACCTAAGTGTGCTGCGACTAGCTGCGGCAAGGTTTCTTGCCGGCGAGGGCATTGCCAGCAGGCCGCTGAAGTCCCGCACTCAGCGCTCGCGGCAAGGGTCCCTTTGCCGGCAAGCTCCCTAGAAGCGTAGGGTGAGAAGCATACAAAGCGAAGGGATCGAGCAAGAGAGATAACACTACATTGACTATCCAAAATAAAGTTATATTACAAGATAACCTGCCGCTGTTCTAACCAACTACTATCCATGACTTAATCGACAGCGGCAAGGGAAGCAGAAAGAAGGAAGCCTAGTCTACGCGGTCTCCGTCAACCCTCCTGATCTTGCCCACCTTGGCCACGATGTGGGCAACTTGTGCCTACAACGCTTCCTGGTCAGCTTCGGGCGGCAAGGTCCGGAGGACGTTCGCAAGATTAATCCCGGGGTTGCGGTTGACGATCTTCGTCAACACTCGCTCCATAGTACCCATGCAAAGCCGGCGTGCCTCGTTAGCCAGCTGCGTGGGGAGCTTCTCCCGTAGCTGCGCGAGGGCCGGCACCACTCCTCTGAAGAACATACTCAGCTTGGCGCTGTGGGGAAGGCTCTCGTCGGGGGAGTACACGAGGTGCTCCGTCCCCAATGCCACCATCTCCTTGTCGATGTTGACGGCGGAGGCGACGAGCTCCTCGGTCCACTGCTCCACCATCCGCTGGAAGTTGTTCTGCGTAAGGGCGGCACTGTCCAGCAGCGCCCTTTCAGCCTAGAGATCTTCCTTCAACTTGGACTCCCTGTTCCGGGCCCCGTCAAGCGACTCGGTGAGGGTGGACAGTTTTAGCTCCAAGTGTGCGATGGAGTCCTTGGCGTTGTTGAGCTCCTTGCCCTTCTCAGAGAGGCGGACCTGCAGCTCCGAGTGGCTGTGGGCGTCCTTCTCCCTTTCAAGTTTGAGCGCGGCAACCTTCTCCTCGCTCGTCTTCAGATTAAGCTCCAACTGCGCCACCCTCGCCTCCAGGTCCCTCTTGGCGGTCTCTGCGGCAGCAGTGGCGTCCCTCGCCTCCTGCAGAGCCCCGCCAATGGACTGCTCGCGCGCGGTAAGGTTGTCCTCGTGGCTATCGAGGTCGACCTTCCGTTGGTTCAGCTCTCCTTCCCGCCGAGACAGATCCTCGGCGGCCAGTCGCTGCTGCTCCTCAACCTCGGCCTTCTCGAGGATGAACGCCTGGTGCGCCCCGGCGAGCTCCTCGCGCTCCTCCGCCAAGTTCCGGAGGGCCGCTTGGTTGGCGGCGCGGAGCTCCGCGGTGCGCTTCTCCAAGTCGACACCGGCCTTGGCAGCCAGAGCCTCTCGGGACTCCAGCTTGGCCTGCCTGGCCCGGCACAAGGCCAGAAGCCGGCGCAGGAGCTGCTCCTCTTCGGACTCGCTGCTGCTGCCGGGCGTGTCGACAAGCTTTAGCCCGGCCGAGGCAAGGACTTCTCCATCGAAGCTCTCCCCCTCCGCTGGTGCCCTTGATGAGGACGCCCACGGGACTTGGATGAAGACCCCGTTGGCGGCCTCCAAATAGATGCCCGGCCCAGTCGCGGCAGCGGAGGAGTCGGCGGCTGGTGCAGCGTCCAGCGCTCCTGCGGCCTCAGGGCCGTCAGTGCGGTCGCCGGTCTCCTCCCCAGCTGCCGCGTCAGTGGCCACGGGGGGCTCGTCGGCGGCTGGCTCCTCAGCGCCGGCCGTCCCTTCAGCGGTGGTGGAGTCGCCGGCATCACCGCGCACGTCCTCCTCGGTGATGGCCTCTGTCTCCATCGGCTCCGGGGCGGGCGGATCTGACAGAAGAAAAAGAAAGGAAGAATCGTCAAGCAAATATCCAAAAAGAAGAATTCAAGAGAAGGAAAGTACAAGGGTTACCTCCGCGGGCCTCTTCAGTAACGGGGTCCCTCGCCGGGGAGTTCTCCCTTGGCGGCGTTGTCGTGGCCCCCACCGGCGGAGGGCCGCTGGCGCCTTCCCATGGCGGGGTGCCCACCCTTGTCGGGGTGCTCGCCCTTGGCGGGGTACTCGCCCTTGGCGGAGTACCCGTCCTTGGCGGAGTGCCCTCCCTCGCCGGGGAGCTCCTCCTTGGCGGGGAAGGTGGGACAAGCGGCTCGTCGGGAGCAGTCTCTTGACGCTCCTGCGGCTGCGGCTCCACTTCTACACAAGTCAACAAGCAAACAAGACATCAATAAGGATATGAAGCTCCAGCGCGCCCGATAAGCAGAGAAGTGAACAAGGAACTTACGCTGGGGGCTGCGCTGGGGGCTGCCTTGCGGAGCAGCCGGCTGGTCCGGCAAGCCTGTCGCGGGCGCATCTCCTGCCGCGGCGACGGGCTCGTCGTCCTCAAGGTCAACCACAGGGATCTTGGCCCTCTTCGCCATCCTCTGGGTCAGGGTCCTGGAAGCCAAACAAGATCAGAGTTAGGCAAAGAGAATTCAAGACAAGAGCAACAAGAATCAAAGGAAATAAAAGTTGCAAATGCTTACTCTTCCTCCTCCTCGTCGGAACTAAGGGCGGAGAAGTCGATGTCTGCCTCGTGTGTCCTAGCGCGAGGAGCTGGAGGAGAAGGCTCCCTCGGGCGCTTGGCGGGCTCCGGAGCCATGGGTTGCAAAGACCCCGCTCCGGTCGTCGCCGAGGACCGAGGGGCAGAAGGAACACCAGAACCGGTTCGGGAAGATCCCCCTCCGCTTGCCGCTGAGGCGCGAGGCGCCTCCTTGACGACCTTGCTCGTCGTGGTGGCATGCGTCGCGCGACGCTTCGGCTGCTGTCGGGGCGCCGGCTGCTTCACCGTCTCGGTGGTCTTGTGGAGGCGCTTCTTTGGCTGTGGCGGAGGACTTGGCGGTGGCGGAGAATTCTCCAAGGATGAAGAAATGTCGTCGAGGTTCAGTGACCCGCCCGAGTCTTCGTCGGAATCGCCCGATTCGGCGTCCTCCTCGGCGGGCTCACTGGACTCGGTCCCCTGCCCGGCAGCCTCGCTCCTCCCGGCAGGCTCCCCGGCAGGCTCCCCAGCAGGCTTCCCGGCGGGCTTCAACAGCTTGAGGATCTCTTCCTCCTCGGCCCTGCTCACTGCATCCGCTGCTTCTGCCTCCTCCACAGAGTAACCAAACTCACCCGCGGCCTCAGCTGCGGCGGCCTCCTCCATTCTGCTAGCGATATACGCCACATCCCGGTCGGTGGTCGCGCGGGTGAGACCCTTCTTGTCGTCGGGATTGCGCGGCCGTTCAACCAGGTTATCAAAGAAAGTTTGCACGGTCTCTTCTGAAGGCGCCAGCCAAGTGGGATCCTCCCCGTGGGAATCGCACAGAGGCATTACCGCACGGATGGCGCTGAGTGAAGAGTTGTTGCATAAGGGAACTACTCCCCGCGACGGGGTAAACCACTCCGTGTGCTTGGGGTCATGCTTGAACATCGAGCGGATCATCCCCTTGAGTTCCAAGACGGTGAAGTTGTAGTTCAGGCCGGGGCGCAGCCTCATGCAGTCTGCCGCGTTGCCAAACTCCCAAGCAAGCCTCTTCCTATCCTGCAGGGGAGCAATGCGGCGGCGAAGGAAATCAGCCCCAACTTCGCCTACAGTAAGGTTGGCGTCCCGGAGGCGAAGGATCCTAGTGAGGGCTATCTCCAGCTTCTCATCCTCCGGGGCCAGATCGCTCCAATCCTTGCCGCGCACTATTGTGGCCCGGCGAGGTGAGGTAAATTGCTAGGGTTCCTCTTCCATAACCCAGCACCAATCAGCTCTCCACTCTTCCCACTTGCCGCGGAGCTCTCCAATCAAGTACGCCTCTTTCTTGTTAAGCCTGAAGATCCAGGAGATGCCACCGGAGAGTGGAGATCCAGACTCTACTCTAGGTGTGAAAAAGTGGCGGAAGAGAGCTATGTTGGGGTGGACCCCGACAAAGTTTTCGCACAGATGTGCGAAAACGGCCATAGTGAGAACAGCATTCGGGGTGAAATCTAGGAGGTGGAATCCGTACGTGTTCATCACATCGCAGAAAAAATCACAGTACGGAGGACAAAGGCCACAGTGGAAGAACAAAGCGAAGTAATGGTAACCTCCCGGATACATGTCGCAGGCTTCGGCGGGGAGGACTCTGGTGCGCGGGTGAGCCTTCGTCTCCCTCGCCCAGAACAAGTAATACTTGTCCCCCAGCTCCCTCGCGCCGAGCCTCGGCGGGAAGACCACCATCCTCTTCCGCATTGCGGCCAGCTTCGCCACCTTGTCGGACTTCTCACTCTTCGTCTTGCTACTCTTTGGGGCCATGGCGGGGGCGGCGAGAGGGGTCGGCAGCGCCGGGGAGGCTGGCGGCGGTGGAAGAGAGGTGGAGCTTGGCTCTCTGTCGACCTTTGGGGAGGCGGAGAGCGGCGGGAGTTTCTGGAGATTGAAGGCGCAATGAAGCAATGGGGGGGGGGAAACTACCCCTGCTTCCTCTGCTTTTAAGGGGGAAGTGGGGGACGTTCCGCATTTTCCCATTAAAGAAACAGGCCACGATTTCTCCCACGACGCCGCAATCGACGCGTGCCGTTAGGGAGGGATGCGGTGGATGCGGAGTGGGAAACGGCGCGCCGTGGGCCGTGTGTGCCCGTGCACTGTTTTGGGCCTGGCCCAACAGCGCTCGGCACCGTGTGTGGCCCAGGCCCGGGGGCTCCTGTCGGTGTACTAAAGTAGGGGTACCTTAGTATCCCGACTTGTGCATGGGCAGTAGCAGCGTCCCGTGGCCAGGCTCACCACGCGCCCGCCAAAGCCCACTCTGGTTCCCTTGAAGCCATTCAAGAACAAAGTATTCAAGTTAAGAAACAAGACCCCAGCAAGAGGAGCTTGCCGGGAAGGCCGCTCCAGGCTCGAGATTATCTCTTCAGCACAAGACCCTGGCAAGAGGAGCTTGCCAGGAAGGCCAAAGAACAGCATTCCAGAAGACATACCGCGGTGCATCGCGCGCCCCGGCAAGACCCGGAGAGCGGCAAGCTTCCGGGCCCGGCAAGGTAGCGACCGCGGCAAGGTGCTTGCGGCGGCAAGCTTTCACTGTGCGCCTGCGCTCCAGCTCACCTGGTCACGCGTCGCCCTGGGGCCCTTCCTGGGGCACGTGGCGGATGGCTGTGCAGCCTGGGGGGTACACGGTGGCAAGCCACGATGACGAGGCCTCCGTCGTGGCGAACAAAGGCGCCCGGACGGACGCTTTTTACACTGTTTGGGGCGACGGTGACGGGCATTCAATGCACTTGTCCCCCACCGTCTGGGTTAGGTATAGACCACTGTACATGCACTGTTAGAACTACCACCGATTTTACGCCCTCGCCTACGTTGACACCTGTCGGTGACCCCTTTGAACTATAAAAGGAGGCCCATGCACGACGTAGAGGGGGTTCCGAAACCCGATCACTCCCACGCTCGGTGTAGCTAGTACTGTAGATCTTCTTGCTCCCGAGCCGAGAACTCAATACAACCAAGGCAGGAGTAGGGTTTTACGCATCCGTGCGGCCCGAACCTGGGTAAACTGCTCGCGTGTGCCCCTCGATCCGCTCTTTGTGCTCCCTCCGCTCCCTTGCCGTACCGAAAAGGGGCTCCGGTCCCATAGGTGTTCGTGGGCGATCAGTTTCCCCGACACCCCCCGCTATAGGGTGTTGCAATATGTTCATGGTTCGCTTATGGTGGGTTGCGAGAGTGACAGAAACTTAAACCCGAGTAAGGGGGGGGGTATGACGTATGGGAGTAAAGAGGACTTGATACTTAATGCTATGGTTGGGTTTCACAATCTTAATGATCTTTAGTAGTTGCGGATGCTTGCTGGATTTCCAATCATAAGTGAATACGATCATAGTAGAGAAAGTATGTTAGCTCATGCCTCTCCCTCATATAAAATTACAAGAATGATTACCGGTACTTGTTATCGATTACCTAGGGACAAATAACTTTCTTGTTGACAAAAGCTATCCACTTTCATTATCTTGCAAAGTACTTCTAGTTTTATTCTTGCAAAGTAGTTCTAGCATCACACCTACAAAATAGTTTCATACTTGTTTCCGGTAAAGCAAACGTCAAGTGTGAGTAGAGTTTTGGGTGGTCGATAGAACTTGAGGGAATATTTGTTCTACCTTTAGCTCCTCGTTGGGTTCGACACTCTTACTTATCGAAAAAGGCTACAAATGACCCCCCTATACTTGTGGGTTATCAAGACCTTTTTCTGGGGCCGTTGCCGGGGAGTTATAGCATGGGGTGAATATTCTCGTTTGTGCTTGTTTGCTTTATCACTAAGTAGTTTTTATTTTGTGCTCTTATTTTCTTTCTTTAGTTATGGGTAGAGAACACAAAATACCAAAAAAATTAGTTGTACGTACTGAACCAATGGTTGATGAACCACCCAAAATCTATCACACTACTGGAGCTTTTTACTTGGATCATCTTCGATCCCTATGTGCTCGGGCTAAAACCCCAACTGGCTTAGTTGAGGGAAAATCTTTAAATGAAAATGCTTGTTATGTGCGATAGCGCATATCTAAAAAAGCGAAACTTTTATGGCATCATATTAGTACTGTGCAGTGCTATGCTTGGAATTTATGTGAAATATATGATTATACTTGTTGTTCTAAAGACCCTAAGAAACACCTTCCTTATCAATGTGAGCTTAGTGATAATGGAATCGTATCTTCGTATGCTAAGGGTTTTTATAATTACTATGATGTTCAACAAATTGAAGAATATGTTGCTTTTAAGGGTGCTTTGAAAATTGCATCTTTGATTGAAGAGTATGATGCTATTCTCTACAAATCTGAAATTTTTGCCATACTTAAATATTGCCATGATAATTATGCTTCTAATGCTTATATTAAACCATATATTGAGGACTCCTCCACTGTCCAAGAAGAGACTAATATTTTGCAGGAGTCTATGGAAGAAGAAATTAATGACATTGTGAGCTCATTGGATGAAAAGGATGAGGAGGAGAGCGAAGAACAAAAGGAGGAAGAACGGATTAGCTACCCGTGCCCACCTTTTGATGAGAGTAACCCCTCAACTCATACATTGTTTAATTTTCCTTCGTGCTTACCGAAGGATGAATGATATGACAATTGCTACGATCTCATTGATTCACTTGAAATATCCCTTTTTGATAAAATTGATGCTTGGTATGCTTGTGGCCAAGATGCCAATATGAATTATGCTTATGGAGATGAACTTGTTACAGTTCCTTATGTTAAGAATGAAATTGTTGCTATTGCACCCACACATGATAGTCCTATTATCTTTTTGAATTCTCCAAACTACACTATATCGGAGAAATTTGCACTTATTAAGGAATATATTGATGGGTTGCCTTTTACCGTTGCACATGATGATTTGGATGAATATAATATGCATGTGCTTGCTGCTCCTACTTGCAATTATTATGAGAGAGGAACTACATCTCCGCCTCTCTATGTTTCCAACATGATATAATTGCAAGAAACTGCTTATACTATGCATTGGTCTTTACTTGATGTGCATAAATTATTCTTTTATGACATGCTGATGCATAGGAAGAGAGTTAGACTTTGTTGTTGCATGACACATATCACTTTGTGCTCACTACTAAATTCCAAATCATTGCTAGTTCAAATTGGCTTTGATATACCTTGGGATCCGGGTGGATTCATTACTTGAGCACTTTATGCCTAGCTTAATGGCTTTAAAGAAAGCGCTGCCAGGGAGACAATCCGAAAGTTAAAAAAAGTGTCATTTATTTCTGTTGAGTGCTTTTATAAAGTTTGAAAACAAAAAATATAGAGGGGAACCTAAATTTTTTCAAAAAGAGAAGCGATTGAAAGGTGATACATTGCGGAAATGAGGGTCGACCTTGAACACTTGTGTTCATGCTTATGGAAACAATGTAGAATTTTTCATGAAAGTTCTCACGAAAATAATTATCCTCTTGTACAATTCCATTGTATTATAAAAATAATGTGCCAATATTTGCCTTTAGGATGATTAAATTGCTTGTTGGTTTGTGCGGTGCAAAACAGAAACTTTGGCTGTAGTGCGCGATTTTTCATTTTTTACTAGAAAGTCAAACGGTTCTGAAACTTTTTGCACAGTCTTGATATACAAAATTTTCATGTTTCCTAATTGTTTTAGAATTTGTAGAGTTACATAAGTATGGTGGATGTTCAAATCTTTACAGACTATCCTGTTTTCACAGATTGCTGTTACAGCTTCATTATTTGCATATGTTTGAGTTCTTGTTGAAGCCTCCTTGACTTGGGGCCATAGAATTGTGACAGCATTCAATGGGTAATGTTTGTTTATAATTATACAATAATGTTAGAGCAGTACATGATGGGATTTCATTGATCATATGCACTAACCCCGCCACTAAAAGTTCAGTTAAGTTTTGTGTGGATGAAGTGTTCGAAGATCGAGAAGGTCTCAATGCGAGGAGAAGGAGGAGAGGCAAGAGCTCAAGCTTGGGGATGCCCAAGGCACCCCAAGTAAATATTCAAGGAGACTCAAGCATCCAAGCTTGGGGATGGCCTGTAAGGCATCCCATCTTTCTTCAACAAGTATCGATATGTTTTCGGAAACATTTCGTTCACATGATATGCGTAAACTCTTGGAGTGTCGTCTGCCTTTTAGTTTCTTTTAATAATGCACCATGCTGGTATGAGATAGTCCTTGGCCAATTTATAGAATGCTCATTGCACTTCACTTAAATCTTTTGAGTATGGCTTTATAGAATGCTTCATGTGCTTCACTTATATCATTTGAAGTTTGGATTGCTTGTTTCTCTTCACATAGAAAACCGATGTTCGTAGAATGCTATTTTGCTTCACTTATATTTGTTAGAGCATGGTATTTTGTAGAAAGAATTAAACTATCATGCTTCACTTATATCTATTTAGAGAGTCAATCGGAATTGGTCAATTGCATGGTTAGTCATAAAATCCTACATAGAACTTATGGATCACTGAATATGATATGTTTGATTTCTTGCAATAGTTTTGTGATATAGAGATGATAATATGTGGGCGGTACTAGTAGATGATTGTGTTTAGTAAGATGTTGATGTTAAGGTTTGTGATTCCCGAAGCATGCACGTATAGTCTCTCGTTATGCTGGGATGTTGGAGCACAATTTATCCTTGATTGTCCTATCTTTGTGTGAAGGTCGGGGGCGCGCGATGGTTAACTCCTACCAACCTCCCCTAGGAGCATGCATAGTATTACTTTGCTTCGAGGGCTAATAAACTTTTGCAATAAGTATGTGAGTTCTTTATGACTAATGTGAGTCCATGGATTATACGCACTCTCACCCTTTCATAATTGCTAGCCTCTCTTCTGCCGCACAACTTTAACCGGTGCATAAAATTTATTATACCTTCTTCAAAATAGCAACCGTACCTACCTATTATGGCATTTCCATAGCCGTTCCGAGTTATATTGCCATGCACTTCCATGATATAGTTGACTTGAGCATTCATTTTCATATTGCTTTGCATGATCGTAAGACATCTAGCACGATATTTTCCTGGCTTGTCCGTTTTTTGATATCTTTGCTATGCTAGATCATTACACATCCTAGTACACTGCCAGAGGCATTCATTTAGAGTCATACTATGTCATAGGTATCGAGTTGTAATTTTTATTTCTTTTGAGTTATAAGTAAAAGAAGTGTGATGATCATCATTATTCAATTTTTAGAGCATTGCCCCATGATGATAGGATTATGGAGACCATGATTCCCCCACAAGTCAGGATGAGACTCTGGACTAAAATAAAAAAAAGGAAAGAAAGAAAGAAAAAAAGAAAAAAAAGAATGAAAAAAGGAAGGGGCATGCAAATACCACACTTGTGCTTCAAAGTAGCACCATGTTTTTCATATAGAGAGTCTCCTATGTTTTCACTCTCATATACTAGTGGGAATTTTCCGTAGTACAGTTTGATGCATACCCACTTAGTTTCATGTTGAGCTTTCATACACTTATAGTTCTTAGTTGCATCTGTTGCATGGCAATCCCTACTCCTCGCATCGATATCGATTGATGGACATCTCCATAGTCCATTAGTTTGCCTAGTTGATGTGAGACTTTCTTCCCTTCTTTTGTCTACTACCACCACATTCTATTCCACCTATATTTCTATATCCATGGCTTGCACTCATGTATTGCATGAGAGTTGAAAATGCTGAAGCGCGTTAAAAAGTATGAACCAATTGCTTGGCTGACACCGGGGTAGTACATGATTTATACTTTGAGCTGGGAAGACAGAGCATGACAAGACTATATGATTTTTTAGGGATAACATTCTTTAGCATTTTATATTCTTAAAGAGATGATTGTTTGTTGGGATGCCCGAGTATTGATGTCTTTATGTCAAATTATAGACTATTGCTTTGAATCACTCATGTCTTAATATTCATGCCAGGACTAGATATATGATCAAGTTTATGCTAGGTAGTATTCCACATCAAAAAATTATCTTTTTATCATTTACCTACTCGAGGACGAGCAAGAATTAAGCTTGGGGATATTGATACCTTTCCATCGTATCTATAATTTTTGATTGTTTCATGCCAATATTATACAACTTTCACATATTTTTGGCAACTATTTATATGATTTATTGGACTAACTTACTGATCCAGTGCCCAGTGCCAGTTCCTGTTATTCTGCATGTTTTTTGAATCGTAGAAAATCCATATCAAACGAAGTCCAAATGCAATAAAATTTTACGGAGAATTATTTTGGAATATATGTGACTTTTGGGAGTTGGAATCACCGAAACGGAGGCCCGCACAGCCCACAAGACACCAGGGCGCGCGATGGTGGGTTGTGCCCTCCTCGAACGTCGGTTGGAGCTCTACTTCAGGCGCAAGGAAGCTTATATCTGAAAAAAAATCATGTTAAAATTTCAGCGCAATCGGAGTTACGGATCTCCGGGAATATAAGAAACGGTTTTCGGCCAGATTTGGAGAACGTGAAACAGAAGGGGACAGAGAGACAGATCCAATCTGGGAGGGGCTCTCGCCCCTCCCATGCCATGGAGACCAAGGACCAGAGGGAGAACCCTCCCCCCACCTAGGGAGGAGGCCAAGGAAGAAGAAGAAGGAGGGGGGCTCTCTCCCCCTCACTTCCGGTAGCACCGGAGTGCCACCGGGGCAACGATCGGGATGGCGATCTACATCAACAATCTTGCTACCATCCACACCATCTCTCCCCCCTCATTGCAGCGGTGTAACACCTCTTAACCCCCGCTGTAGTCTCTACTTAAACATGGTGCTCAACTCCATATATTATTTCCCAATGATCTATAGTTATCCTATGATGTTTGAGTAGATCCGCTTTGTCCTGTGGGTTAATCGTGATCTTGGTTGGTATGATTGTATATTTTATTTATGGTGCTGTCCTACGGTGCCCTCCGTTCTCGCGCAAATGTGGGGGGCCCCCGCTGTATGGTGTTGCAATATGTTCATGGTTCGCTTATGGTGGGTTGCGAGAGTGACAGAAACTTAAACCCAAGTAAGGGGGGTATGACGTATGGGAGTAAAGAGGACTTGATACTTAATGCTATGGTCGGGTTTCATGAACTTAATGATCTTTAGTAGTTGCAAATGCTTGCTAGAGTTCCAATCATAAGTGCATATGATCCAATTAGAGAAAGTATGTTAGCTCATGCCTCTCCCTCATATAAAATTACAAGAATGATTACCGGTACTTGTTATCGATTACCCAGGGACAAATAACTTTCTAGTTGACAAAAGCTATCCACTTTCATTATCTTGCAAAGTACTTCTAGTTATATTCTTGCAAAGTAGTTCTAGCATCACACCTACAAAATAGTTTCATACTTGTTTCCGGTAAAGCAAACGTCAAGTGTGCGTAGAGTTGTATGGGTGGTCGATAGAACTTGAGGGAATATTTGTTCTACCTTTAGCTCCTCGTTGGATTCGACACTCTTACTTATCAAAAAAGGCTACAAATGATCCCCTATACTTGTGGGTTATCATAAATCCAAGCCTTTTTCTTGCACGGGAAGTCCAGCCACCTTTTATATACCTAAAAGGGGTGACGGCCGATTGAACAACACACAATCGAACAAATCAGTACCACTTTTACCTTTACTTTTATCTTCTCCCTTTGTTCTTCTTCTTCCTCGTTCTTCGTTCGTTCTTCTTCATTGCATGGTGGCGAACCTCGAGGCCCTAGGGGCGATCAGGTCGATCTAGGGCAGCCCATAGCCGCCACGTGCCCTGACGGGGTCCCTCCCGGGCGTGTGGGGTTTTGGGTCTACAAAACCACACGCCGGATTGCTTGCGTACCGCGCTTCTGGTCAGGTATCTTTCAACGCGAGTTGCGGTGCATCACCCCCGGCGTCGAGGTTACACGGTGACGTGTTCGTGTGCGAACACACTTTTTAGCGACTCCACTTGGGACAAAAGCTTTGAACGGTCTCCAACCCGTTCTTGCTACGAAGAGATCGTCATATAGGGTTTGCAATCTACAAAGGTAATATGAATACCCAATTCCCTACTATAGATGCAAATAATTCATATGGTGTTACTAGACCGTTCAATGAGTATACTCTATCGGCCAGCCCTAGTTTTTTCAATAATGCATCAAGTTACGTGCATAGGCCGATTCAAAGTAATTTACATGCTTCAACTTCTTATGATACTAGTAACATAAAACATATGTATCCTACCTCTCATCCATCGGCAACCCCACAAATCCATATGCCGATGAACAACATGATGGGTTTGGTTAATCAATTTGAAACATCTCATGTTAAAATTTCCAATAGCATACAAGAAAGTGTTTCGCCCTTTTATTCATCGGCAACTAATTTGCAATATGTGAATTGATGTCTACTACGCAACCTTCTTCTTGTAGACGTTGTTGGGCCTCTAAGTGCAGAGGTTTGTAGGGCAGTAGCAAATTTCCCTCAAGTGGATGACCTAAGGTTTATCAATCCACGGGTGGCGTAGGATGAAGATGGTCTCTCTCAAACAACCATGCAACGAAATAACAAAGTGTCTCTTGTGTCCCCAACACACCCAATACAATGGCAAATTGTATAGGTGCACTAGTTCGGCGAAGAGATGGTGATACAAGTGCAATATGGATGGTAGATATAGGTTTTTGTAATATGAAAATATAAAAACAGCAAGGTAACTAATGATAAAAGTGAGCACAAACGGTATTGAAATGCTTCGAAACAAGGCCTAGGCTTCATACTTTCACTAGTGGAAGTTCTCTCAACAATGATAACATAATTAGATCATATAACAATCCCTCAACATGCAACAAAGAGTCACTCCAAAGTCACTAATAGCGGAGAACAAACGAAGAGATTATTGTAGGGTACGAAACCACTTCAAAGTTATTCTTTCTAATTGATCTATTCAAGAGTCCGTAGTAAAATAACACGAAGCTATTCTTTCCGTTCGATCTATCCTAGAGTTCATACTAGAATAACACCTTAAGACACACATCAACCAAAACCCTAATGTCACCTTGATACTCCATTGTCACCTCAAGTATCCGTGGGCATGATTATACAATATGCATCACACAATCACAGATTCATCTATTCAACCAACACAAAGAACTTCAAAGAGTGCTCCAAAGTTTCTATCGAAGAGTCTAGACGAAAATGTGTGCCAACCCATATGCATAGATTCCCAAGGTCACGGAACCCGCAAGTTGATCACCAAAACATACATCAAGTGAATCAACAGAATACCCCATTGTCACCATGGGTATCCCACGCAATACATACATCAAGTGTTCTCAAATCCTTAAAGACTCAATCCTATAAGATAACTTCAAAGGGAAAACTCAATGCATTACATGAAGCTAGAGGGGGAGAAACATCATAAGATCCAACTATAGTATCAAAGCTCGCGATACATCAATATCGTGCCATATCAAGAACACGAGAGAGAGAGAGAGAGAGAGAGAGAGAGAGAGAGAGAGAGAGATCAAACACATAGCTACTAGTACATACCCTCAGCCCTGAGGGTGAACTACTCCCTCCTCGTCATGGAGCGCACCGGGATGATGAAGATGGCCACCAGTGAGGGATCCCCTCTCCGGCAGGGTGCCGGAACAAGGTCCCGATTGGTTTTTGGTGGCTACAGAGGGTTGCGGCAGCGGAATTCCCGAGCTAGGTTTCTTTTCGGGGTTTTTGTATTTATAGGAATTTTTAGCATCGAGAACAAGTCAGGGGGGTCACCGAGTCGTCCACAAGATAGGGGGACGCGCCCAGGGAGGTAGGGCATGCCCTTCACCCTCATGGACGGCCCGGGACTCTTCTGGCCCAACTCTTTTACTTCGGGGGCTTCTTTCGGTCCATAAAAAATCATCAAAAATTGGCACGTCAATTGGACTCCATTTGGTATTCCTTTTTCTGTAGAACTCAGAAACAAGGAAAAAACAGAAACTGGCACTGAGCTCTAGGTTAATAGGTTAGTCCCAAAAATCATATAAAAGAGCATTTTAAAGCCCATTAAACATCCAAAACAGATAATATAATAGCATGCAACAATAAAAAATTATAGATACGTTGGAGACGTATCAAGCATCCCCAAGCTTAATTCTTGCTCTTCCTCGAGTAGGTAAATGATAAAAACTGAATTATTGATGTGGAATGCTACCTAACATAATTATCAATGTAAATTTCTTTATTGTGGCATGAATGTTCAGATCTGAAAGATTCAAGATAAAAGTTTAATTTTGACATATTAATAATAATATTTCAAGCATACTAACAAAGTGATTATGTCTTCTCAAAATAACATGGCCAAAGAAAGTTCATCCCTACAAAATCATATAGTTTGGCTATGCTCCATCTTCGTCACGCAAAATATTCAAATCATGCACAACCCCTTTTTCAGCCAAGCAATTGTTTCATACTTTAGTATTCTCAAACTTTTTCAACTTTCACGCAATACATGAGCTTGAGACATGGACATAACACTATAGGTGGAATAGAGTGGTGGTTGTGGAGAAGACAACAAGGAGGAAGATAGTCTCACATCAATTAGGTGTATTAATGGGCTATGGAGATGCTGATAAATATATATCAATGTGAGTGAGTAGGGATTGCCATGCAACGGATGCACTAGAGCTATAAATGTATGAAATCTCAACAGAAGAAACTAAGTGGGTGTGCATCCAACTTGCTTGCTCACGAAGACCTAGGGCATTTTGAGGAAGCCCATTGTTGGAATATACAAGCCAAGTTCTATAATGAAAATTCCCAGTATTATATGAAAGTGACAAAACAAGAGACTCTCTATCATGAAGATCATGGTGCTACTTTGAAGCACAAGTGTGGAAAAAAGGATAGTAGCATTGTCCCTTCTTTATTTTTCTCTCTCTTTTTTATTGGCTTCTTTTGCCCTTTTTTTGAATTTCCTCACACGGGACAATGCTCTAATAATGATCATCGAACTTTTATTTCTTTTACAACTCAAGGATTACAACTCGATACTTAGTACAAAATATGACTCTACATGAATGCCTTCGGCAGTGTACCGGGATGTGCAATGAATTAAGAGTGACATGTATGAAAAAATTATGAATGGTGGCTTTGCCACAAATACAATGTCAACTACATGATCATGCAAGGCAATATGACAATGATGGAGCGTGTCATAATAAACGGAACGGTGGAAAGTTGCATGGCAATATATCTCGGAATGGCTATGGAAATGGCATGAGAGGTAGGTATGGTGGCTGTTTTGAGGAAGGTATATGGTGGGTGTATGGCACCGGCGAAAGTTGCGCGACACTAGAGAGGCTAGCAATGGTGGAAGGGTGAGAGTGCGTATAATCCATGGACTCAACATTAGTCATAAAGAACTCACATACTTATTGTAAAAATCTACAAGTCATCAAAACCAAGCACTATGCTCATGCTCCTAGGGGAAGGGTTGGTAGGAGTTAACCATCGCATGATCCCTACCTCCACACAAAGGAAGACAATCAAAGAAATACCTCATGCTTCAAATTTGTTACACAACGGTTACCATACGTGCATGCTACGAGACTTGCAAACCTCAACACAAGTATTTCTATAGTAACCCAAGGCCTAGTGCAAATTGTAGTTTCTTTCCTATTTCAGTGTTTCGCAGAAAAGGAATATCAATCGGAGTCCAAACAGAATGAAACCTTCGGGAGAGTTATTTTTGGAACCGTATCTACACAGAAGACTTGGAGTACACGCGAGGAAACGAGAGAGGTGGCCACGAGGGCAGGGGGCGTGCCCAGGGGGCAGACGCGCACCCCACCCTCATGGGCCCCCTCTGGCTCCCCCGATGCCCCTCTTCCTCCAATATATATCCTTGTACCCTGAAAACATCGAGGCAACGGACGAAACCCTAATTCCACTGCCGCAACCTTCTGTTCCCGTGAGATCCCATCTTGGGGCCTATTTCGGAGCATCGCCGGAGGGGGTATCGATCATGGAGTGCTTCTACATCAACACCATAGCCTCACCAATGAGTTGTGAGTAGTTTACCACAGACCTTCAGGTACATTGTTATTAGCTAGATGGCTTCTTCTCTCTTTTTGGATCTCAATACAAAGCATTGTTCAAGAAATCTTCCGATTCAGCGATTTATCATCCGATTTATCGCTACTCTTGGGGTGACCGATGTATGCCTTATCTTCATCATTTATCATTTGGGCCGATTTATTGATATGACCAGCGATTTATTAGGAATCTACCGATAAATTGGGCCTATTTGTAGCACTATGTTTGCAAGAACTATGTTTATTTGTGTTTTGTGGACCTTGTTACAAAATATGTAATGTTTTTTTCTATTCTGTTTGTCATTATATCAGGATTCAAAGGCTAGGATTGAAGGTAACATTTCTGTCCAATATTTTTTGGTGTTGAATATATCATATTTTAGTGTTGGGAACCTGGGATTTGAAAAAAATGGCCGATTAATAGTCGACCGATAAAACCGATTAATCAGCCAATTTCTGATTAATCTCTAATCTACAGGTGACCGAGATGAGAACGATAAGCGATATCCTCAACATTGATACAAATTTCTCCTCGATCTTCGAGGTGATCTATTCGATGTAATCTTTTTGCAGTGTGTTTGTGGAGATCCGATGAATTGTGGGTTTATGATCAAGATTATCTATGAACAATATTTGATTCTTCTCTGAATTCTTTTATGTATGATTATAATATCCTTGCAAGTCTCTTCAAATTATTGGTTTGATTTGGCCTACTAGATCTATAGTTCTTGCAATGGGAGAAGTGCTTGGCTTCGGGTTCAATCTTGCGGTGTCCTTTCCCAGTGACAGCAGGGGCAGCAAGCCACGTATTGTATTGTTACCATCGAGGGTAAAAAATGGGGTTTATATCATATTGCTTGAGTTTATCCCTCTACATCATGTCATCTTGCTTAAGGCGTTACTCTGTTCTTATGAACTTAATACTCTAGATGCATGCTGGATAGCGGTCGATGTGTGGAGTAATAGTAGTAGATGCAGAATCGTTTCGGTCTACTTGTTACGGACGTGATGCCTATATATAATGATCATGCCTAGATATTCTCATAACTATGTGCTTTTCTATCAATTGCTCGACATTAATTTGTTCACCACCGTAGAATTCTGCTATCATGAGAGAAGCCACTAGTGAAACCTATGGCCACTGGGTCTATCTTTATCATATTACTTTTCCTTCAATTTCCATTGCTGTTGCTTATTTACTTTCTTTACTTTCTCTTTATATGACAAAAAAATACCAAAAATACTATCTTATCATATCTATCAGATCTCACTTTCGTAAGTGACCGTGAAGGGATTGACAACCCCTAATCGTGTTGGCTGCGAAGTTCTTATTTGTTTGTGCAGGTGCGAAGGACTCGCGCGTGGTCTCCTACTGGATTGATACCTTGGTTCTCAAAAACTGAGGGAAATACTTACGCTACTATGATGCATCACCCTTTTCTCTTAGAGGGAATACAACGCAAGCTCGAGAAGTAGCAACCACTTCATTTCGTCAAACCTGGCAGGCAGCACAGACAGTCTCCCCAAAACATCTACAAACAGTTTTGGTGTATGGTTGGATGGAGAAACAGTAGCTAATGCGCGTTGAGCTCCAGTGTATAACTGCTCCACAAGGGTGTAAATGGCCTTAAGCTTTACAAGCGGCTCTCTGCCAATATTACTGCTTCTGCTACCTACACAAATCATGAATTGGTTAGTGGTGGTTATGTTATGTAAAGAAATTTCAGTTTGCAACATGGCGGCTTACCGAAGATAGCTGAAGTCATTTCAGAGACACGATGATTTAACCCAGTGAGTTCAGCTGTCACCTTTTCAAGGGTGTTTCTGCTTTTTCAGCTCTTTGCATCAAGGCAGTTCTCTCTTCAGCCCAAGCAGACTTCTCCATCTTAAATTCAGCCTTCAGCCTATTTGTTTCAGACAGACTAAACTGAAATTTTGATTCAGCCTTCTGGGTCTCAGATTCTTGATGCTTAAGCTGGTTCGTTGCATCATCTAATTGCAGTTGCAATTTAGCAATAGTATCCTGTATAAACAAAATGTTATGATACAAATTATTGTCCGGTTTACAAGAATTGAAGTCCCAAGCATTTTGCAAGCAACAACACTTGGCACTTGCGGGCTAATGGATGCTGAAGTGTTCTTTTAATACCGGTTCATATCAATAAAGTCCCAAGCACTTTGCAAGCAAGAGTACTTGGCACTTGGGGACTAATGCATATAGCTTCTTTCTACTCATTCATCTATACTAACCCGGTGGCAAAATAATCATTACCACCGGCTTATGAGGGGTATACACGCAAGTTCTATACAATGAAGAATAGGACTAACTCATTCATGCTGATCAAGCCGGCCCTTGGGGGCTACACATGCAATGTTCATCAAAGACATATTTCCTATTAAAATGTGTGCCAATTCATAAAGGAGTCAATTATTCTAAGACTACAGCATATTCACTTCTATCATATCCAATAGACTTGGGGGATGGAAGGATGTATGTAATTTGGATAAGAGTCTTACCTCAAACTTCTTGTGCATCTGCTTCACCATATCAATCTCAAGATCACGGTTGCTGTGGACCTGACTAAGATATCCAGAAAGGACTTCACCACTGCTCAGCTGTGCATATTGAGCCGTGTCGAACCTGACTCTCCGTTTCTCAACAAGTTCTTGCTTGGCAGTATGTTTGGCCAGAACGGTTGGATTGCCCGGCTCTCTAAAAGTAGTACCAGTGATTCTAACATTTCCGGTTAGATTATCTACCGGTTCAGACGGGGCCGACGGTTCAGTAGTTGCAGAATCAACGGGGTCAATAGAGGCGTCAGGAATTTCAGGAGGAGCATGATACGTCTCCAACGTATCTATAATTTTTTATTGTTCCATGCTATTATATTATCCTTCTAGGATGTTTTATGGGCTTTTATATACACTTTTATATGATTTTTGGGACTAACCAATTAACCTAGAGCCCAGTGCTAGTTTTTGTTTTTTTCCTTGTTTTTGAGTTTTACAGAAATGGAATATCAAACGGAGTCTAATTGACGAGCCAATTTTTGATGATTTTTTCTGGCCCAAAAGAAGCCCCCGAAGTAAAAGAGTTGGGCCAGGAGAGTCACGGGCTGCCCACGAGGGTGGGGGGCCCGCCCACCCCAAGTGGTGGCGCCCCCTATCTCGTGGACAGCCCGAACACCCCCCTAACTTGTGACCTATGCCAAAAAATTCTATAAATACAGAAACCTCCGGTAAGTAACCTAGATCGGGAGTTCCGCCGCCGAAAGCCTCTGTTGCCACCGAAAACCAATCTAGACCCGTTCTGGGACCCTGCCGGAGGGGGGATCCCTCTTCGGTGGCCATCTTCATAATCCCGGCGCTCTCCATGACGAGGAGGGAGTACTCCACCCTCGGGGCTGAGGGTATGTATCAGTAGCTATGTGTTTGATCTCTCTCTCTCTCGTGTTCTTGAGATGGCACGATCTTGATGTATCGCGAGCTTTGCTATTATAGTTGGATCTTATGATGTTTCTCCCCCTCTACTCTCTTGTAATGGATTGAGTTTTCCCTTTGAAGTTATCTTATCGGATTGAGTCTTTAAGGATTTGAGAACACTTGATGTATGTCTTGCGTGGGATATCCGTGGTGACAATGGGGTATTCTATTGATCTACTTGATGTCTGTTTTGGTGATCAACTTGCGGGTTCCATGACCTTGGGAATCTATGCATAGGGGTTGGCACACATTTTTGTCTTGACTCTCCGGTAGAAACTTTGGGGCACTCTTTGAAGTACTTTGTGTTGGTTGAATAGATGAATATGAGATAGTGTGATGCATATCGTATAATCATACCCACGGATACTTGAGGTGACAATGGAGTATCTAGGTGACATTAGGGTTTTGGTTGATTTGTGTCTTAAGGTGTTATTCTAGTATGAACTCTATGATAGATTGAACAGAATGAATAGCTTCGTGTTATTTTATTACAGACTCTTGAATAGATCAATCGGAAAGAATAACTTTGAGGTGGTTTCGTACCCTACCATAATCTTTTCGTTTGTTCTCTGCTATTTGTTACTTTGGAGTGACTCTTTGTTGCATGTTGAGGGATAGTTATATGATCTAGTTATGTTATTATTGTTGAGAGAACTTGCACTAGTGAAAGTATGAACCCTAGGCCTTGTTTCCTATCATTGCAACACCATTTATGCTCACTTTAGCCACTTGCTACCTTGCTGTTTTTATATTTTCTTATTACAAAAACCTATATATACCATCCATATTGCACTTGTATCACCATCTCTTCGCCGAACTAGTGCACCTATACAATTGACCATTGTATTGGGTGTGTTGGGGACACAAGAGACTCTTTGTTATTTGGTTGCAGGGTTGTTTGAGAGAGACCATCTTCATCCTACGCCTCCCACGGATTGATAAACCTTAGGTCATCCACTTGAGGGAAATTTGCTACTGTCCTACAAACCTCTGCACTTGGAGGCCCAACAACATCTACAAGAAGAAGGTTGCATAGAAGACATCAAGCTCTTTTCTGGCGCCGTTGCCGGGGAGGTTAGTGCTTGAAGGTATATCTTTAGATCTTGCAATCGAATCTTTTAGTTTCTTATTTTATCACTAGTTCAGTTTATAAAATAAAACTAAAAAAAATGGAATTAAGGTTACCTCATATGCTTCATCTTTTTAATATCTTTCGTGAAAATGATGGGAAGGAAAATTGTGCTCAAGTACTAGAAGAAGAATTACGTAGAATTCTTGGCATAAGATATGTGCATGATGAGCATGATTGCAATGTTGTTAGTGTGAATCCTTTGAATATCCATGATGCTAATGATATGCAAAGCCACAAGCTTGGGGAAGCTATGTTTGATGAAGATAATATTTTTAGTCCCCCAAGTTTTGATGAGCAAATTTATTATGATGAAAGCATGCCTCCTATTTATGATGATTATATTGATGAAGTGGATTTGGAGAGGTCATGACTTTATTTAGTAATGATTCCACTATCTTGGATGAGGTTCCAATTGATTATGAGAACAAAGTTGCTATTTATGATGATTATTGTGATGACTTGTATGCTATTAAGAATAATGGTAACCATGGAAATTTTCATCATGATTTTAGTTTTCAATTGGATTATGCTTCACATGATAGTTATTTTGTTGAGTTTGCTCCCACTACTATTGATGAGAATAAATTTGCTTATGTGGAGGGTAGTAAAATTTCTATGCAAGTAGATCGTGAAAAGAATGCTTTATGTGCTGGTTATATTGTTGAATTCATTCATGATGCTACTGAAAATTATTATGAGAGAGAATCATATGCTTGTAGGAATTGCAATAATATCAAGTTTTCTCCCTATGTGGTTAAAGTTTTAAAGTTATGCTTGTTTTGCCTTCCTATGCTAGTTGATTATGGTTCCCATAAGTTGTTTGCTCACAAAATCCCTATGCATAGGAAGTGGGTTAGGCTTAAATGTGCTAGTCATATACTTCATGATGCTCTTGCTATGTTTCAATTCTTTTCTTTTGTGCGAGCATCATTGAAATCACTGTGCCTAGCTAGGGGCATTAAACGATAACGCTTGTTGGGAGGCAACCCAATTTTATTTTATTTGTTTTTGATTTTGTTTAGGAATAAATATTGCATCTAGCTTCTGTTTAGATGTCGTTTTATGTTTTAATTAGTGTTTGTGCCAAGTAGAACCTTTGGGAAGTCTAGTGTGAAGTTTATATGATCGTGCTGTAAAAAGCAGAAACTTTAACGCTCACGAGATTGGCTACCATTTTTTACTGGAGAGTGCTTTTTAGTTGATTCTTTTTGCAGATGATTAATAGACAAATTCCTCAGGTCTACCAATTTATTTCAGAATTTTTAGAGTTACAGAAGTATTTGAAAGTTACAGATTGCTACACAGTGTTCTGTTTTTGACAGATTCTGTTTTCTATGTGTTGTTTGCTTATTTCGATGAATCTATGACTAGTATCATAGGATATGAACCATAGATAAGTTGGAATACAGTAGATATTACACCAATATGAATTTAGAATGAGTTCATAACAGTACCTAAGTGGTGGTTTTATTTTCTTATACTAACGGAGCTTCCGAGTTTTCTGTTGAGTTTTGTGTTGTGAAGTTTTCAAGTTTTGGGTAAAGAATCGATGGACTTTGGAATAAGGAGTGGCAAGAGCCTAAGCTTGGGGATGCCCGAGGCACCCCAAGGTAAAATTCAAGGACAACCAAAAGCCTAAGCTTGGGGAAGCCCCGGGAAGGCATCCCCTCTTTCGTCTTCGTCTATCGGTAACTTTACTCAATGCTATATTTTTATTCACCACATGATATGTGTTTTGCTTGGAGCATCAATTTATTTTATTTTGTTTTGCTTGCTGTTTGAATAATATCCCAAGATCTTATATTATTAAATGTTAGAGAGTCTTCACATATTTACATAATTATTCAACTACTCATTGATCTTCACTTATATATTTTAGAGTAGTTTGTTGTTTGCTCTAGTGCTACACTTATATCTTTTAGAGCATGGCGGTGGCTTTATTTCGAAGAAATAGATGAACTATCATGCTTCACTTTATTTTGAGAGTCTTTTAGAACAGCATGGTAATGTGCTTTGGTTATAAAACTAGTCCTAAGATGATAGGCATCCAAGTTGGGTATAGTAAACACTTTCATAAAGTGCATTGAATACTATGAGAAGTTTGATACTTGATGATTGTTTTGAGATATGAGGATGGTGATATTAGAGCCATGCTAGTGGAGTAATTATGAATTCGAGAAATACTTGTGTTAAAGTTTGTGATTCCCGTAGCATGCACGTATGGTGAACCGCTATGTGACGAAGTTAGAGCATGAGGTATTTATTGAGTGTCAACCTTTGTGTGGAGGTCGGGGGCGCGCGATGGTTAACTCCTACCAACCTCCCCCCTAGGAGTATGCGTTGATTACTTTGTTTTGATGACTCGTAAATTTTTGCAATAAGTATATGAGTTCTTTATGACTAATGTTGAGTCCATGGATTATATGCACTCTCACCCTTCCACCATTGCTAGCCTCTCTTGTACCGCACAACTCTCGCCGGTACCGTACACCCACCATATATCTTCCTCAAAACAGCCACCATACCTACCTATCATGGCATTTCCATGCCATTTCGAGATATATTGCCATGCAACTTTCCACCGTTCCGTCCATATGACATGCTTCATATTGTCATATTGCCATGCATGATCATGTAGTTGACATCGTATTTGTGGCTAGGCCACCATGCATAATTTTTCATACATGTCACTCTTGATTCATTGCACGTCCCGGTACACCGCCAGAGTCATTCATATAGAGTCATACTTTGTTCTATTATCGTGTTGTAAATCAATATAAGTGTGATGATCATCATTATTAGAGCATTGTCCCAAAAAAAGGAAAGGCCAAAAAAAAGAAAGGCCCAAAAAATGAAAAAAAGAAGAAAAAAAGAAAAGAAAAAGGACAATGCTACTATCTTTTTCCACACTTGTGCTTCAAAGTAGCACCATGTTCTTCATGATAGAGAGTCTCTTGTTTAGTCACTTTCATATACTAGTGGGAATTTTCATTATAGAACTTGGCTTGTATATTCCAACGATGGGCTTCCTCAAATGCCCTAGGTCTTCGTGAGCAAGCAAGTTGGATGCACACCCACTTAGTTTCTTTTATTGAGCTTTCATACACTTATAGCTCTAGTGCATCTGTTACATGGCAATACCTACTCACTCACATTGATATATATTGATGGGCATCTTCATATCCCATTGATACGCCTAGTCGATGTGAGACTATCTTCCTCTTTTGTCTTCTCCACAACCACCATTCTATTCCACCTATAGTGCTATATTCATGGCTCACGCTCATGTATTGCGTGAAAGTTGAAAGGTTTGAAAGAATTTGAGTATGAAAACAATTGCTTGGCTGAACCCGGGGTTGTGCATGATATGAATATTTTGTGTGATGAAGAGGGAGCATAGCCAGACTATATGATTTTGTAGGGATAACTTTCTTTGGCCATGTTATTTTGAGAAGACATGATTGCTTTTGTTAGTATGCTTGAAGTATTATTATTTCTTATGTCAATATAGACTTTTGTCTTGAATCTTTAGGAACTAAACATTCATGCCACAACAAAAAGAATTACATTGAAATTATGTTGGTTAGCATTCCACATCAAAAATTCTGTTTTTATCATTTACCTACTCGAGGACGAGCAGGAATTAAGCTTGGGGATGCTTGATACGTCTCCAACGTATCTATAAATTTTGATTGTTCCATGCTATTATATTATCCTTCTAGGATGTTTTATGGGCTTTTATATACACTTTTATATGATTTCTGGGACTAACCTATTAACCTAGAGCCCAGTGCCAGTTTCTGTTTTTTCCTTGTTTTTGAGTTTTACAGAAAAGGAATATCAAACGGAGTCCAATTGACGAGCCAATTTTTGATGATTTTTTCTGGACCAAAAGAAGCCCCCGAAGTAAAAGAGTTGGGCCAGGAGAGCCACGGGCTGCCCACGAGGGTGGGGGCGCGCCCACCCCAAGTGGTGGCGCCCCCTATCTCATGGACAGACCAGAGACCCCACTGACTTGTGACCTACGCCAAAAAATCCTATAAATACAGAAACCTCCGGAAAGTAACCTAGATCGGGAGTTTCGCCGCCGAAACCAATCTAGACCCATTCTGGGACCCTGCCAAAGGGGGAATCCCTCTTTGGTGGCCATCTTCATCATCCCGACGCTCTCCATGACAAGGAGGGAGTTGTCCACCCTCGGGGCTGAGGGTATGTATCATTAGCTATGTGTTTGATCTCTCTCTCTCTCTCTCTCTCTCGTGTTCTTGAGATGGCACGATCTTGATGTATCGCGAGCTTTGCTATTATAGTTGGATCTTATGATGTTTCTCCCCCTCTACTCTCTTGTAATGGATTGAGTTTTCCCTTTGAAGTTATCTTATCGGATTGAGTCTTTAAGGATTTGAGAACACTTGATGTATGTCTTGCGTGGGATATCCGTGGTGACAATGGGGTATTCTATTGATCTACTTGATGTATGTTTCGGTGATCAACTTGCGGGTTCCGTGACCTTGGGAATCTATGCATAGGGGTTGGCACATGTTTTCATCTTGACTCTCCGGTAGAAACTTTGGGGCACTCTTTGAAGTACTTTGTGTTGGTTGAATAGATGAATATGAGATTGTGTGATGCATATCGTATAATCATACCCACGGATACTTGAGGTGAGAATGGAGTATCTAGGTGACATTAGGGTTTTGGTTGATTTGTGTCTTAAGGTGTTATTCTAGTACGAACTCTATGATATATTGAACAGAAAGAATAGCTTCGTGTTATTTTACTACGGACTCTTGAATAGATCGATCAGAAAGAATAACTTTGAGGTGGTTTCGTACCCTACCATAATATTTTCGTTTGTTCTCCGCTATTAGTTACTTTGGAGTGACTCTTTGTTGCATGTTGAGGGATAGTTATATGATCTAGTTATGTTATTATTGTTGAGAGAACTTGCACTAGTGAAAGTATGAACCCTAGGCCTTGTTTCCTATCATTACAACACCGTTTATGCTCACTTTTACCACTTGCTACCTTGTTGTTTTTATATTTTCTTATTACAAAAACCTATATCTACGATCCATATTGCACTTGTATCACCTTCTCTTCGCCGAACTAGTGCACCTATATAATTGACCATTGTATTGGGTGTGTTGGGGACACAAGAGACTCTTTGTTATTTGGTTGCAGGGTTGTTTGAGAGAGACCATCTTCATCCTACGCCTCCCACAGATTGTTAAACCTTAGGTCATCCACTCGAGGGAAATTTGCTGCTGTCCTACAAACCTCTGCACTTGGAGGCCCAACAACGTCTACAAGAAGAAGGTTGCGTAGTAGACATCAGAGCATCATGAGTAGCTTCCTATGTTGATCTGTGAACATCTGTTGCTAAAACTTACTGCTCTGGTTCAATGACTTTTGGATCAGCCGTCGGTTTACTCACCTTAGCTCTCTTAGTGGGCTTGGCTTGGCCATTACACGGGTTAAAGTGAGTCAGTATGAAGTTATAAAGATTCAAGGAAGGATGAGCAGGGAAGAAATTGTTACCCGGGGGCAATATTGAAAGCCGGTAATTGACTCTGAGATGAATAACTAGATGAAGAGCGAGAAACCTCCTGATAATTTGAATTGGAAGAGTTCACTGGTTGACGAATAAGACCCGCTAGTGGGTAAAAAGAGTCTGATGATGGAAAGACCTCATTTCGACGTTTCCGTTGAGTTGGAGTATTTGGTAAACCAGTGGACAGTTCCTCTTCCCCGGAGTTCCGAGTCTGACACTGGCTCTGGTGTTACCGTTGCTTCAAAAGAAAGTGAGGATCTAAATGAGCGGAAGGGTGTGAAAATCTTACTTTCCGAATTACCCGTCGAACTTTTTGTCTTGGCAAGGATTCTGAGATGGAAGAAATAGTAATTACCTATTCATCAGCGGCCGTGCAGGCCTCCGTGTCATCCTGACAGTAATCAGTGTCAATAAGATAGTTGAAAAAGGAGCCAAGAGAGTCAAGGGTTACCTTCGACTCAGTACTGTAGTTTAGTTCAAACAGTCTAGAAGGGCCGGTTTTTCTTCTTTGTCTTTTTTACAGCCTTTTTCGTGGCTTTCTTAACGGCTCTGGCCTTTTTGGCCGCTTCATGGTCATAAGCTTTCTTCCAGAAAACCGACTTAGCCTATGAGGAGCAGTAATTGTGAGTTGACAGGAGAGTCAGAACAATGCTCTAGTAATGATGATCATCACACTTTTTATTACAACTCGATACTACAACAAGTATGACTCTACATGAATGCCTCCAGCGGTGTACCGGGATATGCAATGAATCAAGAGTGACATATATGAAAAATTATGCATGGTGGCTTTGCCACAACTACGATGTCAACTACATGATCATGCATGGCAATATGACAATATGATGCGTGTCATATAAACGAAACGGTGGAAAGTTGCATGGCAATATATCTCGGAATGGCTATGGAAATGCCATGATAGGTAGGTATGGTGGCTGTTTTGAGGAACAATATGGTGGCTGTTTTGAGGAACAATATGGTGGCTGTTTTGAGGAAGGATATATAGTGGGTTTATGGCACCGGCGAAAGTTGCGCGGTACAAGAGAGGCTAGCAATGGTGGAAGGGTGAGAGTGCGTATAATCCATGGACTCAACATTAGTCATAAGAACTCATATACTTATTGCAAAAATCTACGAGTCATCAAAACAAAGCAATCAATGCATGCTCCTAGGGGGGAGGTTGGTAGGAGTTAACCATCGCGCGCCCCCGACCTCCACACAAAGGTTGGCACTCTACAAATACCTCATGCTCTAACTTCGTCAGATAGCGGTTCACCATATGTGCATGATACGGGAATCAATAACCTTAACACAAGTATTTCTCAATTTCATAATAACTCCACTAGCATGGCTCTAATATCACTATCCTCATATCTCAAAACAATTATCAAGCATCCAACATCTCATTCTATTCAATGCACTTAGTGTGAATTTTTTTACTACATTGACATTGGATGTCTATCATGTGAAGACTAGTTTCTTTAGCCTAAACACATTACCATGCTGTTTTAATAGACTCTCAAATAGATATAAGTGAAGCATGAGAGTTCAAAAATTTCTACAAAATATTATCACCACCGTGCTCTAAAAGATATAAGTGAAGTACTAGAGCAAAAGCTATTCAACTCAAAAGATATAAGTGAAGCACATAGAATGTTTTAACAATTTCTAGGCCATTTTTAACTCTCTCAAATAGGTGTGTCCAGAAAGGGTGATTGTGGCAAACTAACAATCAAAGATTCAAATGATACAAGACGCTTCAAGCAAAACACATATCATGTTGCGAATAAAAATATAGCTCAAAGTATAGTTACCGATGGATGAAGACGAAAGAGGGGATGCCTTCCCGGGGCATCCCCAAGCTTAGGCTTGTGATTATCTTGAATTTACTTGGGGTGCCATGGGCATTCCCAATCTTAGGCCTTTTCTACTCCTTGTTCCATAGTCTATCAAAGCAATACTCAAAACTTGAAAACTTCACAACACAAAACTTAGACAAAAATTCTCATGAGCTCCGTTTGTATAAGAAAGCAAGCCACTACTCAAAGGTACAGCAATGAATTCATTATTTGTTTATATTTGTGTTAAACCTACTGTACTCCAAGTTCTCTATGGTTCATATCCTCCAATACTACTCATAGATGCATCGGAATAAGCAAACAACACACGAAAAACAGAATCTGTCAAAGACAGAACAGTCTGTAGTAATCTGCAGGGTTCGCCTACTTCTGGTACTCCACAAAATTCAAACTAAATTGGTAAATTTTAGCTATTTGTCTACCAATCATCTGCAAAAAGAATCAACTAAAAATCACGCTCCAGTAAAATCCCACGACTACTTTAGCGAGCGCTAACGATTCTGTTTTTCACAGCAAGATCATAAAAACTTCACACAAGTCTTCTCAAAGGTTCTACTTGGCACAAACACTAAACAAAACATGAAACCACATCTAATCAGAGGCTAGATGCAATATTTATTCCCTAACAGCAACAAAAACAAAAAACAAAAAATTGGGTTGCCTCCCAACAAGCGCTATCGTTTTACGCCCCTAGCTAGGCACGATACAAGATAGATCTAGGTATTGCCATCCTTGAAAGGCAATTCTTTTATTAAGCACTTATGATTCTTGGGAACTTCTTTGTACCTATGAATAATCAAACTCTTGGGCAAGAAATCAAGAAACTCTAAAGTGTCAAAAGGGTCTCTTGCAAAAGTAAAAAAATTAGGGTGAACACTTATGGATTTGAGATCCGCAAGTCTAGATGTTTCACCCTTGTCTTTAGGGAGATACATGAACTTAGATAATTTAGTGGAGGTATTTCGACTAGTTTTTATAGCGAAAAGAGCAGAACCCACATTAGTGATAACATCCTCAAGCTTATTGATTCTAGTAGAATTCTGATCTAGCTTTTCTTTAACTATGGGCTCTTTTTCTTTAAGATTTTTCAAAACAACTCCTACCTTGGATCCATATTGGGTGATTTCATTATGAATTTTTCTATCCAAGTTCTCTACCAGTTCTACCGTAGCAACTTTGTTTTCAATGATTTCTAACCTTTGCATAACATGCTCCAAAGTTAAAACGGTCCCATTAACCATAAGAGGTGGTGAGCCAAATAATTCAGTCATGGCTTTATAAGAATCAATGGTGTGGCTACCCAAGAAATTCCCTCCGGTAAAGGTATCTAAGATAAATCTATTCCAGAGAGTTATACCAATATAAAAATTGCGAAGAAGCACGGAAGTGGAAAGCTTCCTATTAGATCTATTTTGAGCATTGCAAATTCTATACCAGGCATCCTTTAAGTTTTCTTCCTCCCTTTGTTTAAAGTTGAGGACCTCACTCTCGGGAGCGGTGATAATGATAGGTGTGCTAGACATGATGACAAGCAAGCAAGCAACACACAAGCAAACAAGAAGCAAGCGAACGATAAACACACGGCGGAAGAAGGGCGAATAAAATGTCAAGGGTGAAGTAGGTGAGAGGAAAACGAGAGGCAAAAAATGTAATGCGAAGGATAAGGGTTTGTGATAGGTACTTGGTATATGACTTTTGCGTAAGCCTCCCCAGCAACGGCGCCAGAAATTCTTATTGCTACCTCTTGAGCTTGCATTGTATTCCCTCGAAGAGGAAAGGGAGATGCACCACAGTAGCGTAAGTATTTCCCTCGGTTTTTGAGAACCAAGGTATCAGTCCAGTAGGAGACCACGCACGAGTCCCTCGCACCTACACAAACAAATAAGAACTTCGCAGCCAACGCGATAAGGGGTTGTCAATCCCTTTACGGTCACTTAAGGGAGTGAGATCTGATAGAGATGATAGTTTATATTATTGGTATTTTTAGTTTAATAAAACAGAAAATAAAAGCGGTAAAAGTAAAGTAGATGTAGATTGATATGTTGAGAATAGACCCGGGGGCCATAGTTTTCTCTAGTGGCTTCTCTCATGATAGTGGTATTCTACGGTGGGTAAACAAATTACTGTCGAGCAATTGATAGAAAAGCGAATAATTATGAGACTATCTAGGCATGATCATTTTATATAGGCATCACGTCCGAGACAAGTAGACCGACTCCTGCCTGCATCTACTACTATTACTCAACACATCGACCACTATCCAGCATTCATCTAGTGTATTGAGTTCATTCGAACAGATTAACGCCTTAAGCAAGATGACATGATGTAGAGGGATTAACTCAAGCAAGATGATGTAAACCCCATCTTTTTATCCTTGATGGCAACAATACAATACGTGCCTTGCTGCCCCTACTGTCACTGGGAAAGGACACCGCAAGATTGAACCCAAAGCCAAGCACTTCTCCCATTGCAAGAACTATAGATCTAATAGGCCAAACCAAACCAATAATTCGAAGAGACTTGGAAGGATATTACGAGCACACATAAAAAGTTCAGAGAAGAACCAAATATCTTTCATAGATAACCTTGATCATAAACTCACAATTCATCGGATCTCAACAAACACACCGCAAAAAGAGATTACATCGAATAGATCCCCTCGAAGAACGAGGAGAACTTTGTATTGAGATCCAGAGAGAGAGAAGAAGCCATCTAGATACTAGCTATGGACCCGAAGGTCTGTGGTAAACTACTCACAACTCATGGTGAGGGCGATGATGATGATCATGAAGGCCTCCGTGATGGATCCTCCTCCGGTGGAGCTCCGGAATAGGCTCCAAGATGAGATCTCCACGGGAACAGAAGCTACAGAGGTGGAATTAGGGTTTTCTCTTTGTCTTCGGAGTTTCCGGGGTATGTGGACTTATATAGGAAGAAGGAGGGCACCGGGGGCCACTTGAGGGGGCCTCGAGGCAGGGGGGCCCGCCCTGGGAAGGGGGGGGGGTGCGCCCCCACCCTCGAGGGCCACCTCTCTGTCCCCTGACTTGGTCCTCAAGCTCCGCGTGCGTGATTTTCTCCAAAAATATCTCTCGCGAAGGTTTCATTCCGTTTGGACTCCGTTTGATATTCCTTTTGTGCAAAACCCTGAAATAGGCCAAAAACAGCAATCTGGACTGTGCCTTTGGGTTAGTAGGTTAGTCCCAAAAATGATATAAAAGTGAATGATAAAGCCCATTAAACATCCAAGACTTCATAAATAATATCATGGAACAATAAAAAATTATACATGCGTTGGAGATGTATCAGTTACCCAATGGCGGTTCATGGGCCAAGCCCAGTAGCATGTTGAAGATGGCGGTTTTGTTAAAGTAATTAATAAAGGGCCCAAGGCTCAGAACGGCTTAAGGCCTATAGGTATAAACCGCCATGTATGTTAACTTGTATTGTAAGGCATCTAACAAGAGTCACCGAGCCGCACACGATTGTATGAGCCGGCCGGGACTTCGTAGGCCGCAGGGCGTCAACTCGTGTATATAAGGGGACGACCCGGCAGTGGCTTAGGGCAAGAAACAACAGATCGAAAGAATGCCAGCGTATTCGCTCCCTAGCAATCGAGACCCTTGCAGTTCCACCTCAAACTGGATTAGGTTTTACCCTACCGCAAGGGGCCGAACCAGTATAAATCCCCTATGTCCTTTGTCTTGTTTCTAACCCCTTTAAGCTAACCACATCACTATGGCTCCACAATTAAGTCCTTTCCTTAGGGCATCTGCCGTGACAACTCCACGACACTACTGGAGGGATTATGAATGGTGGCACTAAATGCAATAAAACATAGGTGTGAATAACATGGTCAAAGTGAACTTGCCTAGTAAGTTGATGAAGATAAGTGCTCTCAAAAAAGAACTTGATACTATTGGTCACTCTGATGAAAATCTATATTAAACATTCATAGCATTCGTATAAGCAAACATACTAACAAGAAAATTTTAACACTCATAATAAAATCAACAAATAAAATGCAAGTCAACATGGAACACCAAATAAAACCAAGGAAAACTAGTAAAGAAAACTCTAAGTCATGACACACAAATAACTTTGTCCTAAGTAAAATTTAACAACAAAGCAAATAATAAACTAATAATTTAACAGAAAATAAAATATATTTTTATTAAAATAATAGAAATAATTGTTCATAAACTTTTATTAGCAAAAAGAAACAAATAAAAAAGCTTTTATAAAACTATGTTTATGCCCAATGCAAGTTTTCATTCAAAACTAAAGAATTCTTCTAAAAATTAATGAAAAAATTATCTACTGTTCAGTAACAGAATCAAAACTAAATTTGTCAAAAGTGACAAAAAGTTTTAATTAAAAACATTTGAATACCAAGGAACAAGAAAATACAACTAAACTAGGTAAAACAGTACTGTTTTGCTTAAAACCCTAATTTAAATTAATCTAAAAATAAAATACTATATACTACTGGATAAACAATTCAACTAGTGACTAGGGCCAAAAAGAATCAACTTAAAATATATTTTCAAACTCAAGTTATGTCCAAAATAGTGATTTGAGCAAATTCATGCAAATTCAAATTTAAAACTTTCAAATATAACCAAACTTTTCATCTACAGAAACTAGACAAAATTTTGAAACCAGGGCAACTAGAATCACTCAATTTGGATTTGTAGACTAGGAGATATGATTTTTCTAAGATTGCTATTTTCTGGAAAAAGAAATTACAAGATTTTCAGAGCTGACACGTGTCATGTTTTGGTTGGCTGAATACCTTCTCGCTTGATGGCCATGATAGAGTGGCCGACACGTTAGAAATCTATGGTATATTTTACTAAACCAACCGGTTTTCTTAGATCTGAAGCGAACCAGGGTTAACCAATACGAAAAAAACATGAAGGGAAGAACAGAGAGGTGCGAGCATGCTTACCTACGGGAGGAAGAGGCGATGATGGGGGCGGCGGCTCCGGCAAGAATCGACGATGGTGGAGGAGGGGGTTGGGGAAGGCGCATCGAGGGGGTTCACGCGGTGGTGGAGTTGGTCCTCGGGGACGCCGGTGTAGAGCGGGGCGAGCTTGTTTCTCCGGTGAACTACGCGATCTCCGGGTCGGCGTTCGAGCTCGAGTGGCTCGCTGTGGTGGAGGAGATGAGAAGAAAAGATGTCAGACAAATGCTCTGAGACGAAAGATCTCAATAGGCAAAAGGACAGAGCCTCAGGTGGCTTACCGGACATGCAAACGACCGGTGAACTTTGAAGTTTTCGACGAGATCCAACTCGTTCTTGTGGTTGATACGGGAGGGTTTTGACAAAGGTGTATTTGGGAATCGGTCGACAGGGGACTCGGCTATTTATAGGACAACTTAATCGAAGGAAACAATCATCGGGGAATCGAATCCCAGGCGGTGGGGGATTTGGTTCATGCTCTGAAGGAAGAACAGAGAAAAAAGGAAGGAAGAAGAAAGGAAAGAAAAAAAAATAAAAGGAAAGGGGAGTTGGGCTGTCCAGGAAAGGAAAATGGAAAGGGAGGGGCGCGGCTGGGCCTAGTGGGCGGCCTGATACTGTGCCAGCTAAGCTTCGACCTTTCTAAGGACAGGAAAGAAAAATTCAAATAAAGAGAAAACAAAAAAGTTTTATATAGACATATTCTATATCAAAATATTCAGAAAAAGAAATCCTAAATGAGGAACATTTTCTCAAAGTCAAATAAAATACACAAAAATTCAAATAAATCAAACAGTGCTACTGTTGTATTTAAAGTAAACTAAAATTATTTAAAATACCAAAATGGTTTCAAATATCCTGTTCTCCAATTTTATAATGTAGGGAATCATTTTACCCTATTTTCCATATGTTTTATTTTTGGAGAAAAATAATTTGAATAAAAACCAACTAACACTTTCATGAAAGTGGGTTTCAAAATAGACTTTAAATTTTATTCTTTTAAACTTCCAACTCATATTTTTTTGAATATTACTTCCAACTCGTATTTCATATAATTTAAAGAATTCATTTCATCTTCTCTCATGAAAATCATTGAGTTGCATCAACTTTCTGAATTTGGAATATTTCCAAATGGAATTCACATCTTTTCAAAACTCCTTTTCATTTATTTAGATGGAAGAAGTCACATCATCTTCACTCTAAGGTTTTGTGATGAAATGAATTTGAATTCATGGATATCATAAATGCAAGGTAAAAGTTTCGGAAGTCATTTCATTCCCTGTCATTCAACTTTCAAAAAGTTTCAAGTTTCACCCAATTTCACTCAATCAATCACACAACAATCAAACAAACAATCAAAACTATTTATTTAATATAACATTTCAAAATTTAGAATTTTGGGATGTTACACAGTGAGCATGTGCTCAGAATGTCTGAGTACTTCAATTGCTTGAATCAAGTGGGAGTTAATCTTCCAGATAAGATAGTGATTGACAGAGTTCTCTAGTCACTATCACCAAGTTACTGGAACTTCGTGATGAACTATAATATGAAAGGGATGACGGGGATGCTGAAATCAACTTCTATGATTACTAACACTCACCTTCTACACATGAGCAAAACATTTCAACCGAACCCAAAGAAAGATAGGGGCTTATATTTTCGCCTCCCAACATACTCACCTCAAGGGTGATGTCAACAATAATAACTCATGCTATCTATATTCAGCTGGACATATGTACCTAGATCATTCCTCACCACATGATGCTTGCCAAAGAAGAAAATAAAAAAAAGGAATAGAAGGGAAACTTTGACTCTTTGCATAAAAGTAAATACATCAATGAGAAAGATAGGCCCTTCGCAGAGGGAAGCAGAGGTTGACATGCGCTTATTTGTTTGCATGCTTAATCCCTTAGTGCAAGAGAACGTCACGTTACATCGCCCCTTAAGATGACAACCTTTATTATGAAGTGTTTTGCTTTTATTTTTGTCATCCAAGTTCGTGCAATGCTCAATTTTCTTTTACACTAAACGATCTCACATATTTAGAAGCAATTTTTATTGCCTTATTGCACCAATGACAACTTACTTTAAGGATCTTACTCAATCCATGGGTAGGTATGGTGGAGACTTGAAAAAGATTTGGGTTTAAGGGTTTTAGGATGCATAAGTAGTATCTCTACTTAGTGCGGAATTTTTGGCTAGCAAAGATAGGGGACAAGCATCACATGTTGAAGGATCTATGACAATATGACTTCTATGTGAATATAAACATACATAAACCATTACATTGTCTTCCTTGTCCGAATTTGATGAAACCAACGCCAAAATCTTCAATATGATCTCACCTATCCAGAAAACAAACTCAAATTTTATTTTCAAAGTTTTAAATTTTGAATACAAACAGATTTGAATTTGAACATCTTTTGATCGTATCTTGAGTTTCGTAACTCCATTTGAGATGATTCTTTTTGCAAATCGAAGCTCTTCATCAAACTTTCTGCTAAGATCTAATTCACATGGTTTTGGTACTGTTGAAAATTGTTTTCTATTGCAAGAGCTATTTGCTTGTTTTTCGAAGTCTTTTGAGATCTTTTCTTTGAGTCTTATGCATGAGTGCTTATATATGCTATTATTTGTTTACGCTAGACTTTCCGGAGTGCGAAGCTTGCTACTACGAGTCTCTAGGGTTTAACGATCATCAGCAAGGCAAGTTACACTTTGATCATACTTCTCAATACCCAGTTTTACTTGCATTAGTTATACCCTCAAAGATTTGCATGAGTAGGACTTGGATACTTGTGAATGTAGTTCATGTGGTAGGAACCAATGACTTGTGACCACCCCGGGAATATACGCTTTTCTACTTATTGCTGAGCCATGCTCGTAGACGTGGATTGGTATGTGAGATTCATGAATGTTGCGAGAGTAATAACAACTAAGAGAAATTTTAAGGTGGCAACATTAATACACATCTGGGTGGATTGGTTGCAGGGCACCTGGAGAATCCAGTGTTGTCCTAGGAGATCCCGGAGGAACCGTGTGATCATCGTATGGAATGCCACCTAGGCTCAAAGGGATCATATAATTATTCATGCCTAGAAACTTCTATGTGCAGCCACAAGCCATTATGGGCTCTCGCATAGTTGAGTAAGTTGTGTGACCTCTTTCAGTGGTGGACTAGCAGATGTAGGGGAAAGTAGGTGTACCAGTCTACACAGAGTAAATAGTTAATGCTTCTGAAAGGCTATGTCTTGATCTTTCGATCATGGATGCGGCCGATTCTTGTGGGGAAAAGTGCGCAAACCTCTGGAGAGTGTACAATCTGATTAGGATTAGCCGTGTCCCCAGTTATGGACATCTTGAGTATCCTGGTATTTGAATTATTGGTTGATCTCATCACTCTATATAATTAAATTGTCGGGATTACTAATGACATGGTGATTTTGGGATTGAGATGGAGGGACCTTCTCAATATTGATTAATTTAACTTAGTAGTAAATAAAATTTATTTCTTTGTTGTAGGGAAAAATTAGCTTGATGCAAAACATGAAACTTAGAGCCTCCACCAGCCAAATATGCATGTAGTGGTAGATATTTATTCATCATTATTGCTATAGTGTGACTTTGCCAGCATATTCCATGTGCTGACCTACACGACTGCAACATCTCATGTTGCAGAGTTTTCAAATGAGGATTAAGGTGCAATAGGTCGTTGTCATGAACTCAGTTTTACCGTGGAGTTAATGGCCTCATCTATCTTTGTAGCTTCCATAGTATCTTATTTAGTTGGCCTTCAGCCATTTTTTGTCATAATACTCTTTATGAGGATCTCGATGTAATAAGTGTGTGATTGAAACTCTGTTATAAATTCCTCGAGTACTTTGTGGGTCAGCATACCGATCCAGGGATGAAACTTAAGCACAAAGACTTCGATCCATTGGGATCGTGGTCGCTACAAGATGGTATTAGAGCACACGCTGACTGTAGGATGCGACCACTAGGAAAAGCCACATGATACCCTTCTCTACTCATTTCTAATCCTTCTCTATTTCTACTATATAGATGTCGGACCCCAGGAATAAGTTTACTCAGCCCGATGACAACACCCCTTTCAGACGACACTTGAAGGAAGTCATGAAGTACCTGAACTTCAGAATACCAAATTTCACGGGAACCTTCACTGCAACTTTATCAAAAGAGGAGTGCTGGAGGATTGAAGTTTGTGTTCCTGGGAGGACTATTGCACCAGTCACGGAACACATCGAGCTTATCTTTGATGCACCAACTTGGAGCTTAGGAAAGAGTATGGCAACGCACATCACCTTTTGACGTATTTGTGAAGTCTACAACAAGGATCTTGAAGACACAACCTACCAGATTTGTGGACGCCGAGATGAGCAATGGGAGATGATTCGCACCAGGAATAATAAATCCATTGCAGCATTCATACAGGAGACGAACCAACACATTCGCCGATATGAGAATCATATGTGCACTATCATGTTGAAGACCAAGACAGTGATGACACAGAATATCGAGCTAGAAGAAGAACTCTAGTCAACAAGCGATGGATATGAAGAGGAAATTGTTGTGCTACTGGAGCAGAATGAAGAACTGAAGAAGAAAATAGGAGCACCCTTGGTGAAGCCAGAACCTGAGATGGGCATTCTTTTGGAAGACTACATCATACTAGATGACACCAACAGTGATGAAGACACTAATGATTACGAAGATGAAGCTATAGCAGATATTATGGAGTCTTCCACCGATCAAAACTTTTAGATGACCACCTTCTTTCTATTAATATTTCTCCCAAGTAGTTAGGATCGTTCGCGAGTTTTGTAATAGTAGTTTAGGATCAATTGTGTGAATCTTGTTTGAAGTTGAGCGATGTGATATGAATATGTTTGTCTCATGTGCATATGGGTGGTGGAATCTCTCCTTAGACCTTATCATATTCTATTCTCGTCCTCTAACCCATCAGATGCCTCTGAGACGTGAGCCCAGATTCACTTTCCCACCCAACCTCACCCAGTTGATCCAGCAGTACAACACTTTGATACAACTACTTGTCCAGAACCAAGGCAACAACAACAACAACAACAACCCTCCTCCAGTTGACAACCTGGCCCGTTTCCTAAGGTTGAATCCGACGATATTCTTTAGTAGCACCGAGCCAATTGTTGCAGATGACTCGCTCCTCAAGATGGGAAGAGAGCTAGCAACTCTTGGATGCACAGATGCAGAGAGAGTGCACTTTGCCGCACATCATCTTGAGGGACCAGCAGCCACTTGGTGGGAGAACTACATAGCCACTTATCCCCTTGGTACAGTTACTTGGTATCAGTTTCAGCAAGCCTTCTACACTACACATGTTTCAGTTGGAGCCATGAGCCTGAAGAAGCGTGAGTTTCACAACTTGTGCTAGGGAAACCGTACTGTGGGGCAGTTCTACTTCTCAAGCTTGCGTTGTATTCCCTCGAAGAGGAAAGGGAGATGCAGCACAGCAGCTTAAGTATTTCCCTCAGTTTTTGAGAACAAAGGAATCAATCCAGTAGGAGATCACGCGCGAGTCCCTCGCACCTGCACAAACAAATAAGAACTTCGTAGCCAACGCGATAAGGGGTTGTCAATCCCTTTACGATCACTTACGAAAGTGAGATCTTATAGAGATGATAGTTTATATTTTTGATATTTTTAGTTTATAAGAACAGCAAATAAAAGCAATAAAAGGAAGGTAGATGTAGATTGATATGTTGAGAATAGTCCCGGGGGCCATAGTGTTCTCTAGTGGCTTCTCTAATGATAGCGATATTCTACGGCGGGTAAACAAATTACTGTCGAGCAATTGATAGAAAAGCGAATAATTATGAGACTATCTAGGCATGATCATTGTATATAGGCATCACGTCCGAGACAAGTAGACCGACTCCTGCCTGCATCTACTACTATTACTCCACACATCGATCGCTATCCAGCATGCATCTTGTGTATTGAGTTCATAAGAACAGAGTAACGCCTTAAGCAAGATGACATGATGTAGAGGGATAAACTCAAGCAATATGATATAAACCCCATCTTTTTATCCTCGATGGCAACAATACAATACGTGCCTTGCTTCCCCTACTGTCACTGGGAAAGGACACTGCAAGATTGAACCCAAAGCAAAGCACTTCTCCCATTGCAAGAAGTATAAATCTAGTAGGCCAAACCAAACCAATAATTCGAAGAGACTTGCAAGGATATTAGGAGCACACATAAAAACTTCAAAGAAGAACCAAATATCTTTCATAGATAACATTGATCATAAACTCACAATTCATCGGATCTCGACAAACACACCGCAAAAAGAGATTACATCGAATAGATCTCTTCGAAGACCGAGGAGAACTTGGTATTGAGATCTAGAGAGAGAGAAGAAGCCATCTAGATACTAGCTATGGACCCGAAGGTCTGTGGTAAACTACTCACAACTCATGGTGAGGGCGATGATGATGATGATGATGAAGGACTCCGTGATGGATCCCCCTCCGGTGGAACTCCGGAACAGGATCCAAGATGGGATCCTCACGGGAACAGAAGGTACGGCGGTGGAATTAGGGTTTTCTCTCTATTCACGGAGTTTCTAGGGTACGTAGACTTATATAGGAAGAAGGAGGGCACCGGGGGACGCTCGAGGGGGCCACGAGGCAGGGGGCGCGCCCTGGGAAAGGGGGCGCGCCCCCCCACCCTCGTGGGCCACCTCTTGATCCCCTGACGTCGTGCGTGATTTCCCCATTCCGTTTGGACTCCGTTTGATATTATTTTTCTGCAAAACCCTGAAATAGGCAAAAAACAACAATCTGGACTGGACCTTTGGGTTAGTAGGTTAGTCCCAAAAATGATATAAAAGTGAATGATAAAGCCCATTAAACATCCAAGACTTCATAAATAATAGCATGGAACAATAAAAAATTATAGATACGTTGGAGACGTATCAAGCATCCCCAAGCTTAATTCCTGCTCGTCCTCGAGTAGGTAAATGATAAAGAAATAATTTTTGATGTGGAATGCTAACCAATATAGTTTTTCAATGTAATTCTCTTAATTGTGGCATGAATGTTCAGATCTGCAAGATTCAAGATAAAAGTCTATATTGACATAAGAAATAACAATACTTCAAGCATACTAAAAAACCAATCATGTCTTCTCAAAATACTATGGCTAAAGAAAGTTATCCCTACAAAATCATATAGTGTTGGCTATGCTCCCTCATTATCACACAAAAATATTCATATCATGCACAACCCCTATTTCAGCCAAGCACTTGTTTTCATACTCTATCTTTTCAAACCTTTCAACTTTCACACAATACATGAGCGTGAGCCATGGACATAGCACTACGGGTGGAATAGAGGTGGTTGTGGAGAAGACAAAAAGGAGGGAGATAGTCTCACATCAACTAGGCATATCAACGGGCTATGGAGATGCCCATCAATAGATATCAATGTGAGTTAGTAGGGAATGCCATGCAACGGATGCACTAGAGCTAAATACGAATGAAAGCTCAAAAGAAACTAGTGGGTCTGCATCCAACTTGCTTGCTCATGAAGACCTAGGGCATTTGAGGAAGCCCATCGTTGGAATATACAAGCCAAGTTCTAAAATGAAAATGCCCACTAGTATATGAAAGTGACTAAACATGAGACTCTCTACAATGAAGAAAATAGTGCTACTTTGAAGCACAAGCGTGGAAAAAAGATAGTAGAAATTGTCCCTTTTTCTTTTCTTTTCTTTTTTTTTCTATTTTTTTCCTTTTTTGGGCCTTTCTTTTTTTCTTTGGCTTTTTTCTTGCGGAGGGGCTTTACAGATTTAGCCTTTCCTCCCATGGGACAATGCTCTAATAATGATGATCATCACACTTTCATTACAACTCGATATTACAACTCGATACTACAACAACAAAGTATGACTCTATATGAATGCCTCCGACGGTGTACCGGTATGTGCAATGAAACAAGAGTGACATGTATAAAAATTATGCATGGTGGCTTTGCCACAAATACAATGTCAACTACATGATCATGCAATGGCAATATGACAATATGATGCGTGTCATATGAACGGAACGGTGGGAAGTTGCATGGCAATATATCTCGGAATGGCTATGTAAATGCCATGATAGGTAGGTATGGTGGCTGTTTTGAGGAACAATATGGTGGCTGTTTTGAGGAAGGATATATAGTGGGTTTATGGCACCGGCAAAAGTTGCGCGTTATAAGGGAGGCTAGCAATGGTGGAAGGGTGAGAGTCCGTATAATCCATGTGTCGGTGTACTAAAGTAAGGGTACCTTAGTATCCCGAACTTTTGCACGGACAGTTGCAGCGTCCCGCGGCAAGGCTTGACAGGCGACCGCCAAGACCCCTCGTGGTTCCACTAGAGCCATTCAAGAACAAAGTATCCAAGTCCAAAAGACAAGACCCCGGCAAGAGGAGCTTGCCGGGAAGTCCACTCAAGGCACAAAATCAATCAAGACACGAGACCTCGGCGAGAGGAGCTTGCCAGGAAGGCCAACCAAGGCACCTCTAGAGAGCTTGCCGCGACGCGCCATGCGTCCCGGCAAGGCCCGGTGAGCGACAAGCTCCCAGGCGCGACAAGCTAACCACCGCGGCAAGACACTTGCCGCGGCAAGCTTCCACTCAGATCCCACGCTCCAGCTCATCCACCCACGTGTCGCCCTAGGACCCTTCCAGGCGCACGTGGCGGAAGGCTGTGCAGCCAGGGGAACACGGTGGCAAGCGGCGATGACTAGGCTACCGTCGTGGCGGACGGTGGCGCTCCTGACGGCCACTTTTTGCACTGTTTGGGGCGACGGCGACGGGCATTCAATGCCCTTGTCCCCTGCCGTCAGGGTTAGGTATAGAGCACTATGCAAACACTATTCCAACTACCACTGTTTTTACTTTTTTACCCCCATCTGTGTTGCCACCTGTCGGTGACCCCTTTGACCTATAAAAGGAGGCCCATGCGCAACGTAGAAAAGGTTCCGATCATCGATCACTCTCCACGCTCGGTCTAGTTAGCGTTTAGAGAGTACTGTTGCTCTCCTCGCTCCCGAGCCAAGAACTCAATAACAAACCAAAGCAGGAGTAAGGTTTTACGCATCCGTGCGGCCCGAACCTGGGTAAACTGCTAGCGTGCTTGCCTCGATCTGCTCTTTGTGCATCCTCCGCCCCCTGCCGTACCGAAAAGGGGCTCCGGTCCCATAGGTGTTCGTGGGTGATCAGTTTCCCCGACATCTTTGGCGCGCCAGGTAGGGGTGCGTTGAGGTTGTGTGAACCTGATCCGGCGTTCACGCGAGCGAAATGTCCACCAACTTCGTCAACTTCATCGACTCCATCGACATGCCACCGAAGAAGAAGGCTTCGGAGGCAGCAGGCCCGTCCGCGTCGATCCCGCCACCGCCGGAGCTGCTGGTGGGGTAGACGCCGGCGGAAGGACGGACGTCGGCGAGGAAACTCACGACGCCGTCAAGTCCAAGGACAAGACGGACGACCGAGCGCACTCTAAGGCATCGGCGTCCGTACACGCACCGCGCCCATCTCAGGAGGCGCGAGACCGGCAGCGACGTGGTACTCAAGGTACCATACGCTTGCTGGGCCAAGGTAAAGCTGGCGGATCTCGGGACGCTCAAGGCCAGCATGCACATCAACATGCTGGCACGAGCAAGGCACGGTCGCCGGGACGAGATGCTGCTCCTTCTAACGTAGTTAGAAGTCCGAGCATATCCCGCTCTTCGCACCGCTCGCCACCGTTACCTGCCACTCCAGCAGAAGCTCTAGCATGAGCTCAACTGCTCCTCGACTTCCCTCCAGCGGCAGACAAGGCCGACGACTGGAGGGCCACCATCCAAAGTCTCATCGCCTTCGCCAACGGCGACACCCCGCAGCAGTCGAGCGCGTCATGGCCGCGGCAAGTCAGCCAGGCGCGGGCCGATGGCGACAAGACCGCCGGGGGTGAAACCACCGTGCACTCCCCGCCAAGGAGGCCAAGATCGCCGGCTCGCCGGATCAACATCGACGACGACTCCACTGCGTCATCAGATCCGCGAGCTCGCCGCAATCAGCGCCAAGTTCTTGACGATCGACAACAAGAGGATGCTCGAACCCGCATCGAGCGTCGGAGAGAAGCGCGGCGTCAATCTGACCAGCGCGCTGGGCCCGCTGTTGACATGCAAGCGCCAGGGGGACCAGGCGACCTGCCGTACGCGGCGGGTTGCCCTGCGTTCACCCGTGAGCTGCGGCAAGTCCAGTGGCCCAGCATGAAGAACTTCAAGCCCGACGTACCGGAGAAGTACGACAGCAAGACACATCCGTCGGAGTTCCTCAGCATCTACACCATCGCGGTGCAGGCTGCCGGGGGACGAGACGAGAAGATACTCGCCAATTACTTCCCGCTGGTGCTCAAGCCAAACGTCAGATCTTGGCTCATGCACTTGCCGGAGAACTCCATTTCTTCTTGGGATGACCTGTGCCGCCAGTTTGTCGACGCCTTCACAGGTGGCCACAAGCCCCATGGCCAGGAGAGTGACCTTCACATACTCGCCCAGAAGGAAGGAGAGCCCCTGCGTAAGTATATCCAGAGGTTCAGCCGCGTCCAGCACAACATCCCGGACGTCCACCCTGCCGCGGTTATTAGCGCGTTCCATCAGAACGTGCGTAACTGCCGGATGAGGGAGGAGATGGCGATGTGCAAGATCAGAGACGTCGGCGAGCTGTACGCCCTGGCCGACAAGTGCGCACGCGCTGAAGAGGGGAGGAAACTCCCCGGAGACGATATAGGAGCAGGGGGATCCGACAGCGAGGATGCCGCCCCGGCAAAGAAAAGCCGGCGGCGGGGCAACAGGAAGAAGAAGAACAAGGAAGTGCTAGTTGTTGAGCAGTCCGGCAAGGAGGCTGGCGCCAAGAAAGCCCAGACTGGTGGCCCCGGCAAGGATACTGCCGCGTGCACCAACTGCCAAACTGTGGCAGCCGCCGACAAGCAGGACGGCTCCGACAAGCAATACTGCAAGATCCACCGCACCAAGGGCCACGACCTCCAGAACTGCAAAAGGGTCGAGTACCTCGTCGAGCAGCAAAAGGCTAAGTACGAGCGACACGACAAGGAGAAGGCCCAGGGAGGTGATAGGGGGTCCGGCAAGAAGCGGCCATTCAACGGCCGGGGAGGACGCCGCGGCAAGGCCAAGCAGTGGCAAGGAGACAGACCTCCCCGCGGCCGCGACAAGGAAGAAGACGACGACGAAGACGAAGACATGGATGATGGAGAGAACAGCGAGCAGGAGTTTCAGAAAGCCACAGAGGTTCTGTGCATTGATGGTGGTGCTTCTCTGCATACTTCCCACCGTCAACTCAAGCAGTGGGTGCGGGAAGTTAATGCAGCAGAGCCACCCGTCGAGTCGCGCAAACTTCTGAAGTGGTCCAGCACGCCTATCATCTTCGACATTGAGGACCACCCTGATCGCACCACTGCGGTCGGGTGTTTGCCGATGTTGGTTTCACCAACCATCCGCAACCTCAAGGTCACTAAGATGTTAGTTGACGGCGGGGCTGGCTTGAACTTGATCTCCTCCGCTGTGGTCCGGAAACTCCAGATCCCCGACAGCGAGCTCGAAGAAACCGGCACATTCCAAGGGATCAACTCGGGAAGGAGCAAGCCGAAGGGGAAGATCACACTGCCAGTGACATTTGGCGGAGAGCTGAACTTCAGGACCGAGAGGATCACTTTTGACGTTGCCGATATTCCATTGCCTTACAATGGAATACTCGGCCGTCCAGCGCTCGCCAAGTTCATGGCAGCCTTTCACTACGCCTACAACATGCTCAAGATGCCAGGCCCGATAAGCGTCATCTCTGTCCATGGCCAGAAGAACGATGCCCTTATCTGTGCCGACAAGATTTACCGGGATGCAGCAGCCGCAACAGACAGCAAGACACTTGCCTTTGAAGCTCCCGAGGGGAAGAACAAGACCAAGTCCGGCAAGAGCTCTGGGGCCCACTCCGGCAAACGCACCTCTTCGGAGTGCTGCGCTGCTGTCGAGGACGCACCATCGAGCTCCACCGGCAAGTGTAAGAAGACGATGGCAGCTCCGCCAACAACCAAGAAGGTGTCCGCCAAGGAGGACGGCACTGGTGGTACTTTTACCATCAGTGCCATGCTTGATCCTAAATAGGAAAGCGCGCTCATTGCTTTCCTGCGGGCGAACGTCGACGTGTTTGCATGGCAACCGTCTGACATCCCCGGTGTTCCCAGGAAAGTGATTGAGCACAAGCTTGCCGTTTGTCCTCACGCGCGGCCCGTCAAGCAGAAAGTTAGGAAACAAGCAGTGGAGCGCCAAGAGTTTATAGCAGAAGAGATCAAGAAGCTGGAAGCAGCAGGCCTTGTCAGAGGTGTGCTCCATCCCACGTGGTTGGCCAATCCTGTTGTCGTGCGTAAAGCGAATGGGAAGTGGAGGCTTTGTATAGACTTCACCGATGTGAATAAAGCTTGTCCCAAAGATCCATTTCCCTTGCCGCACATTGACCAGATTGTTGACTCCACCGCCGGATGCGAGTTGCTTTCGTTTCTTGATGCATACTCAGAATATCACCAGATCTTCATGGCTGAAGAAGATGAGGAAAATACCGCATTCATTACTCTATGTGGTACTTATTGCTTCATACGCATGCCTTTCGGATTAAAGAATGATGGTTCAACATTTGCAAGGGTGGTCCATACAGCTTTTCAGCCACAGATCCACCGAAATGTAGAAGCGTACATGGATGACATAGTGGTCAAGAGCAAGGACAGGGCTACTCTGATACAAGATCTAGATGAAACCTTTGCAAATCTGCGCAAGATCCAACTCAAGCTCAACCCCGAGAAATGCGTGTTTGGAGTCCCCTCCGGCAAGCTTCTCGGGTTCTTCGTGTCTTAGAGGGGGATTGAAGCCAATCCCGACAAGATTAAGGCCATCGAGCAAATAGAAGCACCGAAGCTTGTCAAGGATGTGCGAAGGCTTGCCGGCTGTGTGGCTGCTCTCAGCAGGTTTATCTCTAAGTCTGCAGAACGCGCCCTGCCGTTTTTCAAAATTTTGAAAAAGGCAGGTCCAATGAAATGGACTCCGGAAGCGGAGGCAGCGCTGCAAGACTTGAAGAGGTACCTGTCCTCCACTCCCATACTTGTCGCACCTAAACCACAAGAGAAGTTGTTGCTATATCTAGCAGCAACCAATCAAGTGGTTAGTGCTGAGTTAGTAGCGGAGAGGGAGGCGGATGATGAGCCAGTGGCCGCGGCAAACACGTCCAGCGACAAGCAAGGAGCTTCTCTGGCAAGCTCTGGTCCCGACAAGGATGGATCTGCGCAGATGCAAGAGGAGATACGGAAGAAGATGGTGCAGTGCCCAGTTTACTTCGTCAGCTCCCTTCTCCAGGGTGCCAGGTCAAGGTACTCTGGAGTGCAGAAGTTGCTTTTCGGCCTCCTTATGGCCTCGAGGAAGCTGCGCCATTACTTCCAAGCACACGAGATAACAGTTGTCACTCGCTTTCCGCTGAAGAGGATACTGCAAAATCCAGAAGCGACAGGCAGGATTGTCGAGTGGGCACTGGAACTGTCAAGCTTTGGCCTCAAGTTGGAAAGCACTTCAACTATCCAAAGCAGAGCATTGGCGGAATTCATAGCAGAGTCGACGCCAACGCCGGACGAAGAGATTCCAGAGACGAGCATCCCCGTCAAGGAAGCAAGCAAAGAATGGATAATGTACTTTGATGGTGCCTTCTTGCTGCAAGGCGCCGGTGCCGGTGTGCTGCTTGTCGCACCCACCAGAGAGCACCTCAAGTACGTGGTCCAGATGCACTTTCCCAAGGAGCAAGCAACAAACAATTCTGCAGAGTATGTGGGTTTGCTTGCCGGTCTCAGGATCGCAGCAGACCTTGGGATCAAGAAGCTGATTGTGAGGGGGGACTCACAGCTTGTCGTCCGCCAAGTAAATAAGAACTACCAGAGTTCGTTGATGGAAGCTTACGTCGACGAAGTGAGAAAACTTGAAGAACACTTTGAAGGCCTACAGATGGAGCACATTCCAAGAGCTCAGAATGACATCGCAGATGGCCTGTCAAAGTGTGCTGCACTAAAGCTACCTGTGGAACCAGGAATCTTTGTGCTCAAGCTAACTCAACCATCAGTAGCACCATCAACTGAACAGAGCAAGAAGAGGAAGTTGGTCTCTGGCGACTACTTTTCGGCAGAGCTTCCAGAAGCCGCCGCCAAGAAAGTCCCCAAGATCAACACCGAAAATGCTGAGGAGCAATCTGCTCCTACAAGCCCTAGGGTTTGTACAGTCGAAGCAGACGCTCCCGACAAGTTTTGCTCCGGCAAGCTTGCCGGGGAACATCAAGCTCCGGCCGAGATACAAGTTCTCGCCGTAGAAGCAGGTGTTCCCGCAGCGGCAGATGTGCCTTTAGCCCTTGTTGTCGAGCCACAAGCTCCAGCATGGGCGCAGCAGATCGTCCATTTTCTCCAAACAGGAGAACTTCCCGAAGATCAAGAAGAAGCGGAAAAAGTAACCCGGCAGTCAAGTATGTACCAGTTCGTCGACAACACACTGTGCAGAAGAAGACTCAACGGTGTGAAATTGAAGTGTATTCCCCAGGAAGATGGACAGAAGCTGTTGGCAGAGATACATGGAGGCATATGTGGTCACCACATTGGCGCGAGAGCACTTGTCGGAAAAGCTTTCCGGCAAGGTTTCTTTTGGCCGACAGCCCTCGAAGATGCAACTGCACAAGTAACCAAGTGTGAAGCGTGCCAGTTCCATTCGAAGCAGATACACCAACCAGCTCAAGCTCTCCAGACGATCCCTTTGTCCTGGCCATTTTCGGTCTGGGGGCTCGACATCCTCGGCCCCTTTCCCCGCACAGCCGGGGGCTTTGAGTTCTTGTACGTCGCCATCGACAAGTTCACAAAGTGGCCAGAAGTGGAACCAGTGAGGAAGGTGACCGCACAGTCAGCAGTCAAGTTCTTCAGGTCAATTATTTGCCGTTTCGGGATCCCTAACAGGATCATCACCGACAACGGCACACAATTCACCAGTCGCACCTTCATGCAATACGTACAAGATCTTGGCGCCAAGGTCTGCTTCGCTTCTGTTGCTCACCCGAGAAGCAACGGTCAATCGGAGAGGGCAAACGCTGAAGTGCTGCGCGGGCTCAAGACAAGAACTTTCGACAGGCTGCACAAGTGCGGAAGAAACTGGATCGAGGAGCTGCCAGTGGTTCTTTGGTCGATCAGAACGACGCCAAATCGAGCCACTGGACAGACACCCTTTGCTCTTGTCTACGGAGCAGAAGCAGTTCCCCCACGGAACTCGTATACGGGTCGCCTCGAGTGCTCGCTTATGATGAGCTCGAGCAAGAGCAGCTGCGACAAGATGACGCGCTGCTCCTTGAGGAAGTCCGTCTTCAGGCCGCTGTGCGAGCTGCTCGCTATCAGCAAGCTTTGCGCCGCTACCATAGCCGCAAAGTTAAAGCCAGAAGTTTCGAGGAAGGCGACCTTGTTCTTCGGCGCGTTCAGTCCGCCAAGAATTCCAACAAGTTGACGCCGAAGTGGGAAGGCCCTTATCGGGTGAAACGAGTCACTAGGCCCGGCGATGTCCGCCTTGAGACCGAAGATGACTTGCCGGTGAGCAACTCCTGGAACATCGAGCATCTTCGTAAGTTTTACCCATAAGGCGCGGTTGCCGTGATCCTCTCCGGCAACCAGCTTTTGTACAAGTCTTGCCGCTGTTGCATGTAATTCTTTGTACAAAGCCGGGCGCAGACCCCGTGCATCAGTAAAGTTTATGTGCCCCGCACATCTTGTCGTTTCGTGCCATCTATTTTTCTTGCATGTACTATCTGACACTTTGTGCAACACCAAATCCCGGTAAGCAATAACGAGCCAGAAAGCTCCATATCTGCATTTTATCTTCTTTCTTTTTTTCTCAAGGAAAAGCAAGGTTCCCTCGCACACAAGTTTGTTGGGGGGTGGGGGGGGGGGGGGGGGGGGG
>LR738715.1:724083068-724125353 GCA_902687465.1 Secale cereale
GGAAGCAGACGGTATGGACCAAGTGCCGTTCAAGAAAGTTTGGCCTTGCCGGGAAACAAGTTCAAGAAAGCATTGCCTCACCGTGAAGCAGACAATACAAAAGCTAAGTTGCCAAAGTTTGAGCAATCAAATTTTTAAATTTTTAGGTTATCTTCCTTGAACGACCACACTTTGTATGGAAAACCTATGCGCGGAGGAACCAACTCGTAGCCAGTTGCGCCCTTATTCTGTTTCGAGTTTGCTCAATAGCTTAAGTGTGCTGCGACTAGTGTCGCACCCTTACTTTGTTTCCGAGCCCGCTCAACAGCTTAAGTGTGCTGCAACTGGTTGCGACAAGGTTTCTTGTCGGTAGCAACACCGCCTGCGGGCTGCTGAAGTTCCGCACTCAGCGCCCACGGCAAAGGTGCCTATGCCGGCAAGTTCCCTAAAAGCGTAGGGTAAAAACATACAAAGCAAGGAAGTCAAGTAGAGGAAATAACGTTGCATTAACCATCTAAGATAGAGTTATATTACAAAATGACTTGCCGCAATTCTAATAGACTATTGTTCATAACATGGTTGGCAGCGACAAGGAGAGAAGAAAGTAAAAAGCATAGTCAGCGCGGTCGCCTTCAACCCTCTTGATCCCGCCAACCTTGTCCACAATGGGTGCGACAAGGGCCTTGAGCACCTCCTAGTCGGCGTCGGGCGGCAGGGTCCTGAGGACGTTGGTGAGGTTGAGGCCGGGGTTGTGGTACGCTATCTTCATCAGCACCTTCTGGAGGGCCCCCGCGCAGAGCCTGCGCGATTCGTTCGCCGGCTGCTTCGGGATCTTCTCCCGGAGTTGCTGGAGAGCCGTCGCCACGCCCTTGAAGAAGAGAGTAAGCTTGGCGCTGGGGTGGAGTTGCTCGTCGGTAGAGTACCTGAGATACTCCGCCCCCAGATCCGCCAGCTCCTTGTCGATGTCCGCGGCGGCGTTGACAAGACCTTGCGTCCATATCTCGACGTTCCGCCTGAAGTTATTCTGCGAGATGGCGGCACTGTCCAGCAACACCTTCTCGGCCCTGAGCTCCTTCTTCAGGGCCGTCTCCCGCTCCCTGGCGCCGTCCAGCGTCGTGGTAAGAGTGGACAGCTTCAACTCCAGGTCGGCGATGGAGTCCTTGGCGACGGCGAGCTCCTTGCCCTTCTCGGAGAGGCGGACCTGCAGCTCGGAGTGGCTGTGGGCGTCCTTCTCCCTCTCAAGCTTAAGTGCGGCAACCTCCTCGCCACTCGTCTTCAGGCTGGCCTCCAGCTGCGCCACCCTCGTCTCCAACTCACGCTTGGCGGTCTCAGCAGCTGCAGCGGCATCTTTTGCCTCCTGCAAAGCTCCGCCAAGCGATTGCTCACGCGCTGCAAGCTCGTCCTCGTGGCTGTCGAGGTCGACCTTCCGCTGTGTCAACTCACCTTCTCGCCTGGAGAGCTCCTCGGCGGCAAGCCGTTGTTGCTCCTCCGCTTCAGCCTTCTCCAAGATGAAAGCCTGATGCGCCTTGGCAAGCTGCTCCCGCTCCTCCGCCAAGGATCGGAGAGCTTCTTGGTTGGAGGCTCAGAGCTCTTCTGTGCGCTTCTCCAAGTCAGCGCCCGCCTTGGCGGCCAGAGCCTCTCGGGACTCCAGCTTGGCCTGCCGGGCGCGGTACAAGGACAGAAGCTTGCGCAGCAGCCGCTCCTCCTTGGGCTCGCTGCTGCTGCTTGGCGCGTCGACAAACCTCAGTCCGGCGGAGGCGAGGACCTCCCCGTCGAAGACCTCTCCCTCGACTGGCGCCCTAGACATGGACGCCCACGGGAGCTGGATGAAGATGTCATCGCTGGCCTTTAGATAAGCGCTCGACTCGGGCTCGTCGGAGCTGGGGGCTGCGGCGGCGGCGGCGGAAGGCTCGACGGTCGGCGTAGCGCCTGGCGCTCCTGCGGCCTCAGCGCCGGCAGTGCGATCGCCGGCCTCCTCGCCAGCTGCCGCGGCGGCAGCCCTGGCGGCCTCTACGCCAGCGGGATCATCCGCGCCAACCGCTTCCTCAGCAACGGCGGCGTCGTCGGCGACGACCTCCGTCTCCATGGGCTCGGCTACGGACGGGTCTGAAGGCAGAAAAAAAAGGAAAGAAGAACAGTCAAGCAAATATCCAAAAAGAGAAATTCAGAAGAAGAAAAGTCCAAGGGTTTACCTGCGCGGGCCTCCTCCTCGGTGGGGTTTCTTGCCGGGGATCTCTCCCTCGGCGGCGTGGTGGAAGCTCCCGCCGGCGGAGGGCCGCTAGCGCCATCCCTCGGCGGAGTGCTCGCCCTTGGCGGAGTGTTCTCCCTTGCCGGGGAGCCTCCCCTTGGCGGTATGGTCGAGGCGTGCGGCTCGTCAGGGGCGATCTCCTGGCGCTCCTGATGCTGCTGCTCTGCTCCTGCACAAGTCAACGAACAAGATATCAGCAAGAAAAGAAGAGGCACCCACGCACGCCCAACAGCAGAAGATGCACGGTACTTACGCTGGGGGCTGCGCTGGGGGCTGCTCCGAGGAACGGTTGCCGGGTCCGGCAAGCTCGTCTCAGGCACACCTCCTGCTGTCGCGGAGGGCTCGTCCTCGATGACGATCACCGGGACCTTGGCCCTCTTTGCTGCCCTCTGGGCCAGAGTTCTGAAAAAGACGGGACCAGAGTTAGGCGAAAGTGATGCAAGACGAAGCAACAGAAGATTAAAGAAAGACAAGAATCGCGAAGACTTACTCTCCTTCCTCCTCATCGTCGGAGCTGAGCGCCGAGAAATCAAAGTCCGGCTCGCGCGTCCCGGCGCGAGGAGCTGGGGGAGTGGGCTCCCTTGGCCGCTTGGCGGGAGCAGGGGCGGCGGTCTGAGAAGACCCCCGCTCCGGTTGTCGCCGAGGCGCGAGGGGCGGCAGGAGGAGTGGAGCCCGCCCGGGAAGACTCTCCTCCAGCCGCTGAAGAAGCGCGAGGAATTCCCGTGGCGGCCTTGCTTGCCGCGGTATCGTGTGTCGCGCGGCGCTGCGGCTGTTGGCTCGCTTGCCGCCCCGTCACGTCCGCGGCCTTGCGGAGGCGTCTTCTTGGAGCTGGAGGACTTGCTGGTGGTGGAGAGCTGCCCGAGGACGAAGAAGAGGAGCCAATCTCCAGTGAGCCGCTCGAGTCCTCGGCGGGCTCACTGGACCCGGCACCCTGCTCGGTGGGCCCGCTTGATTCGACGCCCGGCTCGATGGGCTCGTTTGTCTCGGCAAGTTGCCCGGCAAGCTTCCCCGCCTTGCATAGCTCTTCCTCCTCGGTGAGGCTTGTCGCCTCCGCTGCCTCCGCCTCCTCCACCGTGTACCCGAACTCGCCCGCGGCCCTGGCTGCCGCTGCCTCTTCTAGTCTTGTGGCAATGTATGCCATCTCCTGGTCAGTGGTGTCACGGGTGAGGCTTTTCTTCTCGTCGGGATCGACTGCCTACTCCACCAAGTTGTCGAAGAATGTCTGCACAGCTTCGTCGGAAGGTTCTTGCCAAGCGGGGTCGATCCCGTGGGAATCGCACAGCGGCATCACTGCACGGATGGCGCTGAGCGCAGAGCTATTGCACAATGGAACTACGCCCGGCGGCAACGTAAACCACTCAGGATGGGCGGAGTCGTACTTGAACAACGCCTGGAGCATCGTGTTGAGCTCCAGCACAGTGAAGTTCCAATTGAGGCCCGGGCGCAGCCTCATGATGTCTGCCGCGTTCTCGAACTCCCAAGAAGCCCTCTTCCTCTCCTGCAAGGGAGCGATGCGGCGGCGAAGGAAGCCTGCTCCTACTGCGCCCACGGTGAGCTTGGTGTGCCTGAGGCGAAGGATTCGGGTAGTGGCAATCTTCAGTCTGCTATCCTCCGGGGCCAAGTCGCTCCAGTGGTTGTCGCGCACTACTGCGGCTTGGCGCCGGGAAGTGAATGGCTGCGGGTCATCTTCTACGATCCAATACCAGTTGGCTCTCCACTCGTCCCATTTGCCGCGGAGCTCTCCTGTCAAGTACTTTTCCTTCTTATGGTTCCTAGAGATCCAAGAGATTCCGCCGGACAAAGGCGACCCTGCCTCGACTCGGGGCGTGAAGTAATGGCGGAAAAGAGCTACATTGGGGTAGACTCCGACAAAGTTTTCGCACAGATCTGCGTAAACGGCCATGGTCAAGATAGCATTGGGGGTGAAGTCAAGGAGATGAAACCCGTAGGTATTCATAATATCGCAGAAGAATTCGAAATATGGCGGGCAGAGCCCGCGGTAGAAGAACAAGGCAAAGAAGGCATAGCCGTTCGGGAACATCTCAGCGGCTACGGCGGGGAGTACCTTGGTGCGCGGATGCGCCTTCGTCTCCCTCGACCAGAAGAGGTAGAAGGATTCCTTCAACTCCTTCGCACTAAGCTTTGGCGGGAAGACCACCATCTTCTTCTGCATTGCTGCTAACCGCAGCGCCTCGGCGGACTTCGCGGCGGCCTTCGCGGACTTCCCCTTCTCGCCTTTCGGAGCCATGGCGGGGACGGAGGGGGAGGTCGACGGCGCTGGTGATGCTGGTGGCGACGGAGGGCGGAGCGCTGCTCCCTTTCGGCCTTTGGGAAGGAGGGGAGCGGCGGGGATTTCTGAGGATTGAAGAAGCAATGGGCGAATGGAAGGAACTGCCCCTGTTTCCCCTGCTTTTAAGGGGAAAGAGGGGGACGTTCCGCATTTCCCATTGAAGAAACAGGCCACGATCTCTCCCACGACGCCGCATTGAACGAGTGTCATTAAGGAAGGATGCGGTGGATACGGAGTGGGATACGGCGTGCCGCAGGCCGCACGTGCCCGTGCACTGTTTTGGGCCTGGCCCAACAGCGCTCGGCACCGTGTTTGGCCCAGGCCCGGGGGCTCCTGTCGGTGTACTAAAGTAAGGGTACCTTAGTATCCCGAACTTGTGCACGGACAGTTGCAGCGTCCCGCGGCAAGGCTTGCCAGGTGACCGCCAAGACCCCTCGTGGTTCCACTAGAGCCATTCAAGAACAAAGTATCCAAGTCCAGAAGACAAGACCTCGGCAAGAGGAGCTTGCCGGGAAGACCACTCAAGGCGCAAAATCAATCAAGACACGAGACCCTGGCGAGAGGAGCTTGCCGGGAAGGCCAACCAAGGCACCTCTAGAGAGCTTGCCGCGACGCGCCATGCGTCTCGGCAAGGCCCGGTGAGCGACAAGCTCCCAGGCGCGACAAGCTAACCACCGCGGCAAGACACTTGCCGCGGCAAGCTTCCACTCAAATCCCACGCTCCAGCTCATCCACCCACGTGTCGCCCTGGGACCCTTTCAGGCGCACGTGGCGGAAGGCTGTGCAGCCAGGGGAACACGGTGGCAAGCGGCGATGTCTAGGCTACCGTCGTGGCGGACGGTAGCGCTCCTGACGGGCACTTTTTGCACTGTTTGGGGCGACGGCGACGGGCATTCAATGCCCTTGTCCCCTGCCGCCAGGGTTAGGTATAGAGCACTATGCAAACACTGTTCCAACTACCACTGTTTTTACTTTTTTACCCCCATCTGTGTTGCCACCTGTAGGTGACCCCTTTGACCTATAAAAGGAGGCCCATGCGCAACGTAGAAAAGGTTCCGATCATCGATCACTCTCCACGCTCGGTCTAGTTAGCGGTTAGAGTGTACTGTTGCTCTCCTCGCTCCCGAGCCAAGAACTCAATAACAAACCAAAGCAGGAGTAGGGTTTTACGCATCCGTGCGGCCCGAACCTGGGTAAACTGCTCGCGTGCTTGCCTCGATCTGCTCTTTGTGCATCCTCCGCCCCCTGCCGTACCGAAAAGGGGCTCTGGTCCCATAGGTGTTCGTGGGTGATCAGTTTCCCCGACACCATGGACTCAACATTAGTCATAAGAACTCATATACTTATTGCAAAAATCTACGAGTCATCAAAACAAAGAAATCAACGCATGCTCCTAGGTGGGAGGTTGATAGGAGTTAACCATCGCGCACCCCCGACCTCCACACAAAGGTTGGCACTCTACAAATACCTCATGCTCTAACTTCGTCACATAACGGTTCACCATACGTGCATGATACGGGAATCACTAACCTTAACACAAGTATTTCTCAATTTCATAATAACTCCACTAGCATGACTCTAATATCACTATCCTCATATCTCAAAATATTATCAAGCATCCAACATCTCATCATATTCAACGCACTTAGTGTGATTTTTTCTACTACATTGACATTGGATGTTTATCATGTGAAGACTAGTTTCTTTAGCCTAAACACATTGCCATGCTGTTTTTAATAGACTCAAAAAAGGATGAGAGTTCAACAATTTCTACAAAATATTACCACCACCGTGCTCTGAAAGATATAAGCGAAGCACTAGAGCAAAAACTATTCAACTCAAAAGATATAAGTGAAGCACATAGAGTGTTCTAACAATTCCTAGGCCATATTTAACTCTCTCAAATAGGTGTGTACAGCAAGTATGATTGTGGCAAACTAACAAGCAAAGACTCAAATTATACAAGACGCTCGAAGCAAAACACATACCATGTTGCGAATAAAAATATAGCTCCAAGTATAGTTACCGATGGATGAAGACGAAAGAGGGGATGCCTTGCCGGGGCATCCCCAAGCTTAGGATTTTGATTATCTTGAATTACTTGGGGTGCCATGGGAATCTCCAAGCTTAGTCCTTTGCTACTCGTTGTTCCATAGTCCATCAAAGCAATACTCAAAACTTGAAAACTTCACAACACAAAACTTAGACAAAAATTCTCGTGAGCTCCATTAGTATAAGAAAGCAAACCACTACTCAAAAGTGCAGTAATGAATCCATTCTTTGTTTATATTGGTGTTAAACCTACTGTATTCCAACTTCTCTATGGTTCATATCCTCCAATACTACTCACAGATGCACCGGAATAAGCAAACAACACACGAAAAACAGAATCTGTCAAAAACAGAACAGTCTGTAGTAATCAGCAGGTCTCGCCTACTTCTCGAACTCCAAAAAATTAAAACTAAATTGTTAAATTTGTGTAATTTGTCTACCAATCATATGAAAAAAGAATCAACTAAAAATCAAGCTCCAGTAAAATCTTATGACCACTTTAGCCAGCGCAAACGATTCTGTTTTTCACAGCAAGATCACATAAACTTCACACAAGTCTTCCCAAAGGTTCTACTTGGCACAAACACTAAACAAAACATGAAACCACATCTAATCAGGGGCTAGATGAAATATTTATTCCCTAACAGCAAAAAAAACAAAAAACATAAAATTGGGTTGCCTCCCAACAAGCGCTATCGTTTTACGCCCCTAGCTAGGCACGATACAAGATAAGTCTAGGTATTGCCATCTTTGGAAGGCAATCCATAAGTGGCTCTCATGATAGATTCATAAGGTAATTTGATTTTATTTCTAGGAAAGTGTTCCATGCCTTTACTTAACGGAAATTGGAATCTAATATTTCCTTCCCTCATATCAATAATTGCACCAATCGTTCTAAGGAAAGGTCTACCAAGAATAATAGGACATGAAGGATTGCAATCTATATCAAGAACAATGAAATCTACGGGCACATAATTCCTATTGGCAACAATAAGAACATCATTAATTCTTCCCATAGGTTTCTTAATAGTGGAATCCACAATATGAAAATTTAAAGAACAATCATCAAGTTCATGGAACCCTAGCAAATCACACGAAGTTTTTGGGATAGTGGAGACACTAGCACCCAAATCACAAAAAGCATAGCATTCATGATCTTTTATTTTTATTTTGATAGTAGGTTCCCATTCATCATAAAGCTTTCTAGGGATAAAAAGTTCCAACTCAAGTTTTTTTTCATAAGATTGCATCAAAGCATCAACTATGTGTTTGGTGAAAGCTTTATTTTGACTATAAGCATGCAGATAATTTAGCACGGATTGCAACAAGGAAATACAATCAATCAACGAGCAATTATCATAATTGAATCCCTTGAAATCCAAAATAGTGGGTTCATCACTATTCAAAGTTTTAATCTCTTCACTCCCACTTTTATCAATTTTAGCATCAAGATAAAAAAAACTTCGAATCATTGGGACACCTTAAAGCAGAATCATCACCAATCCTATATTCATCAAGGTTTATACTAGAAAACAAGGATCTAATAGGAGACACATCAACAAATTTCAGATCTTCATCTTTATTTTCATGATAACTAGAAGAACACGATTTAATATAATCCTCTCTTTTATCACACATTCTAGCAATTCTTTCTTTGCATTCGTCAATGGAAATTCTCATGGCTTTGAGAGAATCACTGATATCATGCTTAGGTGGGATAGATCTAAGTTTCAAAGAATCAACATCAAGAGTAATTCTATCCATACTTCTATCCAATTCATCAACCTTAAGCAATTTCTCTTCAAGCAAAGCATTGAAATTCTTTTGCGAGATCATAAACTCCTTAACACCAGTTTGAAATTCAGAAGGCATCTTTCCATAAGAGTGGTTGTAGGAATTACCAAAATTATTAGAGGAATTACTAGGAAAAGGCCTAGGATTAAAATTACCTCTATAAGCATTGTTACCAAAATTATTCCTACCAACAAAATTCACATCCAAAGATTCATTGTTATTCTCAATCAAAGTGGACAAAGTCATACCATTTGGATCAGAAGAAGCACTCTTAGCAGCAAATAATTTCATAAGTTCATTCATATTTCCACTCAAAACACTAATTTCTTCGATAACATGCACTTTTTACTAGTAGATCTTTCGGTGTGCCATTGAGAATAATTGACCATAATATTATCTAGGAGTTTGGTAGCTTCTCCTAAGGTAGTTTCCATGAAAGTGCCTTCGGCGGCCGAATCTAAAAGATTTCTAGAAGAAAAATTCAAGCCAACATAAAAATTCTGAATAATCATCCATATATTCAAACCATGTGTAGGGCAATTACGTATCATCAATTTCATTCTCTCCCAAGCTTGTGCAACATGCTCATGATCTAGTTGCTTAAAATTCATAATATCGTTTCAAAGAGAGATGATCTTAGCAGGAGGGAAATACTTAGAGATAAAAGCATCTTTGCACTTATTCCACGAATCAATACTATTTCTAGGCAAAGAGGAAAACAAAGTTTTAGCACGATCTCTAAGTGAAAACGAAAATAACTTCAATTTAACAATATCGTTATCCGTATCCCTTTTCTTTTGCATATCACACAAATCAACAAAGTTGTTTAGATGGGTAGCGACATCTTCACTAGGAAGGCCGGAGAATTGATCTTTCATGACAAGATTCAACAAAGCAGCATTGATCTCACAAGATTCAGCATCGGTAATAGGAGCAATTGGAGTGCTAATAAAATCATTGTTGTTGGTATTGGAGAAGTTACACAATTTGGTATTGTTCTGAGCCATAGTGATAAGCAAGCAATCCAACACACACAAGCAAAAAAGATGCAAGCGAACGATAAACACACGGTGGAAGAAGGGCAAATAAAACGGCAAGGGTGAAGTGGGGGAGAGGAAAAAGAGAGGCAAATAAATGTAATGCGAAGGATAAGGGTATGTGATAGGTACTTGGTATATGAATTTTGCGTAAGCCTCCCGGGCAACGGCGCCAGAAATTCTTCTTGCTACTTCTCGAGCTTGCGTTGTATTCCCTCGAAGAGGAAAGGGAGATGCAGCACAATAGCGTAAGTATTTCCCTCTGTTTTTGAGAACCAAGGTATCAATCCAGTAGGAGACCACGCGCGAGTCCCTCGCACCTGCACAAACAAATAAGAACTTCGCAGCCAACGCGATAAGGGGTTGTCAATCCCTTTACGGTCACTTACGAAAGTGAGATCTGATAGAGATGATAGTTTATATTTTTGGTATTTTTAGTTTATAAGAACAGCAAATAAAAGCAATAGAAGTAAGGTAGATGTTGATTGATATGTTGAGAATAGACCCGGGGGCCATAGTGTTCTCTAGTGGCTTCTCTCATGATAGCGATATTCTACGGCGGGTAAACAAATTACTGTCGAGCAATTGATAGAAAAGCGAATAATTATGAGACTATATAGGCATGATCATTGTATATAGGCATCACGTTCGAGACAAGTAGGCCGACTCCTGCCTGCATCTACTACTATTACTCCACACATCGACCGCTATCCAGCATGCATCTAGTGTATTGAGTTCATAAGAATAGAGTAATGCCTTAAGCAAGATGACATGATATAGAGGGATAAACTCAAGCAATATGATATAAAACCCATCTTTTATCCTTGATGGCAACAATACAATATGTGCCTTGCTGCCCCTACTGTCACTGGGAAAGGACACCGCAAGATTGAACCCAAAGCCAAGCACTTCTCCCATTGCAAGAGCTACCGATCTAGTAGGTCAAACCAAACCAATAATTCAAAGAGACTTGCAAGGATATTATGAGCACACATAAAAAGTTCAGAGTAGAACCAAATATCTGTCATAGATAACCTTGATCATAAAATCACAATTCATCGGATCTCGACAAACACACCGCAAAAAGAGATTACATCGAATAGATCTCCTCAAGACCGAGGAGAACTTGGTATTGAGATCCAGAGAGAGAGAAGAAGCCATCTAGATACTAGCTATGGACCTGAAGGTCTATGGTAAACTACTCACAAGTCATGGTGAGGGCGATGATGATGATGATGAAGGACTCTGTGATGGATCCCCCTCTGGTGGAACTCCGGAACAGCCTCCAAGATGGGATATTCGCGGGAACAGAAGGTATGGAGGTGGAATTAGGGTTTTCTCTCTGTTCACAGAGTTTCTGGGGTACGTAGACTTATATAGGAAGAAGGAGGGCACCGGTGGACGCTCGAGGGGGCCACGAGGTAGGGGGGCACGCCCTGGGAAGGGGGGGCGCGCCCCCACCCTCATGGGCCACCTCTTGATCCCCTGACGTGGTTCTCAAGCTCCGCGTGCGTGATTTTCTCCAAAAATATCTCTCGCGAAGGTTTTATTTCGTTCGTTTGATATTCTTTTTCTGCAAAACCCTGAAATAGGCAAAAAAACAGCAATCTGGACTTGGCCTTTGGGTTAGTAGGTTAGTCCCAAAAATGATATAAAAGTGAATGATAAAGCCCATTAAACATCCAAGACTTCATAAATAATAGCGTGGAACAATAAAAAAATATAGATACGTTGGAGACGTATCAGGCAGTACGTGGGTGACTTCAAGCAGCTAGCTCTTTATGCCCCAGATGACGTGGCCACAGATGCCACAAAGCAGGAGAAGTTTCTTGAGGGACTCAATGATGAGCTGAGTGTGTAGCTGATGGTAGCAACATTCAACAACTACCAGGAGCTGGTAGATAGGGCCATCATGATTGAAGGCAAGTAGCAGCATATAGAGAGCCGCAAGCGGAAGTATGGACAAGGGAAGTATAACTCCAGAGCTCAGCAGAAGCCTCGCTACTCCCCGTACTTAGGAGGATATACTCATCCCACCCACGGAGGACATAACCATGGAGGCCATTCTCACAATGGAGGAAGTTCACACAACCATAGTGGCCCCAGGAATGGCAATGGGAATGGAGGAAACAACAGTCAGAGCCGTTCCACCCCATCAACCCCCGCCAAAAAAGATCTGAGTCGCATTACTTGTTACAAGTGTGGGAAGACCGTACACTATGCCATCAAGTGTCCTGCAGCAAAGAATGGAAATGACAATGGAAGCTCAGGAAAGAAGCACAATCCCTTCACCAGAGGACAAGTGAATCACATGAATATGGAGGAAATTGACGAGCAGCCCAACGCAGTGGTTGGTAAGTTTTTGGTTAATGCATTTACAACCCTTGTTCTTTTTGAAACTGGTGCATCTCATTGATACATATCAAGGGGTTTTGTGGAAAAGTATAATTTGCCAACCGTAGCCCTTAAGTCACCTATGTTAGTGAGTTCCCCTAGAGCAGAGTACATGGCTAGTCAAGAAAGTTATCAAATTCCATTAACTATTGGGATACATGTTTTTCCCACATACCTCATTGTCTTGGAATCCTAGGGTTTGGACGTAATCATAGGTATGGATTGGCTATCCAAGCATGAAGGAAACATTGATTGCGCCAGTAAATCGATTCTCCTCACCACCCCGGAAGGAAAGAGGATCAAGTACATGTCGAGACACACGCCCAGGAGGATGCAGGTTAATGTCCTCTCAAGAGTTGTTTAGGAGGAAGTACTAATTGTTAAGGATTATCCTGATATATTCCCGGAGGAGTTACTAGGCATGCAACCGGATTGAGACATCGAGTTTCTGATCGAGTTGTTACTAGGCACTAGACCAATATCCAAGAGACCGTATCAGATGCCTACAAATTATTTGGAGGAGATTAAGAAGCAGATCAAAGAGTTAATGGAGAAAGGTTATATTCGACCAAGTTCTTCACCTTGGGGAGCCCCAATGCTCCTAGTTGAGAAGAAGGATGGTTCGTTAAGGATGGTTGTGGGTTATCGTGCACTGAATGAGGTGAAGATCAAGAACAAGTACCCTCTACCGATGATCAATGATTTGTTTGACCAGTTCCAAGGAGCCAAAGTCTTCTCCAAGATCGATTTACGATCAGGATATCATCATTTGAAAATCCGAGAACATGACATACCTAAGACAACTTTTACTATGAGGTACGGGCTTTATGAGTATACGGTTATGTCTTTTGGTTTGACTAACACCCCTGCCTACTTTATGAGTATGATGAACAAGGTGTTCATGGAGTTTTTGGATAAGTTCATGGTGGTATTCATTGATGATATATTGATTTACTCGAAGAATGAAGAAGAGCACAAGGAACATTTGCGTTTGGTTCTAGAGAAGCTCAGGGAACATCAGTTATATGCCAAGTTCAGCAAATGCGAGTTTTGGTTGAAGGAAGTCAGATTCCTCGAACATGTTATATCAGGAGATGGTATAGCAGTAGACCCCTCCAAGGTAGAGGCCGTCACCGAGTGGAAAGCACCCACCTTAGTTGGAGAGATTCGAAGTTTTCTTGGACTCGCGGGATATTATTAGAGGTTCACTAAGAATTTCTCCAAGATTACAAAGCCCGTGATAGAGTTGTTGAAGAAGGAAACTAATTACAATTGGACCAAAGAATGCGAGGACAGTTGTGAGGAATTGACGAAACGTTTTGTTACAGCCCGAGTGTTGATTCTTCCGAATATACGCAAGGATTTTTAGGTGTATTGCGACGCTTTTCATCAAGGACTTGGAGGCGTTCTCATGCAAGTAGGAAGAGTTGTTTCATACCCCTCACGTCAGCTTCGACCTCATGAGTTGAATTATGCCACACATGATTTGGAGTTAGCAACCGTAGTGCACACACTCAAGACCTGGAGACATTTTATTATTGGGAACCGTTGTGATGTTTACATGGATCATAAGAGTTTGAAGTACATCTTCATGCAGAAGGAGTTAAGCCTCGGGCAAAGGGGATGTATGGAGCTCATAAAGGATTACGACATGAGATTGCATTATCACCCAGGGAAGGCCAATGTCGTGGCAGATGCTTTGAGCCGTAAGAGTTATGTTAATACCCTCATAACCGGAGGTTTACCCCAGGAGTTAGCAGAGGATCTCTGAGACTTACAATTTGAGATAGTCCCAAGAGGATATGTTGCCACCTTGGAGATTCAGTCCACTTTGCTGGGAAAGATTTCAGAAGCCCACAAGACAGACAAAGGTATTGCAGAAATAAAGGGCAGAATGAGCAAGGAAAGGCAGAAGGATTCTGTGAGGATGAATATAGAACATTGTGGTTCGAAGAGAGTATATACGTGCCCAATGAACCAGAGATCATGAAGTTGATTCTTCAGGAAGCTCATGATTCGCCTTACTCGATACACCCATGCAATACCAAGATGTATTTGGATTTGAAGCAGAATTTCTGGTGGACCGGAATGAAGAAGGACATTGCCAAGTACGTAGCGGTATGTGATGTCTGGTAGAGAGTTAAGGCGGAACATTAGAAATCAGCAGGGTTATTACAGCCGTTGTACCAGATTGGAAGTGGGACAAGCACGGAATGGATTTTATCACAGGACTACCCAGGACACGATCAGGGTACGATTCTATCTGGGTTATAGTTGACTGCTTGACTAAGGTAGCCCATTTCATCCCCGTGAAGACCACTTACACGAGTGCTAAGTTGGCCAAGATATACATGACCAGGATTGTATGTCTGCATGGAGTTCCGAGGACCATCGTATCAAATAGAGGAACATAGTTTACCTTGAAGTTTTGGAAGCAGTTGCACGAAACTTTGGCTACTAGGATTGAGTTAAGCACAACCTTTCATCCACAGACAGATGGACATACGGAGAGAGTCAATCAGATTCTGGAGGACATGTTGAGAGCTTGCGCGCTAGATTATGAATCTAGTTGGGATGATAATTTGCCTTACGCGGAGTTCTCTTACAACAAAAGTTATCAAACCAGTCTGCAGATGGCCCCTTTCGAGGCTTTGTATGGTAGAAGGTGCAGGACACCATTGATGTGGGATGAATTTGGAGACCGCAAATTATTAGGACCCGCTTTAATCAGAGATTTTAGAGGAGAAGGTCAAGTTGATTCGTCATAGACTCAAGATAGCCCAGTCCAGACAGAAAAGTTATGCCGATACTAAACGCAAGGAGGTAACCAACAAAGTCGGAGATACAACATACCTTCGTGTGTATCCCCTTCGAGGTGTTAAGCGTTTTGGAGTTAAGGGTAAATTGGCACACTGATTTGTGGGACCGTATAGAGTTTTGGAACGCAGAGGAAAAGTTGCGTATCAGTTGGAATTACCTGAAACTTTGTACGTAGTTCAGAATATGTTTCACGTTTCCTAGTTGAAGAAGTGCCATGCAGAGATGGCCGATATTCCTCTACGAGATACAGTGCCACTGGAAGCAATTCAACTAGAGAGTGATCTGACTTATGAGGACAAGCCCATCAAGATTCTCGAGTTTGCTGACCGAGTTACCCGCAGCAAAGTCATCAAGTTTTGCAATGTTTTGTGGAGTCACCATACAGAGGACGAAGCCACCTAGGAACGAGAGGACGACCTTCGACAGCACCACCCACACATTTTAGCTAGCCAACCCAAATCTCGAGGGCGAGATTCATCTTATGGGGGTGGGTTTGTAACATCCCAATTTTCAATTTGGATGTTAACATATAGATCATTCATATGCATGCATCATTTGAGCATTTATTGAATTTGAATTTTGTTGGAAGTTGATCCAAGAGACGTTAAGCAACTCAAGGACCAAATGAGAGAGTTGGAAGTTTTCCAAAAAGGGCCCACAATTTTATTTATTTCCAAACATTTTTTTGCCAATTTTCATTTTCCAATATTTAAAAATAACTAAAATAATAAGAGAAGATAATATGACTTCTTAAAAAAAAGAATAAAAATGTTGGAAATTGAATTTTGAGTAAAAAATTATTATTGGATTTTTATTTGCAAAATATTTATTTATTGCAATTTTATTAGTACTAAAATGTTTGTTTTTATTTTAGGCATTTAGGCCCAGAAAATTGTTCACAAGGTCATTAATAAGGTCCTAGATATGTGTGAATTTTTCTGTGATTTAAAAAATATATTTATTTTGTTTTTCTATTTTACGTATTTTCAGAAAATGTTATTAAAAACATATTTTTTCCGGGCCGACCGAACTGGGCCGAGCCGAGCCCAGCCGGCCAGCCGCCCCGTCGCCAACGACCCTGAGCAGGAGTCTGGCCGGAGGACGCCTCTCCGCCGCTGTGTCCGACCAGGATTCCACCGCTGCCGGCTAACCCCTTCCCCACGCCACCCCACGCCCCCCTTTATAAGGGCCGGCCCCGACCCCCTCTCCCTCCACCTTGTCAGCCACCGTCGCCTTGTACCCCGCGCCACCACCGCTGCCAGTCATCGCCGCGGCTTCGCCCGCGCCCCCATCCGTCGCAGTCCCGCGCCCCTCGCCGTCATTGCCACCCTGCACAGCGAAGCCGTAGCCGCCGCCGCGCCACGCCACTACGCCGCCGTCCGGAGCCGCCACTGCCTCGCCGAAGTTGCTGTCGTTGACTACGCCGACGAACCGCTGACCGACCGGTAAAAACCGCCGCCAAAACCGCCCGATTTTTCTTTCGTTTTTTTCGATTTTCTTTTAAAACCATCTGTTTTGTTTTTGTTTTAGGGAACGTCCACTGTTTAGATCTAGTTAGCGAAAGTTCATACAATAGTTTTTATTTTTCTGTTATTTTTCCGGCATTGGCCTATTTGCTAATAGAACTTTTACAAATTAGTCCTTGTTTTTCAAACATTTATTACTTTTTACTCGTTTGTAGGAATTGGATGAATCCAACGCCAAAATCTTCAGTATGATCTCACCTATCCAGAAAACCAACTCAAAATTTATTTTGAAAGATTTAAATTTTGAATTCAAATAGATTTCAATTTGAACTTCTTTTGATCGTATCTTGAGTTTCGTAACTCCGTTTGAGATGATTCTTTTTGCAAATCCAAGCTCTTGATCTGAAGTTTATGTTAAGATCTAATTCACATAGTTTAGGTACTATGAATTTTTCCTGTTGCAAGAGCTATTTGCTTGCTTTTCGAAGTTTTCCGAGATCTTTTGTTTGAGTCTTATGCATGAGTGTTTATGTATGCTATTGTTTGTTTACACTAGACTTTCCGGAGTGCAAAGCTTTCTACTACGAGTCTCTAGGGTTTAACGATCATCAGCAAGGCAAGTTACACTTTGATCATACTTCTAAATACCTAGTTTTACTTGTATTAGTTATACCCTCAAAGATTTGCATGAGTAGGACTTGGATACTTGTAAATTTCTTTGTAGTTCATGTGGTAGGAACCTATGACTTGTGATCACCCCGCGAATATATGCTTCGTTACTTATTTCTTAGCCATGCTTGTAGACGTGGATTGGTATGTGAGATTCATGAAAGTTGCGAGAGTAATAACAACTAAGGGAAAGTGTAAGGTGGCAACATTAATACACATCTGGGTGGATTGGTTGCAGGGCACCTGGAGAATCCACTGTTGTCCTAGGAGATCCCGGAGGATCCGTGTGATCATCCTATGGAATGCCACCTAGGCTCAAAGGGATCAGATAATTATTCATGCCTAGAAACTTCCGTGTGCAGCCCCAAGCCATTATGGGCTCTGGCGTCGTTGAGTAAGTTGTGTGACCTCTTTCAGTGGAGGACTAGCAGATATAGGGGAAAGTAGGTGTACCAGTCTACCCAGAGTAAAGACTTAATGCTTCCGAAAGGCTATGTCTCGATCTTCCGATCATGGATGCGTGTCGGGGGAAACTGTCCTCCCACGAGCACCTATGGGACCGGAGCCCCTTTTACGTTGCGGTAAGGGAGCGGAGGGAGCACGAAGAGCAGATCGAGGGGCACACGCGGGCAGTTTTACCCAGGTTCGGGCCGCGCGGACGCGTAAAACCCTACTCCTGCTTAGGTTGTATTGAGTTCTTGGGCTCGGGAGCTTGAAGATCTACAGTACTAGCTACACCGAGCGAGAGAGTTGTCTAGGTTTCGAACCGAACCCCCTCTACGTTGTGCATGGGCCTCCTTTTATAGCTCAAAGGGGTCTCCGACAGGTGTCAACGTAGAGGAGGGTAAAAGTGTAAATTTGGTGGTAGTTGTAACAGTACGTGAATAGTGCATGAACAGTGGATGAACAATGGTCTTCACCTAACTTTGACAGTGGGGGACAAGGGCATTAAATGCCCGTCGCCGTCGCCCCCAAAAGTGTCCGTCCATGCTTCTCCGTTCGCCACGGCGGTAGCCTCGTCACCGTGGCTTGCCACCGTGCGCCCCAGGCTGCACAGCCGTCCGCCACGCGTCCCCGGAAGGGCCCCAGGCCGACGCGTGGGCAGATGAGCTGGAGCGCGGGCACACAGCGTAGGTTTCCCCGGCAAGCACCTTGTCGGGGTCGTGATCTTGCCGGGCCCGGAAGCTTGTCGCTTTCCGGGTCCTGCCGGGGCGCATGATGCGCCGAGGCATCTCTTGAGATATGTGTTCCTTGGCCTTCCTGGCAAGCTCCTCTTGCCAGGGTCTTGTGCTAAAGTGATAACCTTGAGCCTGGTGCGGCCTTCCCGGCAAGCTCCTCTTGCCTGGGCCTTGATCTTCTGACTTGTATACTTTGTTCTTGGATGGCTTCATAGGGACCAGAAAGGTTCTTGGCGAGCACGTGGTAAGCCCTGCCACGGGAAGCTGCTACTGCCCGTGCACAAGTTGGGGTACTAAGGTACCCCTATCTTAGTACACCGACAGGAGCCCCAGGGCCTGGGCCACACACGGTGCCGAGCGCTGTTGGGCCAGGCCAAAAACAGTGCACGGGCACACGCGGCCCACGGCAAGCTGTATCCCCTTCCGTATCCGCTGCATCCCTCCCTAACGGCACGCGTCGATTGCGGCGTCGTGGGAGAGATCGTGGCCTGTTTTTTAATGGGAAATGCGGAACGTCCCTCACTCCCCCCTTAAAAGCAGAGGAAGCAGGGGCAGTTCCCTCCATCGTCTTCATTGCGCCTTGATTCTCCAGAAACCCCCGTCGCCCTCCGCCTCCCAAAGGTCGACAGAGAGCCCAGCTCCACTCCCTCCTCCGCCGTCCGCAGCGTCCGCAGCGCCGTCGTCCTCCCCGCCATCCCCGCCATGGCCCCGAAGGGCGACAAGACGAAGAAGGAGAAGTCCGAGCAGGCGGCGAAACTGGCTGCCCTGCGGAAGAAGTGCGTGGTCTTCGCGCCAAGGCTTGGTCCGAGGGAGCTGCGGGACAAATACTATTTGTTCTGGGCGAGGGAGACCAAAGCTCATCCCCGCACCAGAGTCCTCCCCGCCGTCGCCGTCGACATGTTCCCCGGCGGGTACTTTTTCTTTGCCGCATTCTTCCACTGTGGTTTGTGCCCTCCGTACTCGGAGTTCTTCTGCGATGTAATGAACACATACGGCCTCCACCTCCTAGATTTCACTCCCAACGCCATCCTTACGATGGCCGTTTTCGCACATCTGTGCGAAAACTATGTTGGGGTTCATCCAAATGTAGCTCTTTTCCGCCACTTCTTTATGCCTAGAGTAGAGTCCGGCGCTCCCCTCTCCGGCGGCATCTCCTGGATCTTCAGGCTGAACAAGAAGGATTCGTACCTGAAGGGAGAGCTCCGCGGGAAGTGGGAGGAGTGGAGAGCCGATTGGTGCTAGGTGCTAGAAGATAAGGCCGAACCCTTTACCTCGCCGCGCACGACTGCCATAGTGCGCGGCAGGGATTGGAGTGAATTGGCCCCGGAGGACAGCAAGCTTCAGATCGCCCTCATTAGGATCATTCGTCTCCGGGTCACCAATTTGACTGTTGGAGAAGTTGGAGCAGATTTCCTCCGCCGCCACATCGCCCCTTTACAGGAAAGGAAGAGGCGTGCCTGGGAATTCGGCAACACGGCGGACATCATGAGGCTGCGCCCTGGATTGAACTACAACTTCACCGTCTTGGAGTTGAAGGGGATGGTCAAGGAGCTCTTCAAGCATGACCCCGCCCACCCGGAGTGGTTCAGACCTTCCCGGGGAGTGGTGCCGCTGTGCAACAGCACTGCCCGAGATTCTATACGCGCGATGATGCCCGAGTGCGACTCTCATGGCGTCGTCCCCACTTGGCTGGAGCCTCCGCCAGAGACCGTGCTGACCTTCTTCGATAACTTGGTCGAGAAGCCCTGCAAGGCCGAGGAGCAGAAGGGCCTTACCCGGGATACTACTGGCCGAGATATAGCTTACATCGCCTCCAGGATGGAAGAGGCCGCCGCAGCTGCGGCTGCGGGCAAATTTGGATACACTGTGGACGAGGCAGAGGCCACGGACGCAGTGAGTCAAGCAGAGGAGGCGGAAATCCTCAAGCTGCTGAAGATCGCGCCCGAGGAGTTTGCCGGGGAGCCCTCCGGGCAGCTTGCCGGGACGAGTGAGGTTGCCGGGGGGAGCGAAGCCGCCGGGCATGGCACTGAGTCCAGCGGGCCTGCCGAGGAGGAGGAGGACGCCGAGGCTGAAGATTCCGATGAAGACTCCGGTGGATCTCTGAATCTTGACGACGATGCCTCCTCGTCCTCGGAGAACTCTCCGCCTCCGCCAAGCCCTCCGCAGCAACCGACGAAGCACCTCCGCAAGGCAGCTGAGACGGCGAGGCCACAGGCGCCTCGACAGTAGCCAGCGCGTCGTGCGACACGCACCACCAAGACAAGCGAAGTCGCCAAGGAGGCGCCCCGTACTCAAGCGCCAAGCGGAGGGGGATCTTCCCGGAGCGGAACGGGTGCTCCATCTTCCCCTCGGTCCTCGGCGACAACAGGGGCCGGGGCTTCACAGTCCGCAGCCCCGGAGACCGCCAAGCGCCCGAGGGAGCCTTCTCCTCCTGCTCCCCGCGCGGGAGCACACCAGGCGGAGTTCGACTTCTCCGCCCTCACCTCCGACGAAGAGGAAGAGGAGTAAGTACTTGCAATTCCTTAGTTTCTTTGGTTTTGTCTTGATTTTCCTTGCTTGGTTCTGATCTTGCTTTTGTTTTGATTCGCAGGACCTTGACTCAGCGGATGGCGAAGAGGGCCAAGATCCCTGTGGTCAACGTCGAGGACGACGAGCCCGCCGCGGCGACGAGCTTGTCGGATCAGCCTGCTGCTCCGAGGAGCAGCCCCCAGCATAAGTCTGGTATTTACCTTTCTGCTTGATGGGCGTGCTCGAGGTTATCATCTTGGTTAATGTCTTGATGCCTTGTGCAGAAGTGGAGCCGCAGCCGCAGGAGCGCCAGGAGGTCGCCCCCGACGAGCCACTTGCTCCACCCTCCCCGCCAAGGGTGAACTCCCCGGCAAGGGAGAACGCTCCGCCAAGGACGGGCACTCCGCCAAGGGCGAGTACCCTGCCAAGGGTGAGCAGCCCGACAAGGGTGAGCACCCCGCCAAGGGAGGGCGCAGGCGGCCCTCCGCCAGCAGGGGCTACTACTCCGCCGCCAAGGGAAAACTCCCCGGCGAGGGACCCCGTCGTCGAAGAGATCCGTGAAGGTAAGCCTTGCAACTTCTTCTTCTTGGATTTGTCTTTTTGGATATTTGCTTGACTCTTTCTTTTCTTTTTCTTCTGCTAGATCCTCCTGCCCCAGAGCGGATGGAAACGGAGACCACTGGCGAGGAGGAGGTGCACGGCGACGGCGGCAATGCCACTGCCACCGAGGGAATGGCTGGAGCTGGCGAGCCAGTCGTCGAGGAGACCGCCCCGACCGCCGACACCGCGGCTGGGGAAGGGACCGGCGACCATACTGCTGGCCTGGAGGCCGCAGGAGCGCCGGATGCTGCACCGGCCGCCGACCCTTCCGCCTCGGCGGAGCGGTCGGGTGTCTACTTGAAGGCCGCCAACGGGGTCTTTATTCAAGTCCCGTGGGCGTCTTCGTCTCGAGCACCCGCGGAGGGAGAGACCTTTGACGGAGAGGTCCTCGCCTCCGTCGGCTTGAAGATCGTTGAAGCGCCCGGCGACAGCGACGAGCCCGAAGAGGAGGGACTCCTTCGTCGGCTCCTGGCTTTGTATCGGGCCAGGCAGGCGAAGCTGGAGTCTCGGGAGGCTCTCGCCGCCAAGGCTGGAGCAGACTTGGAGAAGCGCGCCGCGGAGCTCCGCGCCGCCAACCAGGCGGCCCTCCGCAACTTGGCGGAGGAGCGTGAAGAGCTTGCCGGGGCGCTGAAAGCCTTCCTCCTGGAGAAGGCTGAGGTAGAAGAGCAGCAACGGCTGGCCGGCGAGGAGTTGTCTCGGCGGGAGGGAGCGCTCAACCAGCGGAAGGTCAAACTCGACAGCCACGAGGACGACCTCACCGCCCGGGAGCAAGCCATCGGCGGGGCCCTGAAGGAGGCGAGGGACGCCGCCGCTGCCGCGGAAACTGCTAAGAAGGATCTGGGGGCCAGGGTGGAGCAGCTGGAGTTGTTCCTGAAGGCGAGCGAGGACAGGGTCACCGCGCTCAACGTGGAGCGGGAGAAGGACGCCCATACCAATTCGGATTTGCAGGTACGCCTCTCCGATAAGGGCCAGGAACTCACTGCCGCGAAGGACTCTATTGCTGATTTAGAGCTGAAGGTCTCCACCCTGACTGGCTCGCTCGACGCCGCCCGAGACCGCGAGACGAAACTGAAGGACGAACTCCGCAAGGAAAGGAACTTGGTGGAGAGTGCCGCCGTCTCGGCGAACAACTTCAACCGGGCAGTGGAGCAGTGGACTGATGAGCTGGTCACCTCCGTTGCCAATATTGACAAGGAGATGGTGGCGCTGAGAGCGGAGCATCTCGTGTACTCCCCGGACGAGAGTCTCCCTCACAGCGCCAAGTTGAGTCTGTTCTTCAGGGGAATTGCGCCGGCGCTTGCGCGGTTGCAGGAGAGGATCCCCGTGCAGCTGGCCGACGAGGCGCGTCGGCTCTGCATGGGCACCATGGAGCGGGTCTTGTCGAAGATCGTCTTCCACAACCCCGGCATCAACCTCATCAACGTCCTCCGCACCTTGCTGCCCGAAGCTGATCAGGAGGCGTTGAAGGCGCAGGTTGCCCACATCGTCGCCAAGGTGGGCAAGATCACGAAGCGTGAAGGCGATCGCGTAGATTAGATTCCTTTCTTTCTGCTTCCTTTGCCGCTGCAAAGTATGTTACGGACAAGAATCTATTAATATTGCGGCAAGTTATCTTTGTAATATACAATTTTATTTTGAGCAACCAACGCAGTGTTATCTTCCTTGCTTTGGTCCCTTCACTTTGTATGCATTCCACCTTACGCTTTCAGGGAACTTGTCGGCAAAAGGACCCTTGCCGCGAGCGCTGAGTGCTGGACTCTTAGCAGCCAGCTGGCAAAGGCCTTGCCGGCAAGAAACCTTGCGGCAGCTAGTCGCAGCACACTTAGATTGTTGAGCGAACTCGAAAACGAAGTAAGGGCGCGACACTTGTCGCAGCTCACTTAAGTTGTCGAGCGTGCTCGAAACAAAGTAAGGGTGCGGCTAGCCACGGGTAGGTTCCTCCGCGCACAGGTTTTCCATACAAAGTGTGGTTGTTCAAGGAAGACAACTAAAAAATTTGAAAAATTTGAATTACTCAAACTTTGGTAACTTAGCTTTCATAAGTTGTTTGCTCCCCGACAAGGCTTCTCTTCCTTGAACAATACTTGGTTCATACCTCCATCTCCTTCCCCGCCGGCAAACTTGTGCGCGAGGAATACTCCTTCTGCTTAAGAGGGAAAGAAAAAGAGGAGGAAAAACAAGTATAGGGCCTTACGGCTTGCTAGTGCTTACCAGGGATGTGTGTTGCACAAAGTGTCAGATAATGCATGCAAATAACAAAGAAAAGCATGGAAATGACAAGTAGTGCGAAGCACAAAAACTTTACTGATGCACGGGATCTGCGCCCGGCTTTGTACAAAGGTTTACATGCAACAGCGGCAAGACTTGTACACAAGGTGGTTGCCGGAGCGGATCACGGCAACCGCGCCTTATGGGTGAAACTTGCGAAGATGCTCTATGTTCTAGGAGTTGCTCACCGGTAAGCCTTCTTCGGTCTCAAGGTGGACAGCGCCGGGCCTTGTGACTTGTCTCACCCGATAAGGGCCTTCCCACTTCGGCGTCAACTTGTTGGAATTCTTGGCGGACTGAACACGCCGAAGAACAAGGTCGCCTTCCTCGAGACTCCTGGCCTTGACCTTGCGGCTATGATAGCGACGCAAGGCTTGCTGGTATCGAGCAGCTCGTACAGCAGCCTGGAGATGTTCCTCCTCAAGGAGCAATGCGTCATCTTGTCGCAGTTGCTCTTGCTCGAGCTCATCGTAAGCGAGCACTCGAGGAGATCCGTATACGAGTTCCGTGGGGAGAACTGCCTCTGCTCCATAGACGAGAGCAAAGGGTGTCTGTCCGGTGGCTCGATTTGGTGTCGTCCTGATTGACCAAAGAGCCGCCGGCAACTCCTCTATCCAGTTTCTTCCGCACTTGTGCAGCCTGTCGAAGGTTCTCGTCTTGAGTCCGCGCAGCACTTCAGCATTGGCCCTCTCCGCTTGACCATTGCTCCTCGGGTGAGCAACAGAAGCGAAGCAGACCTTGGCGCCAAGGTCTTGGACGTACTGCATGAAGGTGCGACTTGTGAACTGTGTGCCGTTGTCGGTGATGATCCTGTTAGGGATTCCGAAACGGTAAACAATCGATCTGAAGAACCTGACTGCTGACTGTGCTGTCACCTTTCTCACTGGTTCCACTTCTGGCCACTTTGTGAACTTGTCGATTGCTACGTACAAGTACTCAAAGCCCCCGACTGCGCGGGGAAAGGGGCCAAGGATGTCGAGCCCCGAGACCGCGAAGGGCCAGGACAAAGGGATCGTCTGGAGAGCTTGAGCTGGCTGGTGAATCTGCTTGGCATGGAACTGGCACGCTTCACACTTGGTTACTTGTGCAGTTGCATCTTGGAAGGCTTCTGGCCAGAAGAACCCTTGCCGGAACGCCTTCCCGGCAAGTGCCCTTGCGCCAATGTGGTGGCCACATATGCCTCCATGTATCTCTGCCAACAGCTTCTGTCCATCTTCCCTGGAAATGCACTTCAACCTGACACCATTGAGTCTTCTTCTGTACAATTCATTACCAACGAACTGGTACATACTTGACTGCCTGGTTATTTTCTCTATCTCTTCTGGCTCGTCGGGAAGTTCTCCAGTTTGCAGAAAATGGACGATTTGCTGTGCCCATGCTGGAGCCTGAGGCTCAACAACAAGGACTAAAGGCATGAGGGCTGCCGCGGGAACCTCAGCTTCTACGGCAAGAACCTGTGGCTCTGCCGGAGCTGATGGTCCCCCGGCAAGCCTGCCGGGGCAAGGCTTGTCGGGCACACTTGCTTCAACTGTACAGACCCTTGGATCTGCAGGAGCAAACTGTTCCTCAGCATCTTGGTTGTTGTTCTTGGGGACCTTGGCGGCGGCTTCGGGAAGATCCGCCGGCAAGTAGTCGCCGAAGACCAACTTAGTCTTCTTGTTTTGCCCAGCTGATGGTGTAACGGATGGCTGAGTTAACTTGAGCACGAAGGTCCCTGGTTCCACAGGTAACTTCATCGCAGCACACTTTGAGAGGCCATCTGCAATATCATTCTGAGCTCTTGGAACGTGCTCCATTTGCAGACCTTCAAAGTGTTCTTCAAGCTTCCTCACTTCATCAACATAAGCTTCCATCAAAGGGCTCTGGTAACTCTTGTTCACTTGTCGGACCACCAACTGTGAATCTCCCCGCACAATCAACTTCTTGATCCCAAACTCGGCCGCAATTCTGAGGCCGGCAAACAAACCTTCATACTCTGAAGTATTGTTTGTCGCTTGTTCCTTGGGAAAGTGCATCTGGACAACATACTTGAGGTGCTCTCCGGTGGGCGCTATGAGTACCACGCCGGCACCGGCGCCTTGCAGCGAGAAAGCACCATCAAAGTACATTATCCATTCGTTGCTCGCTTCTTGGACGGGGACGCTTGTCTCTGGGACTTCTTCATCTGGCGTTGGGGTCCATTATGCTATGAATTCTGCCAAAGCTCTGCTCTGTATGGTTGAAGTACTCTCAAACTTGAGACCAAAGCTTGACAGCTCCAGTGCCCACTCGACGATCCTGCCTGTTGCTTCGGGATTCTGCAATATCCTTTTTAACGGAAAGCGAGTGATCACTGTTATCTCGTGTGCTTGGAAGTAATGGCGCAGCTTTCTTGAGGCCATGAGGAGGCCGAACAGCAATTTCTGCACCCCAGAGTATCTTGATCTAGCCCCCTGCAAGAGGGAACTTACAAAATACACTGGGCGTTGCACCATCTTCCTTCTTACTTCTCCTTGGTCCTGCGCAGACTTGTCCTTGTCGGGGCCAGAGCTTGTCGGGGAAGCCCCCTGCTTGTCGCTGGAAGTACTTGCCGGAGCTATGGGCTCTTCCTCTGCCTCCCTCTCTGCTACCAACGCAGCACTAACCACTTGATTGGTTGCCGCTAAGTACAGCAGCAACTTCTCTTGTGGTCTAGGTGCGACAAGTATTGGAGTGGAGGACAGGTATCCTTTCAAGTCTTGCAGCGCTACCTCCGCTTCCGGAGTCCATTTCATAGGACCTTCCTTTTTCAAGATTTTGAAGAAAGGCAGGGCGCGTTCTGCAGACTTTGAAATGAACCTACTGAGGGCAGCCACACAACCAGCAAGTCTCCTTACGTCCTTGACGCGCTTCGGGGCTTCAATCTGCTCGATGGCTTTTATCTTGTCGGGATTGGCTTCAATCCCCCTCTGGGACACAAAGAACCCGAGAAGCTTGCCGGAGGGAACTCCGAAGACGCACTTCTCGGGGTTCAACTTGAGCTGTATCTTGCGCAGATTCTCAAAGGTTTCCTCTAAGTCCTGTATGAGGGTATCTTTGCTCTTGCTCTTGACCACTATATCATCCATGTAGGCTTCTATATTCCTGTGGATCTGTGGCTCAAAAGCAGTGTGCACCACCCTCGCAAATGTGGAGCCTGCATTCTTCAATCCAAAGGGCATGCGTATGAAGCAATATGTGCCGCATGGAGTAATGAATGCAGTCTTCTCTTCATCTTCCTTGGCCATGAATATCTGGTGGTAACCTGAGTATGCATCAAGGAATGAGAGCAACTCACATCCAGCAGTGGAGTCAACAATCTGGTCGATGCGCGGCAAGGGAAAGGGATCCTTGGGACAAGCTTTGTTCACGTCGGTGAAGTCTATACAAAGTCTCCACTTTCCATTAGCCTTTCGCACGACAACTGGATTGGCCAACCACGTGGGATGTATTACGCCTCTAACCAGGCCTGCTGCTTCTAGCTTCTTTATCTCTTCGGCTATGAACTCTTGGTGCTCCACGGCTTGCTTCCTGACCTTCTGCTTGACGGGCCGCGCGTGAGGGCAAACAGCAAGCTTGTGCTCCATTACCTCCCTGGGAACGCCGGGGATGTCAGACGGTTGCCATGCAAACACGTCGACATTCGCCCGCAGGAAGGCAACGAGCGCGCTTTCCTATTTGTGGTCGAGTGTAGCACTGATGGTGAAGGTACCACCAGTGCCGTCCTCCTTGGCGGACACCTTCTTGGTTGCCGGTGGAGCTGCCATCCCTTTCTTGCACTTGCCGGTGGAGCTCGATGGTGCGTCCTCGACGGCAGCGCAGCACTCCGAAGAGGTGCGTTTGCCGGAGTGGGCCCCAGAGCTCTTGCCGGACTTGGACTTGGTCTTCCCCCCGGGAGCTTCAGCGGCAAGTTTGTTGCTGTCTGCTGCGGCTGCTGCATCCCGGTAGATCTTGTCGGCGCAGATAAGCGCATCCTTCTTGTCGCCGGGGACAGAGATGACGCTTATCGGCCCCGGCATCTTGAGTACGTTGTACGCAAAGTGGGAAGCTGCCATGAACTTGGCGAGGGCAGGACGGCCAAGTATCCCATTGTATGGTAATGGGATGTCAGCAACATCAAACGTGACCCGCTCCGTCCTGAAGTTGAGCTCCCCGCCAAAGGTCACTTGCAGCGTAATCTTCCCCTTCGGCTTGCTCCTTCCCGGGTTGATCCCTTGGAACGACCCGGTTTCCTCGAGCTCGCTGTCGGGGATCTGTAGCTTCTTGATCACAGCTGGGGAGATCAAGTTCAGGCCGGCCCCGCCGTCAACCAACATCTTGGTGACCTTGAGGTTGCGGATAGTTGGTGAGACCAACATCGGCAAGCACCCGACCGCAGTTGTGCGGTCAGGGTGATCCTCAAGGTCAAAAATGATGGGCGTGCTGGACCACTTCAGCAGTCTGCGTGACTCGATGGGCGGCTCAGCTGCATTCACTTCTCGCACCCACTGCTTGAGCTGGCGGTGGGAAGTGTGCAGAGAGGCACCTCCGTCGACACACAGAACCTCTGTGGCCTTCTAGAACTCCTGCTCGCTGTTGTCTCCTTCTTCCATGTCATCATCGTCGTCTTCATCCTCATCCTTGTCGCGGCCCCGGGGAGGTCTGTCACCTTGCCGCTGCTTGGCCTTGCCGCGGCGTCCTCCCCGGCCGTTGAACGGCCGCTTCTTGCTGGGTTCTCCTCCGCCTCCTTGGGCCTCCTCCTTGTCGCGACGCTCGTATTCAGCCTTCTGCTGTTCTACGAGGTACTCGACTCTCTTGCAGTTCTGAAGATCGTGGCCTTTGGTGCGGTGGATCTTGTAGTACTGCTTGTCGGAGCCGTCCTGCTTGTCGGCTACCGCTACAGGGGCAGGCTCCTTGCTGGAACCGCCAGCCTGTGCCTTCTTGGCGGGAGCCTCCTTGCCGGACTGCTCGACGACTAGCACCTCCTTGCTCTTCTTCTTTCTGTTATTTCGCCGCCGACTTTTCCTTGCCGGGGCGGCATCCTCACTATCGCTTCCTCCTGCGCCGGTATCCTCTCCGGGGAGTCTCCTCCCCTCTTCAGCGCGCGCGCACTTGTCAGCCAGAGCGTAGAGCTCGCTGACATCCCGGATCTTGGTCATGGCCATCTCCTCCCTCATCCGGCGGTTACGCACGTTCTGGTGAAACGCGCTGATAACGGCGGCAGGGTGGACGTCGGGAATGTTGTGCTGGACGCGGCTGAATCTTTGGATGTACTTGCGCAGGGACTCTCCCTCCTTCTGGGCGAGGATGTGGAGATCGCTCTCCTGGCCGTGGGGTTTGTGGCCGCCCGTGAAGGCGCCAACAAACTGGTGGCACAGATCCGCCCATGAAGAAATGGAGTTTTCCGGCAAGTGCATAAGCCAAGATCGGACGTTTGGCTTAAGCACTAGCGGGAAGTAGTTGGCTAGGATCTTCTCGTCGCGTCCCCCGGCAGCCTGCACCGCGATGGTGTAGATGCTGAGGAACTCCAAGGGGTGTGTCTTGCCGTCGTACTTCTCGGGTACGTCGGGCTTGAAATTCTTCATGCTGGGCCACTGGACTCGCCGCAGCTCACGGGTGAACGCAGGGCAACCTGCCGCGTACGGCAAGTCGCCTGGTTCACCGGGCGCGTGTGTGTCGACAGCGGTCCCAGCGCGATGATCTGACTGTCTTCGGGCTTCTTGTCGACGCTCGATGCGGGTTCGAGCGTCCTCTTGCCGCCTGTCGTCGAGGACCTGGCGCTGGTCACGACGAGCCCGCGGATCCGACGACGCCGTGGAGTCGTCGTCGACGTTGATCCGGCGGGGTGGCGTCTTCTGCTTCCGCGGCGGGGAGTGCACGGTGGTTGCACCCTCGGCGGTCTTGTCTCCATCGGCTTTCGTCTGGTCGACTTGCCGCGAACGCGACGTTGCCGGCTGCTGCGGCGTGTCGTTGTTGGCGAAGGCGATGAGGCTCTGGATCGTCGCCCTCCAGTCTTCGGCTTTATCTGCCACTGGAGGGAAGTCGAGGAGCAGCTGTGCTCTTGCTAGAGCTTCTGCTGGAGAGGAGGGGAGCGGCGGCGAGCGGTGCGAGGAGCGAGATATGCTCGGACTTCTAACAGGGTTAGACGGAGCACTTTCTCGCCCCGGCGACCGCGCCTTGCTCGTACCAGCGCGCTGGCCTTGAGCATCCCGCGATCCTCCGGCTTGGCCACGCCCCAGCAAGCGTATGGTACCTCCTGTACCACGGCGCTGCTGGTCTGGCACCTCCTGAGAGGGATGTGGTGCGTGCACGGATGCCGAGGCTTTGGAGTTCGCCCGGTCGTCCGTCTTGTCCTTGGATTTGGTGGCGCCGTGAGTTTCCTCGCCGGCGACCACCCTTCCGCCGGCGTCTCCTCCACCAACCGTTGGTTCTGGTGGCGGTGGGATCGACGCAGACGGGCCTCCGACCTCCGAAGCCTTCTTCTTCGGAGGCATGTTGATGCTGTCGATGCGGTTGATGAAGCTGGTGAAGTTGCTGAAGGTTGCGCCCGCGTGAGCGCCGGATCAGGTTCGCACAACCTCGGCGCCCCCTACCTGGTGCGCCAAAGATGTCGGGGGAAACTGTCCTCCCACGAGCACCTATGGGACCGGAGCCCCTTTTACGTTGCGGTAAGGGAGCGGAGGGAGCACGAAGAGCAGATCGAGGGGCACACGCGGGCAGTTTTACCCAGGTTCGGGCCGCGCGGACGCGTAAAACCCTACTCCTGCTTAGGTTGTATTGAGTTCTTGGGCTCGGGAGCTTGAAGATCTACAGTACTAGCTACACCGAGCGAGAGAGTTGTCTAGGTTTCGAACCGAACCCCCTCTACGTTGTGCATGGGCCTCCTTTTATAGCTCAAAGGGGTCTCCGACAGGTGTCAACGTAGAGGAGGGTAAAAGTGTAAATTTGGTGGTAGTTGTAACAGTACGTGAATAGTGCATGAACAGTGGATGAACAGTGGTCTTCACCTAACTTTGACAGTGGGGGACAAGGGCATTAAATGCCCGTCGCCGTCGGCCCCAAAAGTGTCCGTCCATGCTTCTCCGTTCGCCACGGCGGTAGCCTCGTCACCGTGGCTTGCCACCGTGCGCCCCAGGCTGCACAGCCGTCCGCCATGCGTCCCCGGAAGGGCCCCAGGGCGACGCGTGGGCAGATGAGCTGGAGCGCGGGCACACAGCGTAGGTTTCCCCGGCAAGCACCTTGCCGGGGTCGTGATCTTGCCGGGCCCGGAAGCTTGTCGCTTTCCGGGTCCTGCCGGGGCGCATGATGCGCCGAGGCATCTCTTGAGATATGTGTTCCTTGGCCTTCCTGGCAAGCTCCTCTTGCGAGGGTCTTGTGCTAAAGTTATAACCTTGAGCCTGGTGCGGCCTTCCCGGCAAGCTCCTCTTGCCGGGGCCTTGATCTTCTGACTTGTATACTTTGTTCTTGGATGGCTTCATAGGGACCAGAAAGGTTCTTGGCGAGGACGTGGTAAGCCCTGCCACGGGAAGCTACTACTGCCCGTGCACAAGTTGGGGTACTAAGGTACCCCTATCTTAGTACACCGACAATGCGGTCGAGTCTTGTGGGGAAAAGTGCGCAAACCTCTGTAGAGTGTACAATATGATCATGAGTAGTCGTGTCCCCGGTTATGGACATCTTGAGTATCCTGGTATTTGAATTATTGGTTGATCTCATCAATCTATATAATTAAATTGTTGGGATTACTAATGACTTGGTGATTTTGAGATTGAGATGGAGGAACCTTCTCAATATTGATTAATTTAACTTAGTAGTAAATAAAAGTTATTCCTTTGTTGTAGGGAAAAATTAGCTTTATGCAAAAAATTAAACTTAGAGCCTCCACCAGCCAAATATTCATGTAGTGGTAGATATTTGTTCATCATTATTGCTAGAGTGTGACTTTGCCAGCATATTCCATGTGCTTACCTACACGGCTGCAATATCTCATGTTACAGGGTTTTTCCGACGAGGATTAAGGTGCGATAGGTCGTTGTCATGCACTCAGTTCTGCCGTGGAGTTGATGGACTCATTTATCTTCGAAGCTTCCGCAGTATCTTATTTAGTTGGCCTTCAGCCATATTTTTGTAATAATACTCTTTTTGAGGATCTCGATGTAATAAGTGTGTGATTGAAACTCTGTTATAATTTCTCGAGTACTGTGTGTGTCAGCATACCAATCCAGGGATGACACTTAAGCATAGAGACTTCGATCCATTGGGATCGTGGTCGCTACAATGAGCTAACATACTTTTCTTATTTGGATCATATTCACTTATGATTGGACTCTAGCAAGAATCCGCCACTATTAAAGATCATTAAGGTAAACCAACCATAGCCTTAAGTACCAAGTCCTCTTTACTCCCATACGCAACAACCCCCATACTCGGGCGAAAGCTTCTGTCACTCTGGCCACACACCATAAAAGAATCATGAACATATTGCAACACCCTACATTGGGTGTCGGTGTCAAGACTAGTAGACCTCGTGGTAGGGGGTCCCAAGCTGTGGATCTAGGATCGATGGGTAACAAGGGACGAAGGAGACGATGTTTACCAAGGTTGGACCCTCTTAATGGAGGTAAAACCCTACGTCCTGCTCTTGTTTATTTTCATGGAGATGTATCAAGTATAGAGTTGATCTACCTCTAGATCGTTAGTTGAGGTCTAAACCCTAGGGGTATGACGAATGCTATATATCCTCCTATTAACTAGCCTCGCCTCTGCTTATATAATGTACTAGAGGCCTAGTGTCATTGTTTTGTCACGACAGATGTCCTAGTGTGATGATTTAGTCATGAGGCCATCGCAAACGGGAGGTTAGCTTGTTGGGGTTGATCGGAATCGAGAGACACAACTTTACCCAGGTTCGTCCCCTCATGATCGAGGTAATAGCCTACACCCTGCTTATTGTATTGCTTGAGTATCGATTACAAGGGAGTGGATTGTAACTTCGCCCTTTCTGCATCAGGGACTTGTCTTTTTATACAGGTCGAGGCTGTGGGCTTACAAGATTCCGAGTCGTATTACGATACGTGACTTACTATGTCTTTAAGTCTCTTTGCTCTTAAGCAAGACAACGTGTGGTGGCTTACGCTTCTGGTCTAAATGTCACACCCTGATTTTCATGCCACAACACTTAAGCTAATAATCATGCTAAAATGTGGTTTGACAAAAACTTTTGAGTGTTTCTGACTATGCTTGATTTGTTTCTGTTTGTGTTTGCAAGTGCTCTAAAAATCAAATAAATCATCCAACTCTTATACTTCATCTCCTTGATCCAAAACCTCTTCCCCATGATCATGCCATGTGTATAGGACATAATAGTATTTTCTTACAAAATATTTTGGCCAAAAAGTAATTTTCTAAAATTAGTTTTCCAAAAACCCCTGAATTGAGGTTTGTACTGCAAGTACTTGATTTGGGGTGTGAAAAATCTTTCAAAAAGTATATTTGACTCCTATTAGGTATAGGACTCCCTTAAACCACAAAAGTATAAATTTAAAAGTTATTTTCCTATTTTATTTAAAAGCTTTTTCTTTAGGAGAGAAAAGGTCTTTAATAAGTTAAAATTATTTAACTGTTTCAAAAATATTTGTCAAAATTCAGGGAGACTATTTGGACATATATTGTCCATATATAAGAGTTTCAACACATGGTCATGTTCACAATATTGGGCAAATCCTTCAAAAACCTTTTTTTTGGATATTTCAAGCTTTTGAAATATTTACAAAAGAAATATTCTCTAAAAAGTTCCTGGAAAATTCTATCATGTCAAATATGACATATTTGATGATCTTGACAAGCTTCATGCCTTGAAGATCAAGAAAACATAATCAAATCCCCTCAAAACCATTTATGTCCATTTTGAAGTTTGAGCAACTTTACATTGCCAAACTTTTCCATATGCTCTCAAATTTGGTGCACATGCTGAAATGATGTAAATATGCATCTATGCATAATGGCACAAGTTTTGGAGAAGGATAACTTGACCAAAGTACCCAAAAACCCTTTCTGACCAGATCCAAATTTGAACAACTCTACATTACCAACTTTTTACTTGTGACCTTAAACTTTGTGGGCATACTCACAACCCCAAATGATGACACTACAAGAAGTGGTGAATCAAGGAGGGATGATTTTCATGACTAAATCTTGGAAAAGTCATTTCTGTTGATTTCTAGGGTTTACCAAAGTTACATTGGAAACTTTCTTCAAATGAGCTCAAACTTGGTGGAATACCCTATTTCTATATGCCATTTGATCCTGTTAAGTCTCATGTCAATTGGAAGTCATTTGCTTGCCCAAAACCACATCAAACACCTTCTGCCATTTTACCAAAACCACTATTTTGACCCCTTTCACTATTCCCCTTTACCTCTAATTTTTACCACAGATGAACTTGATCACCTTTTACCTCCAATAACTTCCCCATGCCCTCAGCTCAATCATTGCAGGTGGTAAAACCCCCATATACCTCTCTGTTTTCACCATGGCAGAACTTCCCTCTTCTCCTCCTCTTACTATTACACTTGACTTACACCCTAAGCGACCAGAGGGCATCTCCACACCAGCTAGAAGCCAATGGACAAGGTGGCCACGTCCACAACGCGTGGGGACATGGCCATGCCGGCCATACGGGCGCTCTAGAGCGCGCTACAGTGTGCTCCCGCACTATAACCGTGTCCTGCCCGAGGCTGCTGACCACGTAGGGCCTCCCCCTTGCGCCAGTCGAGGTGCCTCGACGTCGGGGACACGGCATGCTATCGGCCCCCTTCTCTTTCTCCCACGTGCTGCCTCCTCCCGCACGCGCACCGGCCGCCCGAGAGCTCCAGTGAGCGAACTCACACGCGTGAAGCCTCTGGCATGCCCCGCTCCCCCTTTCCTTTTCCCTTGGCCTGGACCACGTCCACGAGCGCCCTGGACACACCCCGGAGAGCCCGTTTGGCCTCCAGAGACAGCTATGGCCTCACCAGCGCACGGCCCTGCGGTGCACCTTGGCCCCTTCTATTTAAGGCTGCCCCGGGTCCTCCTATCCACCCTATTTGCTTCCCCTAGCTCCTAGAGCCCCTCTGGACCAACCCTCTCTCTCCATCGTGCCCTCCAGCCTCCTCCTAGGCCGGAGCTGAGCCGCCGGCCATCGCCTAAATTCTCGTTCTCCGGGCCCCCTCCTATCCGCCTAAGGGTTCTTTTGCATCTCCACTGCCCTCAAGGACCTCCCCCGCTCTCATATTACTCTTCTCGATGGCCTGAGTGTCGTGCCGGCCATCGCCGTCGGCCACGTCCGCCACGGACGGCGCTCTCCTTGACCTGGTCTTCCCCGGCATGCGTGTTACCCATGGCTGGAAGCGCCTCTCCGCGCTGGTCATTTCGGTGGCCGAGGCATCGTCGGGAACGACCCGAGTCGACGGGGCAATGCCGGCGAGCGCTTGGCCCTGCCTCCCCTGCCTCGCCTCTGTTCGAGTGGGAGGAGGGAGACAAGCCTGCCAGGCGGGGCGCGCTTGTAAGCGACCCAAAGGCTGGGCCCGTGTATAAGTGAAGACAGCTTCTCGAGCTGGCGCCTCCCCACGAAGGAGGCGTATTCCATGGAACCTGCCATCGACGAGGCCTCCAGCGCGCGTGGCCGTGCAGCTGGGCCGACCCAGTGCGCTTCGGTGCTATATTGCGCTCAGTACGCAGTATAGGTATAACCGCCCCTTCCTTTTTCCTTTTTCTTTTTCTAGTGAACTTGTAAAATCCATAAACTATTAATTTGAACTCCAAATTTGGTGATTCAAATTAGTAGTGACTCTATAAATCATGCTCTATCACTTAGTGCTACTTGCACATTTTTCCAGAAACAGTTTCTTCACAAATATTTATCAAAATGCTATTTTTCCATTTCTGTGATGCACTTTAGAAAATCACAGAGAGCTCATAATTGATCCAAATTCATTGATTCAAATTTCTAGGCACTTCTAAGATCCTAACCTAGTTTATGAACTTTTTTCCCAATGCTTTCTGTGGCACATCAAATATATTCTATTTATCCATGTATATCACAACTTTGCAAAATCATAGGAAATTCTTTGGAACTCCAAATCAAGTGAAACCAACTCCTAGATTCTTATAAAATCATTCCTTGTTAAATGGGTGGCTTTGCCCATTTTTCAAAATAATTCTTCTGTACACTTCTTGCAAATCCACAAATCCCGTCATTACATCATATTGAAATGTTCAGAGATATCCATTGATCATATCCCAATGAAACCACCTTGTTCATTTTTCATATGACCAGAGGTATCCTAGAAAAGTCCAACTCCTATTTTTAGAGCATTTTTATTTTTGCCTTGTTGTGTTGCTTATTATGATTGTTTCCGTCATTAGTTAACGAAATAGACGGAGTACTTGGAGATGGACCAGAAGGTTTGAAGACTCTGAAGGACAAGACAAGCATCCCTTTGACCATGTTGAACCCTTTTATGTCATGAAAGCATTTTCATCGTTTCATAGAGTGCATGATATATCTTGAGTGGCAACCTTGCTAGGCTTGCCTCCGTTGCATACCTCGTTGGTACTTGCATTGCTCATGACTCTGACCGTGTTTAGAGTTATGTTGGTGAGTTGTAGAAATATGCTATAGTAGTTGGCTACACAGAATGGATCAGGGTTATGCATTGAAAGAAACAAGTGTGGTTTGACATACTTGCAAATAACCCAGTGGGTACCACTAATACCCCTGGGAGATGATGAGGAACTAGGGCACTACATGGTGGAGAAGTAGTGTACCGAGGCTCGATGAAAGTGTTGTTTACAGAGACAGATTAGATTTAAGATTTGTTGACCGTCCCAACCAAACATGTGCAACCACTCTACCCTTATATTGGAAAGGGCATTATTGATTACCTAGGCCGATACTAGCATGGCACCCGCATTACTAGTGACGGGGGTGACACGAGGTCATTCTCGGGACGGGGTCGTGCTTGGATAGGCGGCCATGACTGTTTTTACAGGGCACCGGACACACCGTTGGTACCCCGTGCTGGTGGTATGTGATGAATATGGGAGCGAGGATCCACAATTGTAAGACGTGAAATGTTTGGCACGGGGCTGTTACCAATCGAGTGGACTCTGTGTTAGTGTCGTCTAGGGAAAGGTAATGATCGGGTGCTTCCCCCGAGTACTTGAGGTACTGCGGGATTGTGGATGACACGAAAGCTTCCCGGATCTTGTGGGTAAAGTGCGCAACCTCTGGAGAGTGTCAAACTATTCGAATAGCCGTGTCCATGGTCAAGGACAGTTGGGTGGTGCTGCTTAGACTACGTCCTTAAGTATATGGAAAACAACACGGTATGGTAAATCTGTTGACGTGATTCGTGAGGAAGTCACTATGAGCTTGAGCATGAGTTGTTCATAACTCTTTCTCGATACTGATGTCTGTAACCTCCTGATACTTGTTGCAGATGCATGCATGTCCTTGATATATGTTGATCATACTTACATATAAAAAACTAGCTTTACGCAAAAATGCCAAATTAGTAGTAGAGCCCTACATAATTATTCTGTCATCACACTTGGGTTGCTTGCGAGTACATTCAAAGTACTCATTGGCTTGCCACTGGTTATTTTATTGGCCAGGCATGAAAGAACAGGATATGATGAATATTTCTTGGTGACGAACTTGCGAGCTAGGACGCTTCCCAGTCAGAATGCATGTAGGGTTAAGGCAGATTGCATGGGTCCAAGTTGTTATTGAAGATTTCTGCTGCAATGATATACTCAAGACTTGACCATAATGGTCTAAATTTCTGTAATACAGTATGTATGGATGTAAGACTCTTGTTATTCAGCTTCTGTGTGTTTAGTGAGCATTGATCTCTAGGATCAATGTACACATGCATTCGGTGATCACGACTTATGAGTCGGGGTCCCCACACTAAACCCTAGGGGTATGACGAATGCTATCCTCCTATCAGCTAGCATGGCCTCGGCTTTTATAATGTACTAGAGGCCTAGTGTCATTGTTTTGTCACGAGAGATGTCCTAGTGTGAGGACTTAGTCGTGAGGCTATCACAACCAGGAGGTTAGGTTGTTGGGGTTGATCGGAATTGAGAGACACGAGTTTACCCAGGTTCGTCCCTCATGATCGAGGTAATAGCCTACACCCTGCTTATTGTATTGCTTTAGTACCGATTACAAGGGAGTGGATTTGCTTGACCTGGCTACTGACTTGATTGTAACTTCGCCCTTTATGCCTCAGGGACTCGTCTTTATATATAGGTCAAGGATGTGGGCTTACAAGTGTCCGGGTCATATTACTATCCGTGACTTACTATGTCTTTAAGTCGCCTTGCTCCTCCTTAAGCAAGACATCGTGTGGTGGCTTATGCTTCTGGGCCATGAGTCGCCATCTTCTCGCACTAGGCCTTGAGCCGGCCCGTCCTATGAAACGCTTTTCTGGTCTTGTATGTTGATTGCCACAGCCCATACGGAGTCTTGCTCCTAGAGTCGCCACTGGAATGACCCGACCATAAATTGGTGGTTACATCGTGGTGTTATATCCCCAACATTAGGCCCCATATTGATTAGAATTTATTCATGTTAATCTTCAACTTGTAATAATTTGGTGAGTCTTCTTTCAATCACAACTCCTTGTCTCCGGGACTCGATTTTCCGGCTTACGGCACTTTAGGACCCGCCATTTTCTCACACCTCTGAAATGGTGATGTCACTTTCTGAAAATCCAGGAATCTATCATAACATCATAACGGATCTTGTGCATATCCATTTATCCCAAAAATTAAGGAACCATTTCACTCCAAAAGTTACTCCGCCCCCTCGGTTCACACGCCTGCCATTTATTCTTATCCTTTTGCCCTATAAATACACACGAGGGGCCCTCCTTTTTCACTTTTACCTCGTCTTTTCCTCTTCTTCTTCCTCATTCGATACTTTGCGCAACAGGAGCACGCCACACCAGTCGACCTTCACCGGCCGCCTTGTCCGAGACCGCGCCGCCACCTAGCTCTCGTTGGAGCTTCAGCGGAGCTTCTCCGCCATCTGCTGCCACAACCAGGTACTCAAATACTTTGTCCTCAGATCCTCATTAGTTCATCGGAATTCTTCGGCGTTCATCGGAGTTCATCAACACCTTACTACCATGGCATGTTTAGATTTAGTATTTCTCTAAACATTTCATATAAATGCGGCGGCGGTAGTCGTAACACCAGCTTCACATCTGTCAGCCTTATATCTTCATTAGAATTCATGCTCAGACTAGTAGTCACTTCCAGTGCTTGTTCTAGGTTTAGTAAATATCTCTATTTTTTGCATCATTCGTAGATCGATAATTTTTATGCTTGCGGTAGAAACTTGTTGTTCAACACTCAGTGAAAACACCAAGAAACCTCTATTATGGAGGGGAGTTATTCATGTATTGCCGACTTGTACTCACTAAAAAAATACACTTCCTAATGATACGTGTTTGTCACAGTAGGTCACATTTTCTGTCATGCATGTACATCCATGACAATTTTATGAGAGAATCAAGATAGTCATACCTGTGTTGTCGTAGAAGTATTCCATGACATTACCAAAATTATCATCACGGAAGTGTCCACTTCCATGACGATAAATCGCGTGTCACAGAAGTGCTTTCGTCAAGGGTGACCGACACATGGCAGCCATCGTAACAGAACGCCGTTAAGCTATCGGGTCCGGTTTTGGATCCGATAACCCGTTAACAGCCTGTACAAATGGGGATTTTCCACGTGTGAAATTATGATTGGCTCATGGAAACATGTGTCAGCTCCGCATTGGCACATGTGTCACTCATCCAATGGGCGAGATGCGCCTATTATATGTTGACACATGGACCGGCCCAAAAGTGGCCCATAAAGTTTAAATGGGCCGACCCAACTAAAGGCCATCAAGATTTTGTGGACCATAATGGGTTGGCCCAACTAAAGGCCCACAATATTTTGCGAACCATAATGGGCCGACCCACCTAAAGGCCCACAAGATTTTGCGGGCCATAATGGGCCGGCCCAGGTAAAGGCCCACAAGATTTTTGCGGGCCATAATGGGTCAGCCCAAATGAAGGCCCACAAATTTTTTATGGACCATAATGGGCCGGCCCAGCTAAAGCCCCATGAGATTTCGCCGACATTAATGGGCCAGCCCAGCTGTAGGCCCACAAGATTTTGAGGACCCTAGTAGGCCAGCCCATTAACTGGCTGCCATATTTTGGGCCAAATTCCGGCCCATATTTGATCCGGTCCATTAATGGCCTGCCACGTTCCGGGCCTAATAATAGCCCATATGAGATCTGGCCCATTAAAGCTTACCACGTTATGGGACAAATTACGACCCAGATCAGGTCCGGCCCTTTAGGAGGCTTTGGGCTAAATTGTGGCGCATATCAGATTCGGCCCGTCAACTGGACGCTATGCTTTTGGGGCCACTTGCTAAAGGCCCATTTAGTAATTCGGCCTGATATTAGTTTCGGCCTGTTAAGGGCCCGTTTAACATTTTGGCCCTATATTAAGTTAGGCCGGTTAAAAGCCCGCCATATAGTTGGGCCTAACTACGGCCCGGTTTGCATCCGGCCTGCTCGCAGCCGATAATCTGATTGGGCCAAACAAGGACCAAGACAATTTTGGCCTCTTATAAGCCCGTAATTTAATTGGAACATTCATGGGCCGGGGTCTATTTCGGCCTGCTGCCAGCCCGTGAGCTGTTCGGCACGTTTCAGGCCCAACCTACTTTTCAGCCTCCTAAAGGCCCATTGAGTTTTCTTGGGAAAATAGGGCCGACGGTTTACTCAGCCTATTAAAGGCCCGAATCTACTAGTGGGCTAGATTACATTTAGGCCTTTTAATGGACCAAGATGACGGGGCCCATGATGCGGATCATACATGGTGATTTGCATGACGGCCCGATTATGTACCATAATTTTAAGGTTTGGCCGATTTACTGCGAAGACAGGATATATATACAGTAAAATAACTGCAGCATCGTGAATAAGAAAAAAACCGAGACTGTACAATAAAGAAATTACGGCATATTACATCCACTGGGCATCAAAGTTCGCCACTATGATAATAAAGCACAAGCAGACAACAGATTACATACTTTGGGCATCAAAGATCGCCACAAGTGCAACTAAACACGCCGACAAAATAATATACAAAACCGATAGCACTTCTGTGACGCCCTCGATTTGACCGTACACTAATCATGCACGCAAATGTGTACGACCAAGATCAAGGACTCACTGGAAGATATCACAACACAACTCTAGACACAAATTAAAATAATACAAGCTTTATCTTACAAGCCAGGGGCCTCGAGGGCTCGAATACATAAGCTCAAAAACACAAGAGTCAACGAAAGCAGTAATATCTGAGTACATACATAAGTTAAACAAGTTTGCCTTAAGAAGGCTAGCACAAAACATCAACGATCGAAAAGGCAAGGCCTCCTGCCTGGGACCTCCTAACTACTCCTGGTTGTCAGCTGTCTCCGCGTAGTAGTAGCCTCCATCGGGTAGTAGCAGTCGTCAAAGGTGGCTTCTGGCTCCTGGACTTCACCATCTGGTTGCATCAACCAGAAAGAAGAATGAAGGGGGAAAAGGGGGAACAAAGCAATCGTGAGTACTCATCCAAAGTACTCGCAAGCAAGGATCTACACTACATATGCATCGGTATCAATGAAAAGGATAGTATCTGTGGACTAAGCTGCAGAAAGCCAGAATAAGAGTGGGAGAAGCTAGTCCTATCGAAGACTAGCATCTTCTGGAAACCATCGTCTTGCAGCAACAGGGGGGAGTATAGTAGTATAACAGAAGTCATATTTATGTTGTTGTTTCAACGCTCCGGGACCCTTTCTCGACCCCCGAAGGAACATATCCAAACAATGCCTCAGCATCCAGTTCTAGTTGTAGTGATCGGGATACAACTCCAAGTGTCCGTTACCGTAGGACATGCTATCGATAGATGTTTTCTTCCCTGCAGTGGTGCACCAACTTACCCACCACGCTCGCTTAACTCTGGCCGGACACACCATCAGGTCATGCCCGCCCTCGGCCAAACAATACGCCGCAACCCGACCTAGGCTTAATAGAGAGGTCATGCACGCTGGACTAAACCCTATGCCGCCAGGGGTGATGGGCCAATCGCCCCGGGAACTCCTGCACATTGCGTACGCGGCCGATGAGCAGACTTGGGCTACCTCCTTAAAAAGGCAGGTGCTTATGCAAACCAACCCGGCGCGCGCCGCTCAGTCGCAATGACGTCAGTCAAGCTTTGGCTGATGCATACGATGCAGAATGTCCATACTATGCCCACGTGGTGGTTAGCGCTATCAGTCCAGAGGCCCCTTGGATCAAATATCCAAACCGTTTAGTGTCTTGGGAACGCGCGGTAACGAGCAGAAACTCACGATCATGTGACCCCATCGCCCCTTCTCGAGAACTTGCGGCAAGGGCGAGTGCCCGGCCACACCTCGTATTATCTCGCGGGCACCTTCCAGGTCAACCCGACTACACATCACTCGAAATTAAGCTCGCGCGGGTACACCTCAGGGTCGACCCATCTTTAGTAAATAGGTTCATTGTAAAGTCATAGTAACCATAGTAACTGTGTGTCTGACCCCAAAAGGAAACCTAAGGAAATCACCCTCGATGGAATTCCACCTAATGTTTATTGTCAAGGTGAACGAAAGAGGAGTCACCCTCGAGGTCCACTCTTTAGGAGTTGCATGACAGTGTCGTTATCGGGAGTGGAGAAAGAGGAATCACCCTCGATGACCACATCCGATAAACTAACCTACAAGGTTAACATCAGAAGTGCTGATAAGGTCTCACCCTCGGCACTCGATAGTAACCCAGTAGTGTCGAGCAACTAAGGGGAAAGTGATGTGCGGTGCCGGGTCCTGGTCTTCGATCCCGTTGATTGGGCCTTCTGATAATCCAGCGGGGCAGTCAGG
>LR738715.1:724125398-724139992 GCA_902687465.1 Secale cereale
GGGGGGGGTCACTGGTGGATCTCTAACCAGCCTATACTAAGCAGTTTAGTATAAACATGTAAGGTATGAAAGCAGGTATCAACAACATGCTATGCTGTCAGCCCCAAGATGCGATTCTATCCCGATCACGTGACACTTACGTGAGTGGGGCACAACCGCATTTCGGGCGCTTAGCAAGATGGATATCATTACATCGTACCATTACATACATACATGGGGGATACAACAATACATACAATTCACATGAATACAACAACATCAATACAAGGCATCCGACTACGGATGCAAACATGAAAAGGACAACGACATCCATCTGCTATCCCAGGCTGCCGACCCGGAACCAAACCCAAGACTGAAGAAGAAGAAGAAAGAACTCCAACACAACGACAACGCTCTCACGCCAAGTCATCGGAAACCTGCACCTGCAACTGTTGTTGTAGTAACTGTGAGCCACGAGGACTCATCAATCCCATAACCATGGGTAACAGGACTATCAAAGCTTATTGGGTAGGAAGAGGTAAAGTGGTGAGGTTGCAGCAGCGGCTAAGCAAATATATGGTGGCTAGCTTATGAGTACAAGAATAAGATGAGCATCTACGCAAACAGTCGCAAACTAGTAATGATCGCTAAAGATCCTGAACTACCTACGAGTCAAACATAACCCCACCGTGTTCTCTTCTCAAAGTGAAAAGAGACAATCACGGTTACTCACCCAGTTGTGTGTTTTACTTCGTATCCTCTGTCAAGTTTTCTACAACCGGACATTAACAAATTCCAATCTGCCACATAACCGCGGGCACGACTTTCGAAAGATCATAACCCTGCAGGGGTGTCCCAACTTAGCCCATCACAAGCTCTCACAATCAGCTTAAGTAATAATAATTATTACCCCTTATCTTAGGGAAATCCGATCAGGCTCGGCGTCCCGGTGCAAAAGACATTTCGACAATGGTAAAACAAGTCCAACAAGACCTCCCGGCATGCCGACACCCTGATAGTAGTCGCGCGTGTCTCGTCTCAGGCCATGACCGGATGGGCAGTCTTACGGGTTATACCAGATACCTCGAGTTTCCCCGTGGCGGCCCCGCAGTCTCCTCGTTTGGGACCAACACCATCAGCACTAGCCCCCCTGCTATGTAGAAAGAATCCCTGGGGACGCGACCCCCTATGCATTTTTAATTAATTAATTAAGTTGTTATTATGAGCAAATTAAAAACCAATGTTGGGCTTTGCTGGAGGAGTTTTATTCAAAGACGAAGTGTCAAGGGGTCCACATATACCCAACCGTGTAAGGACCGCAAAATCAAGGAACATAATGCCGGTTTATCGGCGCCTAAGGTGGCATGAGTGGAACAAAACACCGAGAAAAAGGCCAAGCCTTCCACCCATGCCCATTATATATGTGTGTTAATAATAATAATAGATATTGTGATATTCCCAAAGCATCAAGTTCCAACATGGAACAATCTTCATCTTCACCTGCAACTAACAACGCTATAAGAGGGGCTGAGCAAGCGGGTAACATAGCCAAACAATGGTTTTTCTAAGAAGGTTTCAAAGGTTAGGGGTTTCATGGCAACAAGGAGAGGGGCTGAAAATAATGATGGGTAGCGCGACATATAACGATAGCATCGAGACAACTAAGCAAGGAAATGATAGTAAAGGTATCCAAGGGTATGGTCATCTTGCCTGAGATCCCGCAAGGAAGAAGAACGGGTCCATGAAGAAGACGAAGAAGAAGCCTTGAAGACGAACCACGGGTAGACGAACAAATCCTCACGATCGCAACGGAACAAGAACTAACGAGAAGAATCAAGCAATACGGTAAACACACAACACAAGAACATGACAATATGCTCAAGCAAGTATGATGCAAGACAAGTCTATATATGATGCAATACATGGCAAGGTAGGAAGCACAGAAAAACAACACAAGAACATGACAATATGCTCAAGCAAGTATGATGCAAGAGAAGTCTATATATGATGCAAAACATGACAAGGCAGGAAGCACTCAAAAACAACACAAGTCAACAAGTTTAAATGAGGCCGGAGACTACATATAACAAATCCGGTAAGTCCTCATGCATAATTTGAAATTAGTCCAGATCTGAACAAACCTTAAGTTAAAGTTGTTTAACAGCAAGTTATCATGCACCATGATGATCTACACGAAAATCTAGTCAAGTTTCATATAAAGTTTGTTTAATTCGGAGCTATGGCCTAGAAGATATGAGCAAAACAAGACAAGCAAGGCAACGGTGCAAGATGCACCCAAACATCAAGAAAAATCACTCCAAACATGTAAACAACATGATATTATGATTCTACATGCAAAATAACACAAGTTTCATATAAGGCACACTCAAAACGGAGCAACGGGCTAAAAGATACACATGAAACATGATATAACAACAAGCTGAAGTTAACAGCCACATAGCAACTTTGGAGCAAGGTAAATATAAGCTACATCACCCAAACATCATAACAAGAAGCATGGATCTGAAGTAGACATTATACTTAACAAGTAGGAACTTAGAACACACCCAAAAGCTTGCTGGAACACATTTAAACAAGCATGGCAAGTTGCAATAAAATTATCCAGACTTAGCCAAAATCTGGGAAGGCAAAACATCATCACGATGCTGCCTTCGGAGGCACAAAACAACAAGCATATCAACTCTAATAATAACATAAAGAGCTTGGACATGTAGTAGACATATCCTAATCCTACAGCAAAAAATTCCATTCGAGCAACTCCATAGGAGGCATGGATCAATAGCAACAAGCTCCACCAAATTGAACATGCTGATAAAATCCTGACAAGCATAATTTATAGCAACTTGAGAGCAAGAAATAAATAAGCTACAGCAGGTCATATGAGCAAGTAAGGGCATGAATGGATAGACAAAAACATGGACAACAAGACATGATCATTGGCCACTCCAAAACAAGCATGGATTTGACTAGGGCATCAAGCAAACATAGCATCAAGATAAGAAAGATTCCGTACTTAGCAGAATTTTCACTAAGGATAAAACAGTTATGTTGGCATGTTTACAAGCATGTTTAAGTCAACACAAGGCATATCATGTAAACAGGTTTGCACCACAGCAAAGACCATATAATGGAGATTCTAAAACAACTAAACATGTGGCATGAGGACAAACACATCAATAGCAAAGAGCAAGTGAAATCAGCATCTCATAACAAGTTTCAGAACTTAACAGCAAAATGCACTTTTGCAACAGAGATTAACATGGCAATATGGACTCAAACAAGCATGCTACAGCAACCATCATGTAGTACGCTTCACAATGAACATTTTGACATATCATATGCATCATTTGGATAAACATGCATCAAGTTATCTCATCTCAAACATGGCAACAAAATAACAAGTAGCAACAGTTTATAACAAGTAGCACTCTTGCAACAGAGATTAGAGCATCTAGATGAACTGAAACAAGCATGGCACAATGGAACAAAGTTTAGAGCATATCACCACGATCATTTTGACATATCATTTGCACAATTTGGATAAGCACACAATTAATTACAGCCACATGAACATAGCAACAAAATATGCATTTTCTGGGACTTAGTGGAAAAAAAGGCAACCTCGGGATGGACATGTCCGGGCAGATTCGGAGACGTCCGGGGCTGGGGGTCCACATGGCAGTGTCACGGTGAGGCGACGGACATGTCCGGGCTCCTCCCGGACATGTTCGGGGCTGCAGCGGTGCGGGGGCCCAGTGGACAGTGACTCAGAGGCGGAGCGGATCGGGCGGAGGGTAGATCCGGGCCGGATCTCGCCGTATCCGGCCGGATCCCGGCGCGGAGGGCAACGACGGCGAGCCACACGGCGGGGCGGCGGCTACCTCTGGCCGGCGGCGAGCTAGAGGCGGCGAGGCTCGGGCGACGGCGGGCGGCGGTGGATCTGGGCCTGGGCGCCCGGATCTGGCTGGGACGGGCACAGGAGGCCGGCGGCCGGCGAGGCGGCGAGCTCGCCGGGGTAGCAACGGCGGCGGGGACGCGATGCTGGGGAGGAGCGGCGACACTGCGTGAGGAAGGCGGAGGGGAGAGCAGGCGCTCGGAGCGCGGCCCGGTTCGGCCTGCGGGCGGGCCGCGGCTGGGCCCGAAGGGCCGCGATGGCGGGGACGCAAGCTAGGGGCGCAAGGAGCTGGCTCGGGCTCGGGAACCAGCTAGAAGGGCTCCGGCAGTCCGATCTGGCCGCGGACGGCCCAGATCTCGGCTCGGGAGCCGCCGGATGGCTCAAGGGAGCCGGCTGCGCGATAGGCTCGGCGGCGGCGGTGCCAAGTGGCGAGGTGGGAGGCTGGCTGTGCGGAATTTGAGGCAGGAGAGGCTAGAGGTTAGGGAAATGGTCTAGGGAAGTCCAAAAATGGCAAGGGGGTGTCCATATATAGGGAGGGGGGGGTTAGGACTAGGGTTTCAGGCAAAACGGAGCCGTCCGATATCGATCTGATGGCCCGGAGCGGAGGGAGAGGTAGGCAGGCCTAGTGGGCTGTGTTAGAGGGGCTTAGAGGAGAGAAGAGAAGAGGCCCGCGGGGGTTTTCGGAGAGCGAAAACGTCCGACAAAATAACCGGCGACTAGTGCCACTATATATATCCATTGAGCTATCAAACGAGCTCCGAATGCGATGAAATTTGGCAGGCGGCCTGTCTACACTATAATAAGACCACATGCCAAGATTCAACCCATTCCGAGAATGTTTTTCGGACACTCATAAACAAATATTCGGAGGCGCCGCGGGCGCGTGCAAGTGTGTCTGGGGTCAGAACGGACAACAGAGAGGACGGGCGGACTCGAACGGATGCAAGTTTGAAAACATGACGATGCAACACACATGATGACATGGCAAGATGCAACACGCAAGCAGGTGACATGGCAACGACGACGAATAACTGGCTCACACCTGGCGCACCGGTCTCGGGGTGTCACAACACTCCCCTACTAATTAGAGATCTTGTCCCGAGATCTTAGGAACAAGATGGAAGGGAAAGGAAGAACAAAGTTCTTCGAGGACGAAAGAGTGAAACCAAAGAATGTTGAGAGGTTGAATAACTTGAAAGAAAGAATATAACGGAGATGAACGAGATTGAGAAGCTCCGTTACAAAAGAGGAACAAGGAACACACGAGAACCAATTAGGTTGGAAGGCATGAAACACGAGCTGAAGGACAAGAATACATTGAAAGCCACTCCGGTTAAAAGAGATAGATAGGAATCTCCATGAAGGAATTCGGGCAGCACTTCGGCTAAAAATGGAAGGAATAGAACAAGACTTGAGAAGAAGGAATAAGACTTGATGAGAGAAAACAACACAATGCCTCCGGAATAATTGAAATGATGGAATTAAACGAACGGATAAGAGAAGAACAACTTCCACCAAGAATGAATTTGAAAGAGAATCTTGAAGAGAAAGGTTTGAACGGAGTTGTTGAAAAATCAACAATGAAAAGAATAAGCTTATTGTGGACTTATTTAATCATCTCAAAAGTTGAGGTGAATTATGCCGCAACCAAAAGATTGAATAGATGAGAATGAAGAGAGAAATGCAAAACTCCACTTCAAAAGAATACGAAGAATTATTTGCACTCGAGAGGCAAAAGAATAAGAATGCTTGAGCTGCTCCAGAAGAATTAGATGAACGATTGACGAATGATATGAATTGCGATGAACCTCCACGAAGAACTCCGGTAACGAAAGGATGATGAAAATAGAAATGACGGATGAAAAGAATATGATTAAAGCGTTGTAGTGATTAAGACGAGGGTTCCGACGAAATAGCCAAGAAACTAAGAACTCCGTAAAAGAAAAGATAAAAACACTCGGAACTAGAATTTATTCATCAAGAATAAACTCCGAAGGAAGGAATTAAATCGACTTGAAGAAAAGAATAAGAATTATGTTATGCATATCCTCCATCAATTAAATTGATGAAAAGCAATGGATTCGCATACCACTTATTCTCGAAGAAATTGATAAAGGAGGGATATAGCGCAAAACTTGCAAAAATCTTCATGAACCACCGGTACGATTGGAATAAAAATGAATGGATTGAAATGATCACAACGGAAAAGAACTCTTGAGCGAACCACCGTAAGAAACCAAGTGAAGAAAAAGGAACGAACCACCGGGAAGAATTAAAATCAAGTGATGAATGAGAACAAACCACCGTGAAGAATTGACATTGAGTTAACACAAGAGAATGAATCTCCGGGAAGAATTAAGCACTTGGGGAAAATAAGATACAAGAGAATGAAGGGATCGCGAACAGTTTAAAGAATGCTTGAACGAAGCACTGGAAAGAATGTGAGACAAACGAAGAGGCATCAATGAAGAATATTTGAAGGACGAAGTTGAAAACTGAGAACGAAGAAATCTTCTGAAATGATGGCCTTCGGAGGAACACAATGAAGAGAATTCATGAAATACTCCAGGAGAATGAAAAGAACAAAGGTTGAACCAACATGAACGAATTTGAAAACGGTCTTGGAGAAGGCATATGACTGATGGAATCCATACTTACTGAAGGAAATATGCCCTAGAGGCAATAATAAAGATGTTATTTTGTATTTCCTTATATCATGATAAATGTCTTTTATTCATGCTAGAATTGTATTAACCGAAAACTTGATACATGTGTGAATACATAGACAAAATAGTATGTCCCTAGTATGCCTCTACTAGACTAGCTCATTGATCAAAGATGGCTATGTTTCCTAGCCATAGACATGAGTTGTCATTTGATCAACGGGATCACATCATTAGGAGAATGATGTGATGGACTAGACCCATCCGTTAGCATAGCACTATGATCGTTTAGTTTTACTGCTATTGCTTTCTCCATGACTTATACATGTTCCTATGACTATGAGATTATGCAACTCCCGAATACCGTAGGAACACCTTCTGTGCTATCAAACGTCACAACGTAACTGGGTGATCATAAAGATGCTCTACAGGTGTCTCCGAAAGTATTCGTGGTGTTGGCATAGATCAAGACTAGGATTTGTCACTCCGAGTGTCGGAGAGGTATCTCTGGGCCCTCTCGGTAATACACATCATAATAAGCCTTGCAAGCAAATGACTAATGAGTTAGTCACGAGATGATGTATTACAGAACGAGTAAAGAGACTTGCCAGTAACGAGATTAAACTAGGTATAGAGATACCGACGATCGAATCTCGAGCAAGTAACATACCGATGACAAAAGGAACAACGTATGTTGTTATGCGGTTTGACCGATAAAGATCTTCGTAGAATATGTAGGAGCCAATATGAGCATCCAGGTTCCGCTATTGGTTATTGACCGGAGATGAGTCTCAGTCATGTCTACATAGTTCTCGAACCCGTAGGGTCCGCACGCTTAACGTTTGATGACAATCGGTATTATGAGTTTATGAGTTTTGATGTACCGAAGGTAGTTCGGAGTCCCGGATGAGATCACGAACATGACGAGGAGTCTCGGAATGTCCGAGACATAAAGATTGATATATTGGACGACTATATTCGGATGCCGGAAGTGTTCTGGAAAGTTTCGGAATTTACCGGAGTGCCGGGGGGGGGGGTTACCGGAAACCCCCGGGGGAATGGTGGGCCCTGGTGGGCCATAGGGGAGAGAGAGGGCAGCAGCCAGGAGGTGGCGCGCCCCCTCCCTAGGAGGAGTCCGAATAGGACTAGGGGAGGGGGGCGCGGCCCCTCTTTCCCTCTCCCTCTCCCTCTCTTTCCTTCCCCCCTTTTCCTTCTTTGGTATGTTCCTACTAGGAATAGGATTGCAATCCTATTCCTAGTAGGATTGCAGCCCTAGCCGCACCATAGGAGGGCCGTCCGGCCTCCCCCTTGCTCCTTTATATACGGGGGCAGGGGGGCACCCAAAGACACACAAGTTGAATTGTTCTAGCCGTGTGCGGTGCCCCCCTCCACAGAAACACACCTCGGTCATACCGTCGCAGTGCTTAGGCGAAGCCCTGCACCGGTAGATACATCATATCCGTCACCACGCCGTCGTACTGACGAAACTCTCCCGTGAAGCTCAACTGGATCAAGAGCTCGTGGGACGTCATCAAGCTGAACGTGTGCTGAACTGGGAGGTGCCGTACGTTCGGTACTTGATCGGTTGGATCGCGAAGAAGTTCGACTACATCAACCACGTCACTTGACGCTTCCGCTTCCGGTCTACGAGGGTACGTAGACACACTCTTCCCTCTCGTTGCTATGCATCTGGTAGATAGATCTTGCGTGATCGTAGGAAAATTTTAAAATACTACGTTCCCCAACAGTGGCATCACGAGCCAGGTCTATGCGTAGATGATATGCACGAGTAGAACACAATGAGTTGTGGGCGATACTAGTCATACTGCTTACCAGCATGTCATACTTTGCTTCGGCGGTATTGTCAGATGAAGCGGCCCGGACCGACATTACGCGTACGCTTACGCGAGACTGGTTTCACCGTTATGAGCACTCATTGCTTAAAGGTGACTGGCGGGTGTCTGTCTCTCTCACTTTAGCTGAATCAAGTGTGGCTACGCCCGGTCCTTGTGAAGGTTAAAACATCACATACTTGACGAAACATCGTTGTGGTTTTGTATGCGTAGGTAAGAATGGTTCTTGCTTAAGCCCGTAGCAGCCACGTAAAATTTGCAACAACAAAGTAGAGGACGTCTAACTTGTTTTTGCAGGGCATGTTGTGATGTGATATGGTCAAGACATGATGAGTTATACGTTTTTTGTATGAGATGATCATGTTTTGTAATGTTATCGGCAACTGGCAGGAGCCATATGGTTGTCGCTTTATTGTATGAAATGCAATCGCCATGTAATTGCTTTACTTTATCACTAAGCGGTAGCGATAGTCATAGAAGCAATAGTTGGCGAGACGACAACGATGCTACGATGGAGATCAAGGTGTCGTGCCGGTGACGAAGGTGATCATGACGGTGCTTTGGAGATGGAGATCAAAAGCACAAGATGATGATGGCCATATCATGTCACATATTTTGATTGCATGTGACGTTTATCTTATTATGCTTCTTATTTTGCTTAGAACGACGGTAGCATTATAAGATGATCCCTTACTAAATTTCAAGGTATAAGTGTTCTCCCTGAGTATGCACCGTTGCGAAAGTTTGTCGTGCCGAGACACCACGTGATGATCGGGTGTGATAAGCTCTACGTTCAAATACAACGGGTGTAAGCCAGTTTTGCACACGTAGAATACTCGGGTTAAACTTGACGAGCCTAGCATATGCAGATATGGCCTCGGAACGCTGGAGACCGAAAGGTCGAGCGTGAATCATATAGTAGATATAATCAACATAAGATGTTCACCATTGAAACTACTCCATCTCACGTGATGATCGGACATGGTTTAGTTGATTTGGATCACGTGATCATTTAGATGACCGGAGGGATGTCTATCTAAGTGGGAGTTCTTTAAATAATATGATTAAGTTGAACTTTAATTTATCATGAACTTAGTCCTGATAGTTTTTGCATATCTATGTTGTTGTAGAACAATGGCCCGTGCTACCGTTCCTTTGAATTTTAATGCATTCCTAGAGAAAGCTAAGTTGAAAGATGATGGTAGCAATTACACGGACTGGGTCCGTAACTTGAGGATTATCCTCATTGCTGCACAGAAGAATTATGTCCTTGAAGCACCGCTAGTTGACAAGCCCCCTCCCGCTAATGTAGACACTTTGAACGTCTGGCAGTCGTGGTCTGATGACTACACGATAGTTCAGTGTGCCATGCTTTACGGCTTAGAACCGGGACTTCAACGACGTTTTGAACGTCATGGACCATATGAGATGTTCCAGGAGTTGAAGTTAATATTTCAAGCAAATGCCCGGATTGAGTAATATGAGATTTCCAATAAGTTCTACAGCTGCAAGATGGAGGAGAATAGTTCTATCAGTGAACACTTGCTCAGAATGTCTGGGTACTACAATCATATGACTCAACTTTGTTGCAAAGTTGATGAAGATAGTGTTATTGATAGAGTTCTTCAATCTCTACCACCAAGCTATAAAGGCTTCTTGATGAACTATAATATGCAAGGGATGCAAAAGACAATTCCCGAGCTATTCGCTATGCTCAAGGCTGCGGAGGTAGAAATCAAAAAGGAGCATCAAGTGTTGATGGTTAACAAGACCACTAGTTTCAAGAAAAAGGGCAAGGGAAAGAAGGGGAACTTCAAGAAGAATAGCAAGACAGTTGCTACTCCCACGAAGAAACCCAAGTCTGGAGCCAAGCCTGAAACTGAGTGCTTCTACTGCAAGGGGACTGGACACTGGAAGCGGAACTGCCCCAAGTATTTGGCGGATAAGAAGGATGGCAAGGTGAACAAAGGTATATGTGATATACATGTTATTGATGTGTACCTTACTAATGCTCGTAGTAGTACCTGGGTATTTGATACTGGTTCGGTTGCTAATATTTGTAACTCGAAACAGGGACTACGGATTAAACGAAGATTGGCTAAGAACGAGGTGACGATGCACGTGGGAAATGGTTCCAAAGTCGATGTGATCGCCGTCGGCACGCTACCTCTACATCTACCTTCGGGATTAGTTTTAGACCTAAATAATTGTTATTTGGTGCCAGCGTTGAGCATGAACATTATAACTGGATCTTGTTTGTTGCGAGACGGTTATTCATTCAAATCAGAGAATAATGGTTGTTCTATTTTTATGGATAATATCTTTTATGGTCATGCACCCTTGAAAAGTTGTCTATTCTTATTGGATCTCGATTATGGTGATACACATATTCATAATATTGAAACCAAAAGATGCAAGGTTAATAATGATAGTGCAACTTATTTGTGGCACTGCCGTTTAGGTCATATTGGTGTAAAGCGCATGAAGAAACTCCGTAGTGATGGACTTTTGGAATCACTTGATTATGAATCACTTGGTGCTTGCGAACCATGCCTCATGGGAAAGATGACTAAAACTCCGTTCTCCAGAACTATGGAGCGAGCAACAGATTTGTTGGAAATCATACATACTGATGTATGTGGGCCAATGAGTGTTGAAGCTCGCGGCGGGTATCGTTATTTTCTGACCTTCACTGATGATTTGAGCAGATATGGGTATATCTACTTAATGAAGCACAAGTCTGAAACATTTGAAAAGTTCAAAGAATTTCAAAGTGAAGTAGAGAATCATCGTAACAAGAAAATAAAGTTTCTACGATCTGATCGTGGAGGAGAATATTTGAGTTATGAGTTTGGTCTTCATTTGAAACAATGTGGAATAGTTTCACAACTCACGCCACCTGGAACACCACAGCGTAATGGTGTGTCCGAACGTCGTAACCGTACTTTATTGGATATGGTGCGATCTATGATGTCTCTTACCGATTTACCACTATCGTTTTGGCGTTATGCTTTAGAGACAGCTGCATTCACGTCAAATAGGGCACCATCTAAATCCATTGATACGACACCTTATGAACTATGGTTTGGCAAGAAACCAAAGTTGTCATTTCTTAAAGTTTGGGGCTGCGATGCTTATGTGAAAAAGCTTCAACCTGATAAGCTCGAACCCAAGTCGGAGAAATGTGTCTTCATAGGATACCCAAAAGAGACTGTTGGGTACACCTTCTATCACAGATCCGAAGGTAAGATATTCGTTGCTAAGAATGGATCCTTTCTAGAGAAGGAGTTTCTCTTGAAAGAAGTGAGTGGGAGGAAAGTAGAACTTGATGAGGTAATTGTACCTTCTCCCGAATTGGAAAGTAGTACATCACAGAAAATTGTTCCAGTGATTCCTACACCAATCAGTGAGGAAGTTAATGATGATGATAATGAAACTTCGGATCAAGTTTCTGCTGAACGTCGTAGATCAACCAGAGTACGTTCCGCACCAGAGTGGTACGGCAACCCAGTTCTGGAAGTCATGTTACTAGACCTTGATGAACCTACGAACTATGAGGAAGCGATGATGAGCCCAGATTCCGCAAAATGGCTTGAGGCCATGAAATCTGAGATGGGATCCATGTATGAGAACAAAGTGTGGACTTTGGTTGACTTGCCCGATGATCGGCAGACCATCGAAAATAAATGGATCTTCAAGAGGAAGACCGACGAAGACGGTAATGTTACTGTTTACAAAGCTCGACTTGTTGTGAAAGGGTTTCGACAAGTTAAAGGAGTTGACTACGATGAGACTTTCTCACCTGTAGCGATGCTTAAGTCTGTCCGAATCATGTTAGCACTTGCCGCATTTTATGATTATGAAATCTGGCAAATGGATGTCAAAACTGCATTCTTGAATGGATATCTCAAAGAAGAGTTGTATATGATGCAACTAGAAGGTTTTGTCGATCCAAAAGGTGCTAACAAAGTATGCAAGCTCCAGCGATCCATCTATGGACTGGTGCAAGCATCTCGGAGTTGGAATATACGCTTTGATGAGGTGATCAAAGCATATGGTTTTATACAGACTTTTGGAGAAGCCTGTATTTACAAGAAAGTGAGTGGGAGCTCTGTAGCATTTCTAATATTATATGTGGATAACATATTGGAAATGATATAGAATTTCTGGATAGCATAAAAGGATACTTGAATAAGAGTTTTTCAATGAAAGACCTCGGTGAAGCTGCTTATATATTAGGCATCAAGATCTATAGAGATAGATCAAGACGCTTAATTGGACTTTCACAAAGCACATACCTTGATAAGATTTTGAAGAAGTTCAAAATGGATCAGTCAAAGAAAGGGTTCTTGCCTGTATTACAAGGTATGAAGTTGAGTAAGACTCAATGCCCGACCACTTCAGAAGATAGAGAGAAAATGAAAGTCATTCCCTATGCCTCAGCCATAGGATCTATCATGTATGCAATGCTGTGTACCAGACCTGATGTGTGCCTTGCTATAAGTCTAGCAGGAAGGTACCAAAGTAATCCAGGAGTGGATCACTAGACAGCGGTCAAGAACATCCTGAAGTACCTGAAAAGGACAAAGGATATGTTTCTCGTATATGGAGGTGACAAAGAACTCGTCGTAAACGGTTACCTCGATTCTAGCTTTGACACTGATCCGGATGACTCTAAGTCACAAACCAGATATGTATTTTTAATGAACGGTGGAGCTGTCAGTTGGTGCAGTTCCAAGTAGAGCGTCGTGGCGGGATCTACGTGTGAAGCGGAATACATAGCTGCTTCGGAAGCAGCAAATGAAGGAGTCTGGATGAAGGAGTTCATATCCGATCTAGGTGTAATACCTAGTGCATCGGGTCCAATGAAAATCTTTTGTGACAACACTGGAGCAATAGCCTTGGCGAAGGAATCCAGGTTTCACAAGAGAACAAAGCACATCAAAAACCGCTTCAATTCCATACGCGATCTAGTCAAGGAGGGAGACATAGAGATTTGCAAAATACATACAGATCTGAATGTTGCAGACCCGTTGACTAAGCCTCTTCCATGGGCAAAACATGATCAGCACCAGGACTCCATGGGTGTGAGGATCATCTCTAGGTAATCTAGATTATTGACTCTAGTTCAAGTGGAGACTGAAGGAAATATGCCCTAGAGGCAATAATAAAGATGTTATTTTGTATTTCCTTATATCATGATAAATTTCTTTTATTCATGCTAGAATTGTATTAACCGGAAACTTGATACATGTGTGAATACATAGACAAAATAGTATGTCCCTAGTATGCCTCTACTAGACTAGCTCATTGATCAAAGATGGCTATGTTTCCTAGCCATAGACATGAGTTGTCATTTGATCAACGGGATCACATCATTAGGAGAATGATGTGATGGACTAGACCCATCCGTTAGCATAGCACTATGATCGTTTAGTTTTACTGCTATTGCTTTCTCCATGACTTATACATGTTCCTATGACTATGAGATTATGCAACTCCCGAATACCGTAGGAACACCTTCTGTGCTATCAAACATCACAACGTAACTGGGTGATCATAAAGATGCTCTACAGGTGTCTCCGAAAGTATTCGTGGTGTTGGCATAGATCAAGACTAGGATTTGTCACTCCGAGTGTCGGAGAGGTATCTCTGGGCCCTCTCGGTAATACACATCATGATAAGCCTTGCAAGAAAATGACTAATGAGTTAGTCACGAGATGATGTACTACGGAACGAGTAAAGAGACTTGCCGGTAACGAGATTGAACTAGGTATAGAGATACCGACGATCGAATCTCGGGCAAGTAACATACCGATGACAAAAGGAACAACGTATGTTGTTATGCGGTTTGACCAATAAAGATCTTCGTAGAATATGTAGGAGCCAATATGAGCATCCAGGTTCCGCTATTGGTTATTAACCGGAGATGAGTCTCGGTCCTGTCTACATAGTTCTCGAACCCGTAGGGTCCGCACGCTTAACGTTTGATGACGATCGGTATTATGAGTTTATGAGTTTTGATGTACCGAAGGTAGTTCGGTGTCCCGGATGAGATTACGGACATGACGAGGAGTCTCGGAATGTCCGAGACATAAAGATTGATATATTGGACGACTATATTCGGACACCAGAAGTGTTCTGGAAAGTTTCGGAATTTACCGGAGTGCCGGGGGGGGGGGG
>LR738715.1:724140111-724245475 GCA_902687465.1 Secale cereale
GGGGGGGGGGGTTACCGGAAACCCCCGGGGGAATGGTGGGCCCTGGTGGGCCATAGGGGAGAGAGAGGGCAGAAGCCAGGAGGTGGCGCGCCCCCTCCCTAGGAGGAGTCGGAATAGGACTAGGGGAGGGGGCGCGGCCCCTCTTTCCCTCTCCCTCTCTCTCTCTTTCCTTCCCCCCTTTTCCTTCTTTGGTATGTTCCTACTAGGAATAGCAATCCTATTCCTAGTAGGATTGCAGCCCTAGCCGCACCATAGGAGGGCCGGCCGGCCTCCCCCCTTGCTCCTTTATATACGGGGGCAGGGGGCACCCAAAGACACACAAGTTGAATTGTTCTAGCCGTGTGCGGTGCCCCCCTCCACAGAAACACACCTCGGTCATACCGTCGCAGTGCTTAGGCAAAGCCATGCACCGGTAGATACATCATATTCGTCACCACGCCGTCGTACTGACGAAACTCTCCCGTGAAGCTCAACTGGATCAAGAGCTCGTGGGACGTCATCAAGCTGAACGTGTGCTGAACGCGGAGGTGCCGTACGTTCGATACTTGATCGGTTGGATCGCGAAGAAGTTCGACTACATCAACCGCGTCACTTGACGCTTCCGCTTCCGGTCTACGAGGGTACGTAGACACACTCTTCCCTCTTGGTGCTATGCATCTGGTAGATAGATCTTGCGTGATCGTAGGAAAATTTTAAAATACTACGTTCCCCAACACTTACGTCACACTTTGAAAAGAATTTTGAAACACTCCGGGAAATAAGAAGAGTCAGGTAAGATCTTGGGAATAAACCTGTGGGTTATGAGCCCACCGAAGAGAAAACCACCGTTGAGAATTGATTGACAAGAGGAGATAATGCACCAGAACGATTAAAGACTCGAATGAGGTGACAACCTTGAATTAATCAGAACACAGAAGAATCTGAAATGATTGCACAACTCCGGATAATTAAATGACGGGAGTTAACGAGCAAGGGGAATATCCGAGCCGAGGGAAAGGAATATGAACAACACCGAATACTTGAGTTGAATCCACCGGAAAGAAAAAGAGATGAAGGATGATGAACTAGAGGAGAAATCGCTGGTTGAAATAATTGAGGAAAGAATGCAAAGGATTCAGACGAGTAGGATGGATACTCGATTAAGGGCTCTGGCTCCGAGAAGCAAAAGGGTGGGCGGGTGGGAAAAAGAAAGAACACAACGGATGGGGAAAACGACACTAGTTGGAAAGAACTGAGGATTGAACTTGTAAAGAAGAAGAGGGTTGAATCCACTTGACGAGAGATGCACCAGATGAAAGAACTAACAATGCAACGAACGAAAACTAACCACGAGATCCTAAAAAAATTTGAAGGGGAAGAGGGGTACTTCAAAACACCTACATCAAGATTCCTCACCAGAGCGACGAAGGGGCAGGGGACTAAAAAGAATTCCAACTCTCCGATATAACTAGGCTCCGAAAAAGTTTTCTTCTAGACTCAACAACGGCCAAGCTACGATCAATCAAGGGGGATCCTATGGTCGGTCGAGGCTCTGATACCAACTTGTCAGGCCCAAGATGCGATTCTATCCCGATCACATGACACTTATGTGATTGGGGCACAACTGCATTTCGGGCACTTAGCAAGATGGATATCATTACATCGTACCATTACATACATACATGGGGGACACAACAATACATACAATTCACATGAATACAACAACATCAATACAAGGCATCCAACTACGGATGCAAACATGAAAAGCACAACGACATTCATCTGCTAATCCAGGCTGCCGACCCGGAACCAAACCCAAGACTGAAGAAGAAGAAGAAAGAACTCCAACACAACGACAACGCTCTCACGTCAAGTCATCGGAAACCTGCACCTGCAACTATTGTTGTAGTAACTGTGAGCCACGAGGACTCAGCAATCCCATAACCATGGGTAACAAGACTATCAAAGCTTACTGGGTAGGAAGAGGTAAAGTGGTGAGGTTGCAGCAGCGGCTAAGCAAATATATGGTGGCTATCTTACGAGTACAAGAATAAGATGAGCATCTACGCAAACGGTTGCAAACTAGTAATGATCGCTAAAGATCTTGAACTACCTACGAGTCAAACATAACCCCACCGTGTTCTCTTCTCAAAGTGGAAAGAGACAGTCACGGTTACTCACCCAGTTGTGTGTTTTACTTCGAATCCTCTGTCAAGTTTTCTACAACCGGACATTAACAAATTCCAATCTGCCACATAACCGCGGGCACGACTTTCGAAAGATCATAACCCTGCAGGGGTGTCCCAACTTAGCCCTTCACAAGCTCTAACGATCTGCTGAAGTAATAATAATTATTACCCCTTATCTTAGGAAATCCGATCAGGCTCGGCGTCCCGGTGCACAAGACATTTCGACAATGGTAAAACAAGTCCAGCAAGACCTCCCGGCGTGTCGACACCCTGATAGTAGCCGCGCGTATCTCGTCTCACGCCACGACCGGATGGGCGATCCTACGGGTTATACCAGATACCTCGAGTTTCCCCGTGGCGGCCCCGCAGTCTCCCCGTTTGGGACCAACACCATCAGCACTGGCCCCCCTGCTATGTAGAAAGAATCCTCGGGGACACGACCCCTATGCATTTTTAATTAATTAATTAAGTTGTTATTATGAGGCAAATTAAAAACCAATGTTGGGCCTTGTTGGAGGAGATTTATTCAAACATGAAGTGTCAAGGGGTCCCCATATACCCAACCGTGTAAGGAACGCAAAATCAAGGAACATAATGCCGGTTTATCGGCGCCTAAGGTGGCATGAGTGGAACAAAACACCGAGCAAAAGGCCAAGCCTTTCACCCATGCCCAGTATATATGTGTGTTAATAATAACAATAGATATTGTGATATTCCCAAAGCATCAAGTTCCAACATGGAACAATCTTCATCTTCACCTGCAACTAACAACGCTATAAGAGGGGCTGAGCAAGCGGGTAACATAGCCAAACAATGGTTTTGCTAGGAAGGTTTCAAGGTTAGAGGTTTCATGGCAACAAGGAGAGGGGCTGACTATAATGATGGGTAGCGCAACATATAATGATAGCATCGAGACAACTAAGCATGACAATGATAGTAAAGGTATCCAAGGGTATGGTCATCTTGCCTGAGATCCCACAAGGAAGAAGAATGGGTCCATGAAGAAGACGAAGAAGAAGCCTTGAAGACGAACCACGGGTAGACGAATGAATTCTCACGATCGCAACGGAACAAGCACTAACGAGAAGAAGCAAGCAATACGGTAAACACACAACACAAGAACATGACAATATGCTCAAGCAAGTATGATGCAAGACAAGTCTATATATGATGCAATACATGGCAAGGTAGGAAGCACAGAAAAACAACACAAGAACATGACAATATGCTCAAGCAAGTATGATTTAAGACAAGTCTATATATGATGCAAAACATGGCAAGGCAGAAAACACTCAAAAATAAAACAAGTCAACAAGTTAAAATGAGGCCGGAGACTACATATAACAAATCCGGTAAGTCCTCATATGCATAATTTGAAATTAGTCCAGATCTGAACAAACCTTAAGTTAAAGTTGTTTAACAGCAATTTATCATGCACCATGATGATCTACATGAAAATCTAGTCAAGTTTCATATAAAGTTTGTTTAATTCGGAGCTACGGCCTAGAAGATATGGGCAAAACAAGACAAGCAAGGCAACGGTGCAAGATGCATCCAAACATCAAGCAAACTCACTCCAAACATGTAAAAAAACATGATATTATGATTCTACATGCAAAATCACACAAGTTCCATATAAGGCACACTCAAAACGGAGCAACGGGCTAAAAGAAACACAAGAAACAAGATATAACAACAAGCTGAAGTTAACAGCCACATAGCAACTTTGGAGCAAGGTAAGTATAAGCTACAGCACCCAAACATCATCACAAGAAGCATGGATCTGAAGTAGACATGATACTTAACAAGTAGGAACTTAGAACACACCCAAAATCTTGCTGGAACACATTTAAACAAGCATGGCAAGTTGCAATAAAATTATCCAGACTTAACCAAAATCTGGGAAGGCAAAACATCATCACGATGCTGCCTTTGGAGGCATAAAACAATAAGCATATCAACTCTAATAATAACATAAAGAGCATGGAAATGTAGTAGACATATCCTACAACAAACAACTCCATTGGAGCAACTCCATAGGAGGCATGGATCAATAGCAACAAGCTCCACCAAATTGAACATGCTGATAAAATCCTGACAGGCATAATTTATAGCAACTTGAGAGCAAGAAATAAATAAGCTACAGCAGGTCATATGAGCAAGTAAGGGCATGAATGGATAGACAAAAACATGGACAACAAGACATGATCATTGGCCACTCCAAAACAAGCATGGATTTGACTAGGGCATCAAGCAAACATAGCATCAAAGACAGATTCCAGACTTCGCAGAATTTTCACTAAGTATAAACAGTTATGTTGGCATGTTTACAAGAATGTTTAAGTCAACAGAAGGCATATCATGTAAAGAGGTTTGCACCGCAGCAAAGACCATATAATGGAGATTCTAAAACAACTAAACATGTGGCATGAGGACAAACACATCAATAGCAAAGAGCAAGTGAAATCAGCATCTCATAACAAGTTTCTGAACTTAACAGCCAAATGCACTTTTGCAACAGAGATTAACATGGCAATATGGACTCAAACAAGCATGCTACAACAACCATCATGTAGTACACTTCACAATGAACATTTTGACATATCATATGCATCATTTGGATAAACATGCACCAAGTTATCACATCTCAAACATGGCAACAAAATAACAAGTAGCAGCAGTTTATAACAAGTAGCACTCTTGCAACAGAGATTAGAGCATCTAGATGAACTGAAACAAGCATGGCACAATGGAACAAAGTGTAGAGCATATCACCACGATCATTTTGACATATCATTTGCACAATTTGGATAAGCACACAATTAATTACAGCCACATGAACATAGCAACAAAATATGCATTTTCCGGGACTTAGTGGAAAAATGCAACCTCGGGATGGACATGTCCGGGCAGATTCAGACACGTCCGGGGCTGGGTTTCCACATGGCAGTGTCACGGTGAGGCGGCAGACATGTCCGGGCTCCTCCTAGACACGTTCGGGGCTACAGCGGCGCGGGGGCCCACTGGCCAGTGACTCAGCGGCGGAGCGGATCGGGCGGAGGGTGGATCTGGGCCGGATTTCGCCGGATCCGGCCGAATCCCGGTGCGAAGGGCAACGGCGGCGAGGCACACGGGCGGGCGGCGGCTACCTCTGGCCTGCGGCGAGCTAGAGGCGGCGAGGCTCGGGCGACGGCAGGCGGTGGCAGATCTGGGCCTAGGCGCCCGGATCTGGCCGAGACGGGCACATGAGGCCGGCTGTTGGTGGGGCGGCGAGCTCGCCGGGGTAGCAACGACGGCGGGGACACGATGCTGGGGAGGAGCGGCGGCGCTGCACGAGGAAGGCAGAGGGGCGAGCAGGGCGCTCGGGGTGCGGTCCGGTTCGGCCTTCGGGCGTGCCGCGGCTGGGCCCGAAGGGCCGTGGCGGCGGGGACGCGAGCCAGGGGCGCGAGGAGCTGGCTCGGGCTCGGGAGCCGGCTAGAAGGGCTCCGGCCGTCCGATCTGGCCGCGGACGGCCCAGATCTCGGCTCGGGAGCCACCGGATGGCTCAGGGGAGCCGGCTGCGTGATAGGCTCGGCGGCGGCGGCGCCAAGTGGCGAGGTGGGAGGCTGGCTGCGCGGAATTGTTTTTGGCAGAAAGACTGTAAGGTAACCCCCTACAGTATAATAGGTGCAACAAACCCAAATTGCAAGTACCATGCCTTGAACATGGGTGGGTGGGAAGGCATCAGCCCCTTCCCACCACTAGGCTAGAGGTTAGGGAAAGGGTCTAGGGAAGTCCAAAAATGGCAAGGGGGTGTCCATATATAGGGAAGGGGGGGTTAGGATTAGGGTTTCAGGCAAAACGGAGCCGTCCGATCTCGATCTGACGGCCCGGAGCGGAGGGAGAGGTAGGGAGACCGAAAACATCCGACAAAATAACCGGCGACTAGTACCGCTATATATATCCGTTGGGCTATCAAACGAGCTCCGAATGCGATGAAATTTGGCCGGCAGCCTGTCTACACTATAATAAGACCACATGCCAAGATTCAACCCATTCCGAGAATGTTTTTCGGCCACTCATAAACAAATATTCAGAGGCTCCGCGGGCGCGTGCAAGTGTGTCTGGGCTCAGAACGGACAACGGAGAGGACGGGCGGACTCGAACGGATGCAAGTTTGAAAACATGACGATGCAACACACATGATGACTTGGCAAGATGCAACACGCAAGCAGGTGACATGGCAACGATGACGAATAACTGGCTGACACCTGGCGCACCGGTCTCGGGGTGTCACATATGCATCAGAATAGGATCATACAAAAAGCAGTAGCAGTTCTAATGCAAGCATAAGAGAGAAGGGAATGTGCGATATCGGAATGATCAAAGGGGGTTGGCTTGCCTGGTTGCTCAGGCAAGAAGGAGGGGTCGTCAACACCATAGTCGACCACCAAGGTAGCATCAGTCTCGCGGTCTATCGAAGAGAAGATGGGGAAGAAACAATAAATACAAAGCGTACAGATGTACAGAGAAACACAACGTGTCAACACGCAGCGCTAGGGTGCTCTAACACGGTGGTACACGATACCGGCGAAGGGGGGGGGTAACATCCGGGAAAGTCTCCCCGGTGTTTTGTGTTTTCGGACAGATGAATCGGAGGGGGAAAGTTGCAGGTTCACTAGGCTAGAGACGTGTGGCGAACGAACGGACCGCGTATTCGGATTCGTCTCGTCGTTCTGAGCGATTTTCATATATAAAACATTTTCATCCGAGTTACAGATTATTTTATATGATTTTCTAAAGTTTTAACCATTTGCTAGAATTATTTATTTATTTAAAATATAACATTATCCAGAATAGTGTATGTTGATGTCAGCATGATGCAATGCTGAGGTCATCGATCAACAGTGTTGTTGACTGTGTCAAAACTGCCCTGTGGGTCCATTGAGGCCCACGTGTGATTGAGTGAACTAACTAATTACATGACTAATTAGACTAAATGATATTTAGTATATTTATGCCTAATTAATTAAGTTAATTAAGTTAAGTTAATTAATTATATTATATTTGTTTTTATTTATATTATTTTTTTAAAATATTTTTTTACTGAGGTGTGGGCCCCAGACGTCATAGGCGCACAGGGGCCAACCGGTTGTAACGGGTGCGGGCACAACGAACGGGGCGAGCGCCGGACATGGGCACCAGCCCGTCTTGTTTGCGCGAGGGAAACCGGGCGGCGACCAGCTAGCTAGGGGCCGCGGCCGTGGCGAGGCCAGCCGCCGGTGGCGAGGCGAGGCTGTGCGAGGCGGGAGGGGGGCGCGGTCGCGGCGGTGGGCGCCGGCGACGGGCGTCATCGCCTGGCCCGGGCTGGCCAGATGCGGTTATGCAAGCCGGCAGCGCCGACGAGCGTCGGTGGCGGCGGGGACTGGGCGGCTGCAGGGGCATAGCGGGGGGGAGGGGGGGAGACGCAGCAGTAGGGGCCCGAGCGCGACGGCTGCGAGCAAGGCGCCATCCAGGCACAACGACTGCGGGCGAGGCAGATGGCGCGGGGGCGAGGCGCGAGCGCGTCCTCGCGCGGGCCTGCGGGCGCATAGGCGCGGGGAGCAGGGGAGTGCGGCCTCCGGCGTGACGCGTGCTGGACAGCGGCGGCGAGTTGCTGGTGAGGCAGAGGTGCGCGGGGGAGTAGGCGGCACGACGGCCGTGGACGAGGCCAGGGCGGGTGTGTCACCAGCAAGGCGAGCAGTGGTGGAGGCGACGGGTGCGGCGTATGGCAGCAGTTGGGGCAGCGAGCAACGGCGCCGGCGTCGAACCGACGAGGCGGAGAAGCTCGAGTGCAGGCGAACCAGCGGCTACGGAGCAAGGCTGGACGGACTGCGCGCACAAGGGGCTCCGCGCGACGTACTAAAGACGGCAGCGCGCTCACAGCTGAGCCGTAGCTGCCGTGGCCATGACTGGGCCAAGCTCGGCGGCGAGGATCCTCGACCATGGCAGTCGGGGCATCTAGGCGATGAAAACGGAGGAGGGAAATGCACGGGGTCGACGACAAGCTCACCGTGGAGGCACATGGAGGCCCTTTGGTAGCTTAGTAGCAACACATATGACGAATTTGAAGCGAGCCACCGGCGGGTTGCAGAGGACGACGACGATGGTCCCCAGTGATGCAGAGGCATTGGGGTCAATCCCAAGGCCGTAGGCGAAGCAGGAGAGGCAGACGGTGCTCACGGCGTAGTCTCCGGTGATGGGGATGACGTTGAGGGTGCGGTTGCGGACGGTCATGGCGACGACCGCGGTGGGTGGACGTGGCAATAGGGGAGAGAACGGCGCGGGGAGGAAGAGGTGGAAGACTAGGGTTCCAGGGAGCTCGAGGTCCTTATAGGTGGCCGAGGAGCGGCGGATGGCCGCCACGACGATAATCGGGGCCGTGGCGGTCATCAACAGAGGCCACGATCCCCTTCCCCTGTAGCGGGTAAGAAGACAACGGGGAGGTGGCATCTGGGCCGGCCTAGCTGGGTCTGGTGGGCGAAGTGGTCCAGATTGAGGGGGAAGGTTTATTTACCTTTTGAAACTTCTTTTTATTATCTTCTTTTAGTATCATTTTATTTCTTTAACAGATCATAGTTTTACAATAAGTAACACCCACACCTAAAATAGAGTTGAAACACCAACTACTGTCACAAAAAGTTTGGTGACTAATTTAACTAGTTTAATATTTGTTTATTATTTAAAATCAATTAAAAACCGGTTTTGCTACTGTATTATTCACTTTAAAGTAATAAAACATTTACTAAAAGTATGGTTCTCCACCACAATCACCTATGGATTAATTGGCACAACCCAAACATTTTGTTTTTAAAATTTGATAACTTTGTTGTTCGCCCTTTAAATTTGTATTTGAATTTAACCAATTTCGATCTTAGCAACAGTAATCGAGATGACTTGGCATCATTAACGTGGAATTACTGTAGCCTAATTATTCGGGCGTCACAACTTCAATAGAGTTCAAGAAAGATTAGCCCTGCTCGGGAGCTGCAGCGCAAGCAGCTGAGCAAGCTGGTGAGACCGCACTTGTTTGACACTTATATCCTCCTCACTCTGAAAGATAAACAAGCAGACGGATGTCAGGTTTTGCACATATAAGTATCAGTAATGACAATTCATCTCATTTCTTACTGACGAATAAAGTGACACAGTTTAAAATAGCATGCCAGCTAGACCTACCCAAAGAGCTGTCAGACGTCCACGACGTGTTCCACGTCTCACAGTTGAGGAAATGTGTAACCAACCCGGAGAAGCATGTGTCTCATGAAAACATTGATGTGCAGCCAGACCTCATCTAGAGGGAACACCCAATAAAAATATTGGAGGAATCTGAAAGAAGGACCCGTCAAAAGACAATTAAGTTTCTCAAGGTTCAGTGGAGCAATCACACCGAGGATGAGGCAACATGGGAAAGAAAGGATTTTCTTCGGATAGAGTACCCACACCTATTTGAGGAATAGCTGAAATCTCGGGGACGAGATTTTTCCTAAGGGGGTAGGTGTTGTAACACTCCAAAAATTTTGGATTTGGTTTCATCAAATTCTTTAGTCTTTTGGAGGCACTACAAGAAATATGTCAACTTGTGACCTTGACTATTGTTCACTAAAAGGTCATAGTTTTTCATTTGTGACCTTTTTTTTGACAAAAAACAGATGGTCAAAAGCTGAGGGTCGTAAACTGAAATTAACGACCTTCTCTGTGAGAAGGTCATAGACGTTTATGACCAAAATATGCCTACTGTCGTGTTTTGGTCACTAGCAGCCTCCCCAGGCCACGTAGGCATCCAGCGTGGCAAGCTGATGTGGCACAAGATTCAGCCCGGTCAAATTTGGTTTTCTACATGGGCCTAGCCCAACAATTCAGCCTTTTTAATGTATTTTTTCTTGTTGATTTTCGCTAGCTACATGGGCTTGGGCCATTAATTTAGCCTTTTTTTCTAATATGCAGCCTTTTACAGTCTACTTATTTTTTATTTTCGTCCTTTTTTTGCCACTGGCCCACCAATCAGATTGGTCCCACTTATCATGCTTATCACAAAATTGATCCCACACATCAAAAATTTCAAAATCTGTCAAACAACCATTATAACTTGGACCCCCTTGTCTTTCCATTTGACGGGTATTCAAATCACATACACAATCATTATTTCAAACAATCCAAATAGCAAATGAAATTCGTCCAAAACAACACGGCATTAGTCTATTACAAACGTTACAGTATACTACAGCCCAGGTAAGCCTACTATTGCCTACATTTACAACACATAATATGCTAGTCTTTGTTGTTATGCTTCATAGCTTCAAACTTGGATTCGCACTTCACCTGTGCAAAAAACAAGAATGAACATATAAGAATAAGAATGTGTACAGAACTTCAAACAATAGCCAATGAGGGATCCAGTAACTTATAAGCAAGAATTGACAGCATACCCACATTGTTATATATAGTTCTGCTAGGGAATTTTAAAAACATAATCAAATGCAAATACGAAGAACACCAAGATTGGTTCTGTACAAAAATAAACTACAGCTAAAGGAAGGGTAACCGATGAAGAAAAAATCCTGACATACAAAGGTAAGCTCATTGTGCATTTTCTTTTTCAATGTGATATACAATAAGCACAAGTAACCACCAAAATCTCTCAATACGGATCATTAACTAGAGACCTCTCGGGGGCCAAATCCCTAATAGCCATGACATCAAATAGAAGAGTTGGTGTGCCAAGAAAAAGTGACTACCTCTCAGGGGCCGTAGACGGCGGCGATGACCCTGGTGTTGCCCATCTCGAACAGCGCCGTCCCGTCGGCCCTGGAGAAGACACCGACCTCGCCCTTGAGTTGCTGCATCTACAAGGCAAGACAGAAAATGGGAAGAATCAGAGGCAGTCGAGCCAGCATGAAGAGGATGAGGCTGCTCTGCTGTGGACAAAAAGATTTTAGCTAGGTATGATTGTTAAAAGAAATCAACAAGACAGTGTAACAGTAGCAGTCAGTATATTCCCTCCCAATTATATCATAGACAAGTATGATTTGCAACGCTAGCAACACCCATGCTCTCAAATTTAGTATTAAGTTGCTACATGAAAGCAGAGCAGAGAACAAGAAACGGAGATGTTTCATGTCACAGTTGCTCGTTTTGTCAGCCACTTTGCAATATAAAACATGAATTAAACACACGCGCACACACAGAATGCGTACCGAAGCTGAGAGTTTGCAACACACCTAAGCATCAGGCCACTCTATAATAAGAGTTTGCAACACACCTAAGCATCATGCCACTCTAAGATATTCCAACTCGCAAGTTCAAGAGGCATAATTCAGAAACTTGCATCAGGCCACTCTATCAAATGAAATACAATAACAGTAGTAGTATATGGAGTAGTATCTTGTCCGTGTGCTATCTGAAGCAGAGCATGGAAGCAAGTTTTCCTTCAGAGGCCGAATTTAATGAGATACACAGGCATGCCCATGAAAGTAGAGCAGATAACAAGAAACAGAGCTGCTTCATGGTATTGTTCCTGTTTTGCTAGCCATTTTGCAATCTACACAACGGTTACACACACACACAGCACGGTAAACACATACCGAAGCTATAATAATTAGAGGAAGATAATATGATGATTACTGCATGTTCTCAAGAATATGATGATTACTGCAGGTTCTCAAGAATTCAGCACCATACCCATGAAATAGATATTAATGGTTTACTGGATAACTGAGTGAGATATTTTCCTTTTTCAAACACTGAATGTCAAAATGTCAAAACAAACATATTCTCAAAATTAATGGCCAGACACACAATTCAAGTGCTTGCATTATTACAAAAGTTTGGAAAAACAATAACACATGATCACTCTGCTCAACAAACAATGTCTGTGTGCAATCTACTAATCAGAATGTTGTACAATAACATCTTCGACAGTAGACAACTATCCCCTGCAAAAATTATAAGCAAACTCCATAATGTACAATAGTAGTTCTACCAGTAGCAACAGATGGAGGCATTTGGCTCACCTGCAGTAGATGTCCAGGAGCAAAGTTGAGGATGCACGGGGCAGGAGCAGCAGGATGCAGCTTGGGGACATGGTCGCGGAACACAACCAGCAGCAGCAGCTTGGGGACGTGCTCCAGGAACACAACTAGCAGCAACAGTAGGTCCGTGGAACACAACCTGACAGGAGATCATACAAACCTACTTCAGTACTGATTTGTGTATATATAAGTACCAAAGGCGGTCCAATTTGAGAACTTAAGATCCGAATTTGTACATTCTACATTGCATAGTTAGTTGAGGCTAACTTTTTTAGATGTAATGTAACAACAGCCATTAACTCCTGCTCAAGTCAAAGGCCATTGCTTCCGTCCTAAGAAATGGATGAACTTTTTTGCAAACTATAACCTACCCGTATGTCCACGAATTTGCAACTAATTAAGCCCCAAAAGAGGAATATATTTTCCCTAGAACAATGGCTGCACCACTTGCGGCATCATAGATCGATTTTGGGATCGAGAATAACTGGGTAAAGGTGACGAAGAACCCAGATCTGAGATTGCCATCAGCAGAAGAGGGGATCGCATCTAACTATCCGGCAAGAAAAGTCGCCTTAGTAAGAGGAGAGGAGGAGGGGGATTTCTCACCGCATTGGCCCTGGTTCTTGACGGGGCGACGGCGCCCTTCTCCCTCCAGTCGACGGCCTCGGGCAGCTTCTCGGCCCCATCATGGCGGTACATCTCGCTGACGACGCGGCTGGCCCCGCTCCTCTCGGCGGCGCCCTTGACCCCGAGGTATGCGGCGTGGAACTGGGCGTTGGTGAGATCGGCGAAGCGGTTCATGCCGAGGTGGAAGCCCTCCTCGCCGGCCGCGGCGCGCGGGTTGTGGGCGTCGACGAAGCGGAGGTTGTCTCAGAAGGCTCGGAACTGGCGCTCGCGCTCGGGGATGGAGTTGGCATTGGGGGAGGAGCCCCCGCCGTGCTCGGCTAGCCAGAGGTCGAAGAGGTGGGTGGGAGGAAGGGTTGCCGTGCGGGGAGGGGAGGTCGCGGCGGGATCGGCTGCCGTAGATGGCGGCGGCGGTCCAATGGAGGGTGAGGGGAGAGGGGTTAGGGTTTGGGCTGCGGGTCGTGGGGGGAGGAGTGGTGTGCGGGGGAGAGGGGGAGAGGGGGGAGGAGTGGTGTGCGGTGGGTGAGTGATGGCATTCCGCCACTGACAGTCGGGCCCGCGAGGAATTAGGCCCACATGTCAGTGTCCTCAACGACATGTGGTGTAGGTGAGGGGAGATGCTTTCGGTTGGGTGTGGGTGGGGAGAGGATGAGGGGTGTGGACCGTTGGATCTGGCAGCATCCAACGGTCTCTAATGCTTGATCCGCGTGACATGCCCATAGACCAATCAGAACGAAGTGCATCCTTTGATGCCGTTATGACCATCTAAAATGGTCGTGATCAATTTTCCATTTTCCGAGTGCCCAAAATGAGTTTTTTTGTGAAGGACCTATAATATATTTGTTGAAATACCAAATCAATTTTCTAAAATACTAGGACATATTTAATGCATAATTGACCAAATGGTTGAGTGTCAACAGTTTTGATACACCTCTCGTGAAAAAGACAAATTTCGGCCGATTCAGCTAGAAGCGGGTCAAATTTGAACTGTAGCTACCTCGTAGTTTGCTCTTTATTTTTTCCAAAAATAATTTGTAGGTACATAAGTATATATTTAATCAGAGAAACACCAAAAAAATTCCAAGATTCAACCACTAGCTAGGAACGGACATTCCCGCCGTTTTGACCGCATTTTGAAACGGGCATAAAAAATTCAAAAAAAAAATCAAAAAATTGGAAAACCTTCGCATTGTGTCATTCTATATGACCAAGTTACCAGAAAAAATAATAAACTTGTAATACAGCAATTCTTTTAAAAAAGTGTTCTCAGAAATGAGCTATCATGCGTGAAGATTCATGGCTTTCAAGCCAAATGATCAATCTTATGGCCACATTCATGGCATAGTTTGTTCAAATGATCTCATATTGTGCAAAAGGGTGCATCTTGGAATTCCAATCAATGTTGCCTAAGGGAGTTTTCATTTTCTTTGGATGAAAAATTCATTTTCCACTTTTTGAGTGCCCAAAATGAGTTTTTTTGTGAAGGAACTAAAATATATTTGTTGCAAAATTGTACCAAATAAATTTTCTAAAATACTAGGACATATTTAATGCATAATTGACCAAATGGTTGGGTGTCAAAAGTTTTGATCCACCTCTCATGAAAAAGACAAATTTCGGCCGATTCAGATGGAAGCGGGTCAAATTTGAACTGTAGCTACCTCGTAGTTTGCTCTTTATTTTTTCCAAAAATCATTTGTAGGTACATAAGTATCTATTTAATCAGAGAAACACCAAAAAAAATTCCAAGATTCAACCACTAGCTAGGAATGGTCATTCCCGCCGTTTTGACCGCATTTTGAAACGGGCATAAAAAAATCAAACAAAAAATCAAAAAATTGGAAAACTTTCGCATTGTGTCATTATATATGACCAAGTTACCAGGAAAAATAATAAACTTGTAATACGACAATTCTTTTAAAAAAATGTTCTCAGAAATGAGCTATCATGCGTGAAGATTCATGGCTTTCAAGAGAAATGATCAATCCTATGGCCACATTCATGGCATAGTTTGTTCAAATGATCTCATATTGTGCACAAGGGTGCATCTTGGAATTGCAAACAATATTGCCTAAGGAAGTTTTCATTTTCTTTGGACGAAAAAATCATTTTCCATTTTTCGAGTGCCCAAAAGGAGGTTTTTTTGTGAAGGACCTCCCAAATAATTGTTGCAAAATTGGACCAAATCAATTTTCTAAAATACTAGGACATATTTAATGCACAATTGACCAAATGGTTGGGTGTCAATAGTTTTGATCCACCTCTGGTGAAAAAGACAAATTTCGACCGATTTAGTTGGAAGGGGGTTAAATTTGAACTGTAGCTACCTCGTAGTTTGCTATTTATTTTTTCCAAAAATCATTTGTAGGTACATAAGTATGTATTTAATCAGAGAAACACCAAAAAATTTCCAAGATTCAACCACTAGCTAGGAACGGTCATTCCCGTCGTTTTGACCGCATTTTGAAACGGGCATAAAAAATTTAAACAAAAAATAAAAAAATTGGAAAACCTTCGCATTGTGTCATTATATGTGACCAAGTTACCAGGAAAAATAATAAACTTGTAATACGACAATTCTTTAAAAAAAGTGTTCTAGAAATGAGCTATCATGCGTGAAGATTCATGGCTTTCAAGCCAAATGATCAATCCAATGGCCACATTCATGGCATAGTTTGTTCAAATGATCTCATATTGTGCAGAAGGGTGCATCTTGGAATGACAAACAATATTGCCTAAGGAAGTTTTCATTTTCTTTGGACGAAAAAATCATTTTCCATTTTTCGAGTGCCCAAAAGGAGGTTTTTCCGTGAAGGACCTCCCAAATAATTGTTGCAAAATTGGACCAAATCAATTTTCTAAAATACTAGGACATATTTAATGCACAATTGACAAAATGGTTGGGTGTAAAAAGGTTTTGATCCACCTCCCGTGAAAAAGACAAATTTCCGCTGATTCAGTTGGAAGCGGGTCAAATTTGAACTGCAGCTGCCTCATAGTTTGCTATTTTTGTTCCAAAAATCATTTCTAGTTACATAAGTACCTATTTAATCATAATTACATGGTTTGGTGGCGATACGTCGAGGTTTGGGCGTTGGTCGAGGGCCCCAACTCTAGAGCGCGTAAACTCGCATGCCCGCCGCGTGGTCACCGCGTGACTATGGCGTTGCCTTGTGTTCTGGGCGGCCTAGGCATGTCTAGTGGGTTGGGCACTCCCCAGGTAGGTGCTAGGAAGAAAATTAGCACATAAGATTCTCACGAGGAGACCGATCGATGCTCGAACATGAATTAGCAACCAAGTGTTTGATTAGCGGTACGGGAAATGCACATGGCTAATGGGCGTGAGTTTTGGTTGAGGATGATCAGTTACTAAGAAGACCGTCTTCACAAATTTTCAGCTCAAAAGGAGGAGTCTAGGTGGTACTTGCTTTGCAAAGTACCACACTGGACATAAATACGAGTGTTGAAGATGGGCTCAAAATAATAAATGGATTGAGTTGGTATTTGGTGGAGGATAGTTATTTGGGCATAGGAAAGCACTGTAGAAAATGGATACCATTTGGACATGCCAAAGTGGTACTTCCTTCACAAAGTGTTTTTTTGAACAGAATAGGAAAATGAATATTTTTGAATTATTTTTGAACAAGGCAAGGAAGGTTTTTTAAATATTTGACGAAGATATGACCCAAAGAATTTATGAGATTTTTTGGGGAATTTTGGGAATGACGGAAATATAGGTTGCTTCACAACCCAGGGCAAAAACTGCCACATGGACATGACACATAGGCAAAACTGATGTGGGGGCGCCTAGTCGTAGCAACCCACCACAATTTACAAGGTTATGACCATCTATATTGGTCATGATCAGCTAGAAATAAGGCAGCGGACCAGTGCTATCTGCTTTATGACCATTTCGTGTAAGGAAATTATGACCTTTCTGACCAAAATGGTCGTTATAGTTTAGGGTTTGGAGCCCCCCGAACAGCTTTTGACCAATAGGTCTGAAATGGTCTTAGATCTATGACCAATTCTTCCAGGGTCACTAACAGAAGGTCATAAGTTGACATATTTCTTGTAGTGACGGAGGATATTTGAATCTTTCTTAAAACCCTTCCTTCTCAAATCTTTTATGACAAAAGATTTCCTTGTACTTCTCACCCTTGACTTCTAGTCTTGAGGGTTTTCACCTTCTGTTGGCTCAACACAAATTATTTTCAAAAGGTTTTGACAATTTCTTTTTATGAAAAGTCTTCCTATAAAACCTTGGGCTTACTCTCTCACATTCAAACTTTTCGTTTGCCATGACACCCAATGAAGATCTTTCTTCCCAAAACCTTCATTCCCACCTTGGACAAGTCTAACATCAATTCCAGTAGGTTTCAACCTCCTTTAAATTTTTCTTCTAATTATTTTACCCAAAAAACATTTGTGTGTCTTTTAAATTGAGCCTTTGTGATTTACAAAGGAACTACTAGTTTCCTTTTGAGTTTTGTTTCCAAACAAACTCCCCTGACTAGTCCTTAGCACCCTCAACCTAGATTCATCTTGATCTACTGGTCCATAGTTCAAAATTTTCAAATTTTGCTTGCTGCAAGTTTGGACCAGATTTGCCAATTTTTATGAAAAGTCTTCCTATAAAACCTTGGGCTTATTCTCTCACATTCAAACTTTTCTTTTTCCATGACACCCAATGAAGATCTTTCTTCCCACACCTTGGACAAGTCTAACATCTATTCTAGTAGGTTTCAACCTCCTTTAAATTTTTCTTTTAATTATTTTACCCCAAAAACATTTTTCTGTCTTTTAAATTGAGCCTTGGTGATTTACAAAGGAACTACTAGTTTACTTTTGAGTTTTGTTTCCAAACAAACTCCCCTGACTAGTCCTTAGCACCCTCAACCTAGATCCATCTTGATCTACTGGTCCATAGTTCAAAATTTTCAAATTTTGCTTGCTGCAAGTTTGGACCAGATTTGCCAATTTTGGTGAAATTCATACTTTCTCTCTTCCTAAAAATCTGTGGAAATTTAGGCAGCCTCTAGATGCATCAAGAGACCACCTCACCAAAGATCAGCTCAAGAAAAATTCTACAAGTGCGTGAATCATTTCATCAAACAGTTGGTGTGCACTGTTTTTGTCAAAATTCAGAAAATTCAGTGAACTTTCAGTCGACAGTGCAGTTCCGTCAGACCGCCGTGTCAAACTCGCCAGTGTTTGCGTTGGCGCCTTGCTGCACTCCTCCTCTCCCTTATCTACAGCTCTGCATGCTTGCTTGGCCGGTTGCGAGCGTCGGTGGCGTCGTGGCCTGCCTGCGCCGGCGTTTTCCGCGGCGGCAGAGCCACTCGTGGCGGCCAACAGGGGCCACCCTGCAAAACGGCGCCATTCGGCACCGCCCAAGCCACCAGAGAGCTCCGCGTGGCTGTCCCCTCCCCTGTGCACGCTGCAGTACCGTCGTCGTGGCCTGAGAGGCGCAGAGCGCGCTCTCTGCCGCCGACGTGCCGCACAGCCGTTCCGTTGAGGAAGTGCGGTAAACGCCCAAGACTTGCTAAGCTCAGCATCAGGATGGAACTAGTGAACCATCACGTCGATGCCCAGGTACTTAAGCCATGTGTTCGGCCACGGCCTCGCCGTAATCACTCGTCGGACTTATCCCGTTTGCGGCAACCGCCTCAGGCTGGCTATAAATAGCGGCCCCGAGCTCGCATTCGACCCTCCACCGCTCCAGCATCTCACCAGACCCCGCCCAGCCACTAGAAGGACCTCGAGGGGCCCTTCTTCCCCAACTCCGGCCACCCCGATCCGCTTCGGGCTCCGGCTGCTCTCTCTCTGGTGAGAGCTCCTCCACCACCCTAGTCGTGCCAGTAGTCTCCTGACTCACCTAGACGCCTAATCCCCACTTCAATTTGATCTCCACAGCTCTCCCCGGCGAGATCCACCACCACCTGAACCGCCGTCCGCCGGAGAGAAGGTCATCGTCGACGTGGTGCTCGCCGACGTCCAACTCCACCACCCACAGACGCGGAAGAGCACCGTGAGTCCATACCGAAGGAGGTGATGGAGCCACGAACTTCACCGAGTTAGACTCCGACTACTCCGAACCAGGAAAGCATGTTTGAACCTCTGATATGATGAGTGTTTTGCATGTTTGCTTGAGTAGTGTTCTCACGGCATGGTTATATAAGCATTTTGTGGGTGTTATATTTCATGCAAGACAAGCTCTGTGTGAGCTTCGAAAGTTGATGGTGAGCCAACCTGGTCATGTGGTGACATGATAGGTTGTAAGCTAGTATTGTTGAAGGATGCCAGTCAATCGTTTAACTCCAGTGTTAATGTGGATCAAGTCATGATCCCATTCGTCTTCTTTTTGGTACTGTCACATGTCTTTTGCAAAGAATACAGTTTAGTCAGTTGCAAACCTATTTCCTTGTACACACCGAATAGAGGGGCCGGGATGAGGGTTCCATGGCCCTGGATTAAAGCCCGTCATCCAGTCAGGGGCATGGGTGTTTCCGGTTGGCACCGAGAGGGGGGCAGCCCTTGGAGTGCGCGGCTTAAATTTGATCCCATGCTATTCGAGGTTGTAGCCTCCCCGTCTTAAAGTTTTTCGTGAACATTGCCTAGGGTGATTCCGGGTAGCGGGATTTGGAATGGGTGTGTACTGGTTAGTTGTGTTTCTGCTAAAATACCGTAGACGGAAATAGTCCTTTGTGGCTACTGAAATCCGTTGGCTGTGATTAAAGAGTACAAACTCTGCAGAGTTAAAACCCTCCAAGTAGCCATGTCTATGGCCTAGCGTCAATCTCCGTGTCAACCTTAGTGACCGTCTCTGATATTCTAAGATAGCGATAAGAGTGGTAAATTAGTCAAGGGTCATCCCGGTAGACGAACTAACCAGTTATTTCTGTACTGAGTATTTCCTTGAGATGATTTACATTCATAAGCTACTTGATGCCAAATGATTATAAAGCCCTTTATGTGATGTCACTCAGACGTCCGACTGTCGCATTCTCGTTATTTACTTTTGGATATAAGCCCTTTTTGTGATGTCACTCAGACGTCCGACTGGGGCATTGTTGTTATTTACTTTTGACAGAAGCCCGTTATGTGATGTCGCTTAGACGTCCGACTGTGGCATTCCCGTTATTTACTTTTGATATAAGACCTTTATGTGATGTCACTCAGACGTCCGACTGTGGCATCGTTGTTGTTTACTTCTGATATAAGCCCTTTATGTGATGTCGCTCAGACGTCCGACTGTGGCATGTTTATTCATTTTTCCTTTCGAGGCGTCGCTTCAGACACCCGATCGGTTTTCTTTTATTTCCTCGGGATTTCGGGAGGACTACCGCCTGACTTCCTATTTATTTATCATGCAGCGCGAATTTATTCTCTGAGTACATATTGCTAGTCTGCTCATATGCATCATGTTTGCATTTGTTATATCTTATGTCCGAACTGTCTTGCGAGTACATTCAAAGTACTCACCTGGCTTGTTGATTTGGCCAGATGTTGATGACGGCGATCTCATGGATGAAGAGTTCGATAGCGAGTCCGACGCCTAGAGGAGTCCCAGTCAGTCTCTTGCGATCCTAGAGTTGATCACTGTATCATATACGCTTCCGCTACCCAAATAAAATTCATCGAGTCTCACTCCGACACTCGATGTGTTGTAAGATATTGGAGTCGTGTCACCCACTACACTGTGATGTACCCACCACCACTTTTATTACGAGTTAGTAGTTATGCCACCCTACCCTTGTGTCATATCCGCCTTTATGTATAATATCGGCGTGCTTGTAATAAACTGTTGAGCAGTCTCAGATCAACCTTGTATAATATTCAGTACTCTAGAATTCTATAACAAGGATTTGTCTACCAGTAAGAAGGATTCTTCTACACTGGTTCGATAAAAAGGTCGGTTTCTCAGTAAATGTTTTATTGAAAAACGGTCCTGACAACCTTGGTACCAGAGCCAGGCTGACTGTAGGAAGCCACTAGGTGCGATCCCTAATCGGTTATTAGCATATTGAGCACTATTTGGGAATTTTACATTTGTAGCAATTTTCTGTTAGTCATCATAAATTTATGATTTGACTATTCGGAATTTTTTTCTACTTTTGTAGATGGGCAGCAGCGACTGTGAGTCACAGGTGTTCGCCAACATACCTGAGGGGTTTATCAAGCTCCTCGTCTCCATCACCAAGGTCGCGATCGGGCCATCGACTCGTCCGGAGTTCACACTCTACCAACACAAGATCAGCGACATCGTGACGATGCACCAGGCCGCGGTGCAATTCAAGGGAGGGCGTTCTGAGGCACGCCGCTTCCGATTTGTGGGCAGGGCCATGCCTACTGAGAGGAATGCCATGCAGATGGCTGCCCGTGAGGCGATAGCTCGTCTCCGGGATGCTCTTCCTTCAATGAAGACTCGTCGCTACCGCTACCTCCCATGCCACGTGCCTTACACATGTCATTATGCGTTCGCTTGCGCAAGGGGAGAGCGGGATGAGTCTATCGAATCGTTGGTTGAGTACCTCAAGGCTCTTGAGGCAGCTTTTGATAACCTCCTGGATGACTTGGTGGCTGCTCGTATGGACTTAGTTTAGAGCTGTTCCGCCAATAGGAGGGAGCTCCTTCACACATCACCACCTCTGACATATGTCTCGTCCTCAGCATCCTACGCACCTGCCATCTTATCCATCGCTCGCCGCCTACCTACCACTTAGGAGTTTGACCAAGTCATTGCTCCTACTCCAATCAGAGCTGCACCACCTGCCGCGCCCGCACCAACTCCTCGAACTAGTATTCCATGCCTGGAGCCTATTAGTGAGGAGGAGGTTGAGTCTCCATCGCCACTGGGTCTTACCCTCGGCAGGCCGAAGGAAGTCTTCACCATCTCCGACTAAGTACGCATGTCCGCCGCGCGATGTGTCCCCTTGTATGATATGTTTATATGTAAAATAGGTTGATGAGAAATAGTCTGTGTGCACATCATGTAGGAACTCGGAGAAGTGCACTAGCCTAAATCACATGTCAGGAATGTGTACACGCATCCTGAGTGATGTATTGTATAATTACGACTCACGTGTAAGATATGTACTGAGCGGTCCTTCTCCATGCGCAATCAAGTATTTTATTGCAAAATCTTTGGAGTTCGCATATTTTCTGCATTTGCAAAACTATTTGTTTATTTTGCCACTCAGTTTTTCTAATGAATCTGCTATAATAACCCAGAGTGGAAAATGACCCATCCCTGGACACGTTCCATGCCAAGTCCACCGAAGGAAAATTATGGTACCCTGACAAGTAACAATTTTACGCCAGGGTAGTAAAGTCAGCAGGGCAGTGAAACAACATTTTCTCAAGTATGCTGCCTTTATGAGCAAAGCCAGCAGCACCACCAAGAAATTATGAACCATGTTATCAATATGGGAAATCACTGTGAACCACATCAACAGCATTCAAAACTGTCTGGACTACAGAAGACACGTCCGCCAATTTTTTCTCACACTAACAGACCGCTTGAGGCCGATGATTGGCTTCGAGACATTGAAAGGAAATTAATTATTGCACAATGCTCGGACCATGAAAAGGTACTTTATGCACCGCACTACCTCACTGGAGCAGCTCCATCATGGTGGGAAAATTTTCTACACATGCACCCCAATGAAAATAATATCACCTGGGAAGATTTTAAAGAAGGTTTTCGTGGGGCGCACATCCCTAGAAGCATTATAAAGATCAAGAAAAGGGAATTTGATGACCTCAAGCAGAGAGGCATGACAGTGACTGAGTACAATAGCCAGTTTACCAAATTATCTCGTTATGCCAATGAAGAGCTTATGACTAAAAATAAAAAGATGGAAAAATTCCTGGACGGTCTAGCCCCAGCACTTAAATGCCAGCTGGTCATGCACACTTATCCTGATTTCAAGACACTTTTCGACAAGGCTATTACCTTGGAAAATGAACGCCACAGGTTGGAAGATATTCGCAAGCGCAAAAGGGATAAGACTACACACACTCGCAACAACCGGAACAAGACTAATTTTCAGAAAAATGGGGCGAACAAATCCATGACCAATGACCCACGCCCGGATAAAAAATTTCATGCAAGGGACAAGGATTTTACGTATCGCCCAGGCGTTACTTGCTACGCTTGTGGAGAAGAGGGACACTATGCCAAACAGTTCCCAAAACCAAGGAACTCGGCCCCAAAGCCGAACAACAGTGGAAACAATTCGGCACCCAAGTGAAACAACTTCAACCCCAATAACAATCACAAGAAAGGTCACCTGAACCATGTGACCAAGGATCAAGCACAGGATGCCCCAGATATCGTACTCGGTATGTTCCCTGTCAACACAATACCTGCCACGGTTTTGTTTCATTCTGGAGCTTCTCATTCGTTCGTTTCAAAGAACTTTGCTTTGCAACATGATTTTTCAATGTTTCCCTTGGGAAAATCAATGACCATCAAATCCCCCGGAAGTAAGAAAATCACTCAAAGTTACTGCCAAGGTGTGATTATTGAGATTGAAGGATTAAAGTTTCAGGCAAACCTCATTGTCGTGGAATTGTCACGGCATATGTCCGGTTTAGTGGACTTAGTCGTGAGGCCGCGCATCTATGTAGTAGCTTGAGAGGGGTTGAGCGGAATCGAGAGACGCAGCACAAGGCAAAGATTTAGACAGCTTCGGGCCCCGGGAAACATCATCCGGTAATAGCCCTACATGTTGCTTGAGGCTAGGTCTCATTATGCTCCTCATGGTGTCGCCGGTAAACCGGCTCTTCGTGTCTAGCCCTAGAAAGTTGTGAGAAATTGTCCCTCTTTGGGGAGCCCTGCCCCTCCTTATATATGTTGAAGGGGCGGGTTACATGACTAGTCCTAGTAGGATTAGGATTACCCTATTACAAGGAGTCCTAGTCTTGCTTCCTTTGTAGGAGAATATTCCTTGTGCTTCCTTCATAAACCGGCCCACCATAACATGAACCGGCCTTCTGGGCCTTGGGCCTTGTCATCCATGATCCGCCCTGCGCCGGGTTACCAGTGAGTCACACTAACCAGGCAGGTTGCTTGTAAACCGTTTGATCAGGGCGGTTCGCCAGTGAATCACCAAGTGTAAACCGTCAAGTCCGGCCGGGTTATATCTCCGGTCGGGTTACGCCACGGGGAATATCCCCAACATTACCCACCAGTTTAGCTTGGATTTATCCATGGTAAACTTATACTGCAAAATAAACACAAGAACAAATTTGATAGGTTGTGCTCCGGGTTAAAATATTTTCCTGAACCGGCACCTGATCATCCTTATATCCTTGTCATTTACTCCTTGATATGTATCCATGATCTCATAGCAAATCTCCTTAGTAGATATGTTCAAACATTACCAATGCAAAAATCCAGGCACTTCTTCTGAAAATTCCAAGTCAGTAGAACAACTTCATAATCAATTTGCTTGCAGAAGATATTTTGTAAACAAAGAATCCATTTGAATAGGCCTTCAATGCTCTGATTTGACAAAAATATTGGTCTTCAAATATTCAATTGATACTCAGACGGTTTGAAAATGTAGAACTTGCCGGTTTATGAAACTGATAATTCCAGGTCATGACTGTTTATAAATGCCGGGTTATTGTTGCCAACACCGGGTCACACAATTGATCTTCCTGGTTTGTTCAAAACTGAGAATTTGAAGATATTCCTCGTTTATATGCATATTACATGTAGCCCCCAAGTCTTAAGAGGAGAACATAGTGATAGCTTAAGACTTGTTTCAATATAAATCTTGCAACCTTGAAGACATCCAGATTGTTCATCTCAGTCACTAGTTAAAACTGAATATTCCACATATGTAGCCCCCAAGTGCCGGGTCATTATGTAATAATGAGCAGGGACTTTGTATATACTTCATTGAAAATAGCATTGAATAATGTAACTCCCATTATGGGGCTTGGACCCACGTCCACAAGGTTAAGAGCTTTGTGCTTTACCAGCTGAGCTGTGGATACTTCAATATAATGGATTAATACTTGTGTACCTTGAACTGTTGACATGAGCAATTGGTAGCCCCCAAGGGCCGGCTCATTACGATGTGATGAGTCGGGTCTTCAATAAGGTGAGCAAAAAAATGACTTTGCATTAGCCCCCAATTGTCATGGTGCATGCTTGCAGCGACATGAGACTTGTGTATTTGATGTAATCTTAACTTGAATAATGTAGCCCCCAAGTGCCGGGTTGTAAGCCTGCAGCGACTCGGGACTATTCCTTTGTAAAATAAATCATTTCCATCGATGAAATAATATCCATTGCGCTTAAGCAACTTTGAAAACCTCAATCATAATATTGATAACCCTAATAAAAATCCAGCCATGTTGGCTATTTAAAGATTTGAAGAATATAATCCGGTTTGAAAACCGGTTCCAGTGATATTTGATCACAACCAGGTCGGGTTAATAAGCACCGGTCATTATTTTATCTCATACTGGCGACTTATAGTCGAAAGCCAGTCCGGTTTAATAAACACCGGTCATTATCTTATCTCATACTAGCGACTTATAGTCAAAAACCAGGCCGGGTTAATAAACACCGGTCATTATCTTACCTGCTTCTGTGATTAAGTGTATCTGTAAACCTTAATCCGGCAGGAACAATCCGAGGTGTAAGTGCTGATGACTTACTTGGCTTTTTGTCGGCTTATCATGAAGGCCAATCCGGGTTACAATGAACGCCGGTTTAACTCTCGCTGGTGTTCATGACCCAGACTTGTAACTTTGTAGATATATGGACAACTTTGGAGTTGCCCAATCCCGAATCAATAGACTTGGTTAAAAACAAAATTTGTAAAAATCATAGAAACAAAGCATTTTTGGCAAATAAGACCATGTAGTCGAGGCTTTTTACAAGCTGCCAGGCTTCAAATTCGAGGCTTTTTATGAGCTGCCAGGCTCGAAATCTAGGCATTTTACGAGCTGCTAGGCTCCAGGCTTTTTGTGAGCGGCCTTTAGGCTCTAGGCTTTTTGTGAGCTGCCTTTAGGCTCTTGGCTTTTTGCGAGCTGCCAGGCTCCAGGCTTTTTGTGAGCGGCCTTTAGGCTCTAGGCTTTTTGTGAGCTGCCTTTAGGCTCTATAATTGACGTTGTCATCAATACTACCCAATGTTTCAAGTCCTCTGAGGGATCTTGTCTTTAGGTGATCGACTAGATGATTGTCAATGGCTTTTTACGAGCTGCCAGGCTCCATATTTGACATATCAAGGGCGCTGGTTTAGGAGGCCGGGTACCTATGTTTGAGTTGCGCTGTGCGACAAACCCTCTTTGGTCCCTTAATAAATAATTGTCCTGCATATCAAAATATACAGATCAAAGCAATTGTTTTCTTGATGAAAATGATATATATCAAGAAAAATAGATTTAGATGGATATCGCCTGATGTATTTGGACCTTATGATCCTCATTGGTGTATGTTAGCCAAACCGGTATGTTGAATAGACCGGATCGCAGGGCGGACAGTAGAACGACTGCACCATCAGAGGCAGCACAGACACATGAATCGGCCTCGGTATTGTAAGCCGGCGCAGATGAGCAAGTTGTCCTCCGTGTTGTAAACCGGTGTGGTTGCGAAAGACGGCCACGGTGTTGTAAACCGGCGAGGTCGCGAGTGACGGCTACGGTGTTTTAAACCGGCGTAGTCGCAAGAGATGGCCACGGCATTGTAAGCCGGCGCGGTCACGAGAGACGGCTACGGTGTTGTAAACCGGTGTAGTCGCAAGAGATGGCCACAACATTGTAAGCCGGTGCGGTTGCGAGAGACGGCTACGGTGTTGTAAACCGGCGTAGTCGCAAGAGACGACCACAGCGTTGTAAGCCGGTGCGGGAGTCCATTGAGTAACGACGCCCACTTGTGTCAAATGATGTTGGCGGGCCTCCATCTCCGCGGTATAATATCGCTTTGTAATGAATGATTCTCCTACACACAAAATACTGCAGGGCAAGGTATTTTCGCTCGGATGAATTGATATATATTAAAAATAAATAGGATAAATATCACCTAATTCTCTTGGACAACAGATGAGTCGGCCGCGTATTGATGTAAACGCAACAACGGGGGCAGCAACTTGTATGCGTATTCGTCGGGTGGTTTATCAGAACGGGCGCGGCACTGGTGTGTTAATGTAGACCGGACCGCAGGGGCGGCAGCTTGTGCACACCCGTTGAGCAGCAAGCGGGCGCAGATGCCAGCGCATGACAATGCTAATGCACTTTGATAGGCATAGCATGGCACCACCTTTATAATGAATCATTATCCTGCACAAAATATATTGTGGGCCAGAGTAATTGTTCTTTGATGAAAACAGCAAGTGCTAATAAGATAAATTTAGATGGATATCACCTGATTTGTTCGGACAATAAATAATTCGTTCCGTGACTAACTTCCACTACTTGCAATAGCAATCTGGCCACTCGCCCCTGCCCTTGCAAAAAGGGGTTAACCACGACACTGTAGCAACAAAAATAATCCTTCTCCAGCAGTATATGGTAAAGACCAGCAGAGGCAATGGCCGACGAGGCGGCGACTTGGAGACGGATGCTCTTACTATCTCGACATTGACCAAGTCAGTTTTGATTATCCATGTGATGGCAGGTGAGGCGCTGCTGATTGTAGTGATGCACCACAGGCGGAAGAAAGACGACTGGCTGCATCAGGTATTTTTTATTCTCCTTTGCAATTCCTCAGGTTTATACGGGGACTCAGGAGGTAGGGCGAACCACAGCAAAAGAGAACCATGGCACAGGGGCAGTGCCTCGGTGTAGGTGGTGTGCGAACCAGCGGTTGAGCGGCTCGGGAGGCCGGGCGAGGCCAGGGGCCCAACGACTTGCGCCCACGTCCACGTCCATCTCCTCTGTCGGCTTTGGCCTGGTTTTCTTTCGTGTATATGATAACTTTCATCAGCTGGCAATACACTTAACTTTAGTTGATTGATCATATCGTTGACGTTGCGTGTGGTGCAGGTTGTATGACAAATCGCGGAGCAGAGCACACCGGAGCCGGCCAGAGGACGACTCCGTCCAGACACACAAACGCCGGGTCGAGGAAGGCGCCTCAGAGGCAGTAGGACGGCTCATGGCACGGTCGCCGCAGCGATTAGTGGTGACTCGACCGCGGAGGCAGCCTGAAACCGCGGAGGCGAGGCCATGCTGGAACGGCTTCAGGAGACGCAGTTGTGATGGCCACACCGGAGGCGGGCGATTTAGCGCAGCCACCGGCAACTTGGACGTGAGGCAATGGCGACCCGTATCGCAGACACGAAGCGAGCACAGAGCGGAGATGGCGCCTCGAAGACGACGATAACAGAGACAACACGTCAGTGGTGGCTATTTCGACGAGGTAAGGGCGGCCTGGACCAGAGTTGAAACGGCTTGGCAACACCGGCTCGAAACAGAGGCATGCCGGCCATGGCTGAGGCGAGGCTAGGTGAGTCGCAGGAGGAGTCCGAGCTCGTGGTTTTCCCTTCCTTTGACTATTTCCTTTGTACTAGCAATCTGCTCATTGACTGACACAAGCCGGCGGATCAACATCCGAAACTTTCTTTTATCCGTCCCGACGAAAACTGCTATTTGATGTATTGCAGGACCTGGCGTACAAACAGAATAAATTCTCCATCGGTTTCGACGGATCGCGTCACGCCTGTGATGTACTGAACGTCAAACCCTAATTGTTGTATCTCAAATCCCGATGAAGATCTTTCAAAAACCGGTTCTTCTTTATACATAGAATTGCGAGCTTCTCTATCCCTCGGAGAGATCCCTCTAAGAACTCATCACCATCGTGCGCCGACCCCACGGTGGGCGCCAACTGTCGTGGATTGTCACGGCAGATGTCCGGTTTAGCGGACTTAGTCGCGAGGCCGCGCATCTATGTAGTAGCTTGAGAGGGGTTGAGCGGAATTGAGAGATGCAACAGAAGGCAAAGATTTAGGCAGCTTCGGGCCCCGGGAAACATCATCCGGTAATAGCCCTACATGCTGTTTGAGGCTAGGTCTCATTATGCTCCTCATGGTGTCGCCGATAAACCGGCTCTTCGTGTCTAGCCCTAGAAACTTGTGAGAACTTGTCCCTCTTTGGGGAGCCCTGCCCCTCCTTATATATATTGAAGGGGCGGGTTACATGACTAGTCCTAGTAGGATTAGGATTACCCTATTACAAGGAGTCCTAGTCTTGCTTCCTTTGTAGGAGAATATTCCTTGTGCTTCCTTCATAAACCGGCCCACCATAACATGAACCGGCCTTCTGGGCCTTGGACCTTGTCATCCATGATCCGCCCTGCACCGGGTTACCAGTGAGTTACACTAACCAGGTAGGTTGCTTGTAAACCGTATGATTAGGGCGGTTTCGCCAGTGAATCACCAAGTGTAAACCGTCAAGTCCGACCGGGTTATATCTCCGGCCGGGTTACGCCACGGGGTATATCCCCAACACTCACGGTATTGGAAAATAAGGGACTGGATGTTATCCTAGGTATGGACTGGTTAACCACCAACAAAGGATTTATCGACTGCTTCAATCGGACTGTAATTCTTACTCATCATCACGGGAAGACGATAAGAGTTGCAGCCCAATAAAGACCAGTATCACGGCAACCAAGATTGAACAAGGTAGACACTTCTGAGTTAAGAAAAGTTCCAGTAGTATATGAGTTCCCGGACGTATTTCCCGAAGAATTGCCAGGCATGCCACCAGACCGGGAAATAGAGTTCATTATTGAGCTAGCACCTGGAACCACCCCCATTTACAAGAAACCATACAGAATGGCACCTTCTGAATTGGTAGAATTAAAGAAGCAAATAAAAGAATTACTGGACAAAGGATTTATACGGGCCAACTCCTCATCTTGGGGTTCGCTAGTATTATTTGCCAAGAAAAAGGATGGGACACTGAGATTGTGTATAGACTATCGAGCACTCAACATGGTCACCATCAAAAACAAATATCCGATGCCAGGGATAAATGATTCATTTGACCAGCTCGCACAAGCCAAGGTTTTCTCAAAAATTGACTTAAGGTCGGGATACCATCAATTAAAAGTACGGACAGAAGATATACCGAAGACAGCATTCACCTCCAGATACGAACTATATGAATTTACAGTAATGCCATTTGGACTGACCAACACCCCCGCATATTTTGTCCACCTCATGAACAAAGTGTTTATGAAATTTATGGACAAATTTGTGGTGGTGTTTATCGATGATATCCTGGTATATTCTAAGACACTAGAAGAACATGTTGAACTTCTCCGAATTGTACTTGGAGGATTAAGGGAACATCAACTATACGCCAAATTCAGCAAATGTGAATTTTGGTTAGGACATGTTGGTTTTCTAGGCCACGTACTGACACAAGAAGGAGTTGATGTGGAGCCAGAAAAAGTCAAGGCCGTACTTGGCTGGAAACCACCAGCCAACGTAACAGATGTACGAAGTTTCCTAGGAATGGCTGGATAATACCGAAGGTTTATTGAAGGATTTTCCACCATAGCAAAACCAATGACACAGTTACTCAAGAAGGATAAGAAATTTGTGTGGACTGAAGCTTGTGAGAAAAGCTTCCAGGAACTCAAAAGGAAATTAACAACCGCCCCAGTATTGGTTGTACCAGACATACACAAAAATTTTGAAGTGTATTGTGACGCATCCCGGAAGGGCCTCGGATGCGTACTGATGCAAGAAGGCAAGGTAGTCGCATACGCTTCCAGGCAACTAAGAAAGCATGAAGAAAATTATCCTACTCACGACTTAGAATTGGCAGCAGTTATTCATGCACTCAAGGAGTGGAGGCACTTTTTGCTTGGGAATCGTTGTGAAATATGTACGGACCATAAAAGCCTCAAATATATTTTCACGCAACCAGAACTAAATTTACGACAACAACGCTGGTTGGAATTAGTGAAAGATTATGATGTTGGCATTCACTATCATCCAGGAAAGGCGAATGTAGTGGCAGATGCTCTCAGTCGTAACCCCAACTCGGACAAAGGCAATCTACAAAACTTGAGACTTGAGTTTCAGCAGGAGTTCGCCAAACTCAACTTGATGGTGGTCACCGAAGGCGAAGTGTCAAATTTGGAAATACAGCCTACCCTAATAGAGCAAATTAAGAAAGCTCAGAATGGACACCCCAACATCGAAGGTATAAAAAGAAAAGTGAGTCTGGGCAAGGCCTCAAAAATCGTCATGGACGGTGAGGAAATATTATGGTTCGGAGACAGGATTTGCGTACCAAATATAACATACCTCAAACAGCAAATTCTAGCAGAAGGCCATACCGCTCCATATTCAATTCACCCTGGAGGGACCAAAATGTACAAGGACATTCAGGAAAGATTTTGGTGGCACGGTATGAAGAGGGATATAGCCACATTCATTGCATGTTGTGATTCATGTCAACGCATTAAAGCCGAGCAGCAAAACCAGCAGGACTATTACAGCCAAACAAGATACCTGAGTGGAAATGGGACGATATTGGGATGGACTTTATTGTCGGTCTACCTCGGTCACAACACGGAAATGATGCCATATGTGTCATCACAGACAGATTAACTAAGGTGGCACACTTCATCCAAGTCAAGACAACCCACACCACCCAGAAGCTTGCCAAACTTTACCTCTCCCGTATAGTTTGCCTGCATGGAGTTCCGAAGACTATAATATCCGACAGAGGCACTCAATTCGTCTCTAAATTTTGGGATCATTTACAGCAGGCTCTGGGAACACAACTAGTATTCAGTACAACATATCACCCCCAGACTGGAGGACAAACTGAACGTGTAAACCAAATTCTAGAAGACATGCTGATGGCATGTGTTCTCACCTATGGGACCAGTTGGGAAGCAAGCTTGCCGTATGCCGAGTTCGCATACAACAATAGTTACCAAGCCAGTCTGCAAATGGCACCTTTTGAAGCTTTCTACAGATGAAGATGACGTACCCCATTAAATTGGTCAGAAACAGGAGACAGTCGTATCTTCGGCCCAGACATGCTCAAGGAAGCTGAGGAGAAGGTTAGACTAATAAGGGACCGACTAAAGACAACCCAGAGCCGACAAAAGAGTTATTACGATCAAAAACATCGTGAAGTCAGCTTTGAACCCAGTGAAAATGTGTATCTACGTGTATCTCCTATGAGGGGCCTGAAACGATTCAAAGTCAAAGGAAAGCTAGCACCACGGTTTATTGGACCCTTTCATATAGTTGCACGGAGAGGCACAGTAGCATACCAGCTAGACCTACCCAAAGAGCTGTCAGACATCCACGACGTGTTCCACATCTCACAGCTGAGGAAATGTGTAAGCAACCCGGAGAAACATGTGTCTCATGAAAGCATTGATGTGCAGCCAGACCTCACCTACAGGTAACGCCCAATAAAAATATTGGAGGAATCTGAAAGAAGGACCCGTCAAAAGATAATTAAGTTTCTCAAGGTTCAATGGAGCAATCACACTGAGGATGAGGCAACATGGGAAAGAGAGGATTTTCTTCGGACAGAGTACCCACACCTATTTGAGGATGAGCTGAAATCTCGGGGACGAGATTTTTCCTAAGGGGGTAGGTGTTGTAACACTCCAAAAAAATTGGATTTGTTTTCATCAATTTCTTTGGTCTTTTGGAGGGAGGATATTTGAATCTTTCTTAAAACCCCTACTTCTCAAATCTTTTATGACAAAAGATTTCCTTGTACTTCTCACCCTTGACTTCTGTTCTTGAGGGTTTTCACCTTGTGTTGGCTCAACACAAATTATTTTCAAAAGGTTTTGACAATTTATTTTTATGAAAAGTCTTCCTACAAAACCTTGGGCTTATTCTCTCACATTCAAACTTTTCTTTTTCCATGACACCCAATGAAGATCTTTCTTCCCACACCTTGGACAAGTCTAACATCAATTCTAGTAGGTTTCAACCTCCTTTAAATTTTTCTTCTAATTATTTTACCCCAAAAACATTTTTCTGTCTTTTAAATTGAGCCTTTGTGATTTACAAAGGAACTACTAGTTTCCTTTTGAGTTTTGTTTCCAAACAAACTCCCCTGACTAGTCCTTAGCACCCTCAACCTAGATTCATCTTGATCTACTAGTCCATAGTTCAAAATTTTCAAATTTTGCTTGCTGCAGGTTTGGACCAGATTTGCCAATTTTGGTGAAATTCATACTTTCTCTCTTCCTAAAAATCTATGGAAATTCAGGCAGCCTCTAGATGCATCAAGAGACCACCTCACCAAAGATCAGCTCAAGAAAAATTCTGGAAGTGCCTGAATCATTTCATCAAACAGTTGGTGTGCACTGTTTCTATCAAAATTAAGAAAATTCAGTGAAGTTTCAGTCGACAGTGAAGACCCCCGTGTCAATCTCGCCAGTGTTTGCGTTGGCGCCTTGCTGCACTGCTCCTCTCCCTTATCCAGAGCGTCGCACGCTTGCTTGGCCGGTTGCGAGCGTCGGTGGCGTCGTGGCCTGCCTGCGCCGGCGTTTTCCGCGGCAGCAGAGCCACCCGTGGCGGCCAATAGGGGCCACCCTGCAAAACGGCTCCGTTCGGCACCGCCCAAGCAACCAGAGAGCTCCACGTGGCCGTCCCCTCCCCTGTGCACGCTGAAGCACCATCGCCGTGGCCTGAGAGGCGCAGAGCGCGCTCTCTGCCGCCGACGTGCCACACAGCCGTTCCGTTGAGGAAGTGCAGTAAACGCCCAAGACATGCTAAGCTTAGCATCAGGATGGAACCAGTGAACCATCACGTCGATGCCCAGGTACTTAAGCCACGTGTTCGGCCACGGCCTCGCCGTAATCACTCGCCGGACTTATCCCGTTTGTGGCAACCGCCTCGGGCCAGCTATAAATAGCGGCCCCAAGCTCGCATTCGACCTTGCACCAGTCCAGCATCTCACCAGACCCCGCCCAGCCACTGGAAGGACCTCGAGGAGCCCTTCTTACCCAACTCCGGCCACCCCGATCTACTTCGGGCTCTGACAGCTCTCTCTCTGGTGAGAGCTCCTCCACCTCCCTAGTCGTGCCAGTAGTCTCCTGACTCACCTAGACGCCTAATCCCCACTTCAATTTGCCCTCCGCAGCTCTCCCCGGCGAGATCCACCACCAACCGAACCGCCGTCTGCCGGAGAGAAGGTCGCCGTCGATGTGGTGCTCACCGACATCCAACTCCACCACCCACAGATGCGGAGGAGCATCGTGAGTCCATACCGAAGGAGGTGATGGAGCCGCGAACTTCACCGAGTTAGACTCCGACTACTCCGAACCAGGCAAGCATGTTTGAACCTTTGACATGATGAGTGTTTTGCATGTTTGCTTGAGTAGTGTTCTCACGGCATGGTTATATAAGCATTTTGTGGGTGTTATATTTCATGTAAGACAAACTTCGTGTGAGCTTCGAAAGTTGATGGTGAGCCAACCTGATCATGTGGTGACATGATAGGTTGTAAGCTGGTATTGTTGAAGCATGCCAATCAACCATTTAACTCCAGTGTTAAGGTGGATCAAGTCATGATCCCGTTCGTCTTCTTTTTGGTACTGTCACATGTCTTCTGCAAAGAATATGGTTTAGTCAGTTGCAAACCTCTTTCCTTGTACACGGCCGAGATGAGGGTTCCATGGCCCTGGATTAAAGCCCGTCATCCGGTCAGGGGGCATGGGTGTTTCCGGTTGGGACCGAGAGGGGGGCACCCCTTAGAGCGCGTGGCATAAATTTGATCCCATGCTATTCGAGGTTGTAGCCTCCCCGTCTTAAAGTTTTTCGTGAACGTTGCCTAGGGTGATTCCGGGCAGCGGGATGTGGAATGGGTGTGTACTCGTTAGTTGTGTTTATGCTAAAATACCGTAGACGGAACTAGTCCTTTGTGGCTACTGAAATCCGTTGGCTGTGATTAAAGAGTACAAACTCTGCAGAGTTAAAACCCTCTGAGTAGCCATGTCTATGGCCTAGCATCAATCTTCGTGTCAACCTTAGTGATCATCTCTGATATTCTAAGATAGCGATAAGAGTGGTAAATTAGTCAAGGGTCATCCCGGTAGACGAACTAACCAGTTATTTCTGTACTGAGTATTTCCTTGAGATGATTTACCTTCATAAGCTACTTGATGCCAAATGATTATATAAGCCCTTTATGTGATGTTGCTCAGACGTACGATTGTGGCATTCTCGTTATTTACTTTTGGATATAAGCCCTTTCTATGATGTTGCTCAGACGGCCGACTGGGGCATTGTTGTTATTTACTTTTGACAGAAGCCCTTTATGTGATGTTGCTCAGACGTCCGACTGTGGCATTCTCGTTATTTACTTTTGATATAAACCCTTTATGTGATGTCGCTCAGACGTTCGACTGTGGCATCATTGTTGTTTACTTTTGATATAAGCCCTTTATGTGATGTCGCTCAGACGTCCGACTGTGGCATGTGTATTCATTTTTCCTTTTGATGCGTCGCTTCGGACACCCGATCAGTTTTCTTTTATTTTCTCGGGAATTCAGGAGGACTACCGCCTGACTTCCTTTTTATTTATCATGCAGCGCGAATTTATTCTCTGGGTACGTATTGCTGGTCTGCTCATATGCATCATGTTTGCATTTGTTATATCTTATGTCCGAACTGTCTTGCGAGTACATTCAAAGTACTCACCTGGCTTGTTGATTTGGCCAGATGTTGACGAAGGCGATCTCATGGATGAAGAGTTCGATAGAGAGTCCGACGCCTAGAGGAGTCCCAGTCAGTCTCTTGCGATCCTGGAGTTGATCACTGTATCATATATGCTTCCGCTACCCAAATAAAATTCATCGAGTCTCACTCCGACACTCGATGAGTTATAAGATATTGGAGTCGTGTCACCCACTACACTGTGACATACCCACCACCACTTTTATTACGATTTAGTAGTTATGCCACCCTACCCTTGTGTCTTATCCGCCTTTATGTATAATATTGGCGTGCTTGTAATAAACTGTTGAGCAGTCTCAGCTCAACCTTGTATAATATTCAGTACTCTCGAATTCTGTAACAAGGATTTTTCTACCAGTAAGAAGGATTCTTCTACACTGGTTCGGTAAAAAGGTCGATTTCTCAGTAAATGTTTTATTGAAAAACCGGTCCTGACAAGCGATACATGCAAAAGGTACACCCAAAAGCAATGCAGAGCTAAACTTCTTCAGTACCATCAGTGTTATCCAACCTTATGGTAAGAGTAAATATAGATCTTATGTGTAGAAAATGGAGGGAAATGGAAAATAAGCTGCAGAGTGATGGTACATGAACAACTACCTGTCAATATAAGTACACTGATAAAGGACAGCAGGTACTTACAAGAAAAATGCAGAGCTAAAAAAATTCATTGGCATTGGATATATTCTACACTAATGTAACCATTGATACAGACCAGATAATTTGGAGCGAACAATTGATAAGCAAGCTATCATGCATACTGCTGTCACATAATGAACCAGGTATGTATGCAAGTACAGTGATACAGGACAACATGTACTAATAAGAGCAAAGTAGCGGGCCTCATATTTGCAATATCCTGTCGTTCTTTTCAAACTGGAATTCTTTTTCGAGCAGATTTCCTGCAAAAATGATCCGTAAGGCACATGCGGAAAAGTAGAAGTTCAAATTGTCATGCGATATCATAGATAATACCTCATCCTCGGAACGAGACCAGTGCATATCAAGGTTTTTTCCATTCAATGTCTTCTAAATTTAGCACAGGAGACTTCACCAGAAATTCATTTATAGACTTGCCATCAAAGTGTGATTTCCTCAGGTAACACCAATACTGCTGCAATGCTTCCTTGAAAAGCGCAAGCAAGCTTTGCTCGTCATGACTTTCCAGATTGACCCTCGCCTACTTACAACAATGTAATGTAAATCATTGATGTGTTCAATCAGCAGAAAACAGGAAAATAATCACCAAGAATAATAGCACTTACACGTAAGTTGTCACACCCTGATTTTCATGTCACTTTGCTTAAGTTAATTGTCATGTTAAAAATGTGGATTTGCAAAAACTTTTGAGTGTTTTTGACTTTGCTTGATTTGACTTTTGTCTGCTGTTTGCTAGTGCTCTAAAAATCAAATAAATCCTCCAACTCTTATACTTCATCTCCTTGATCCAAAACCTTTTCCCAATGATCATGCCATGTGTATAGACCAGAATAGAATTTTCTTATAAAAATATTCTGGCCAAATAGTATTTTCTAAAATTAGTTTTCCAAAAACCCCTGAATTGAGGTTTGCACTGCAAGTACCTTATTTAGGGTGTGAAAAATCTTTGAAAAAGTATATTTGAATCCTATTAGGTATAGGACTCCCAGAAACCACAAAATTATAATTTTATAAGTTATTATTATATTTTATTTAAAAGCTTTTTATTAAGGCCAGAAATGGTCTTTAATAGGGAAAAATTATTTAATCATTTCAAAAATAATTGCCAAAATTCAGGGAAACTCCTAGGACATATATTGTCCATATATAAGGGTTTCAGCACATGGTCATGTTCAAAATATTGGAAAAATCCTTCCAAAACCCTTTCTGGATATTTCAAGCTTTTGAAATATTTACAAAGGAATTATTTTCCAAAAATTCCAGGGAAATTCTATCATGTCATACATGACATATTTGATGATCTTGCAAAGCCTCATGCCTTGAAGATCAAGGAAACATCCTCTAATCCCCTCAAAACCATTCTGTCCATATTTGAAGTTTGAGCAACTCTACATTGCCAAACTTGTCCAAATGCTCTCAAACTTGGTGAACATGCTAAAATGATGTAATCATGCATCCATGCCAAATGGCACAAGTTTTGGAGAAGCATAACTTGGTCTAAGTGCCCCAAAACCACTTCTGTTCAAATTCAAATTTGAACAACTTTACATTGCCAACTTTTTACCTGGGGCTTCAAACTTTGTGGGCAAGATCATAACCCCAAATGATGATGCTACACCAAGTGGTGTATCAAGGGGAGATGATTTGCTTAACTCAAACATGGTGAAACCATTTCTGTTGATTTCTAGGGTTCACCAAAGTTACATTGGCCACTTTGCCCAAATGAGCTCAAATTTGGTGTAGGGGCCTAATTATATGTGACATTTGATCCTGTTAAAGTCCCATGCCAATTGGAAGTCATTTGCCTCCCCAAAACCTGATCAAACACCTTCTGCAAGTTTGCCAAAACCAGTGTTTGGACCCCTTTTACTTTTTCCCTTTACCTCAAATTCCTACCACAACTTCTCCTGATCATCTTCTACCCCCAGTAATTTCTCTATGGCCTCAGCTCAATCATTGGAGGGGGTAAAACCCCAATTCACACTGTTGGACATCAGTTTTCACCCTCATCTTCACCTCCCTCCTCATTTCAGTGGCTCCCCAGAGCATCCAAGACCACCTCCCCATTGTTTACTACTCCCTAGCACTGCTGGACACTGGGGGACACGGCCAGGAAGCAAAGACATGACCATGCCGGCCAAAGGCATGCTCTGGAGCACGCTACAGTGCGCCAAGGCACTGTAGCTGGGCCCTCCCGAGGCTTCCAGGCGACCTTGGGCAGAGCGAGCGTGTCCATCGAGGTCGCCTCGACGTCCACGACACGCCCCGCTGTCGGCCTTATCCTCCCCGACCGTCCTCCTCTCTCCACGAGCTCGCCCGTGCGCGCCCTGGACCGTGCTCACGGTGCACCGCAGCTGCTCCTATATAAAGCCTCCCCCCGAGCACCCCTTGCCTCTTCTGGACCCTCCTCCCACCCGTGCATCTCCTAGACATGCCCCCTCTCCCCCTAGTGCTCTCTTTCCCTCTCCATGGCCATCATGGTCGCCGTGGGCCTCTGCCCGGCACTGATGAACTAGAGCCTCTCCTCCTCTTCCTTGGCCACCAGGAGAACCGCAGCAGACCGGCGGAGCTCTCCCACTCTTTATCTCCTGCTCTGGTGCCGTATGGCACTGCAACCATCTTCTCCCGACGCCTCGTCCGCCGGCGTCAGGGTCACCGTCACCCTGGACCTCCCCAGCCTGCGTGGGGGCCATAGATGGGCGCGGCTCGGCCTCCCGAATCTACCGATACGCCGGATGCCATCGGGGATGGCCGTAGTCGCCGGCACGGGAGTCCATCGAGCGCCGGACCCGTCGGTCTCCACGGACGCAAGGAGCACGCTGCGCCTCCCTGCAACCTCTCATGCGGATGCGGCTAGGCCCCGCGGCTCTGTCCCCACCGCAGGTCGGCGCCGGAAGGCTGAGCAGCGCCGGCGGCGAGCAAGGCCGGCGCCCTCCTCTGTCTCCCATCGGGAGGAAGAAGGAGACATGCGGGAGAGAGAGAGCTCGGTGGGCCCTGGCTGTAAGTGACCCAGTGGCCGGGCCCCACTGTTTAGGTGGAAACGTCTTCCATGAAAACCGTTTCTGGCAAGCGGAGACGTACTTCCTGGAGGGCGCTATCGACGTAACACCTGTGCGCTCGCGGCCGTGCAGCTGGGCCGGCCCATCATCTATCCCTCGTCCGGCGCGCAGTAAAAGGGTATAACCCCTTTTCCCTTTTATTTTCTGTTTCCAGTAAACTTCAAAAATCCCCCAAATATTTAAATGAACTCCAAATGGCATGATTTAAATTTCTGGTAGTCTCTAAAATCATGCTCTATCACATGGTGCAACATGCACATTATTCCAGAAACATTTCCTTCACAAATATTTATCAAATACCCTTATTTCATTTTCTGTGATGAACTTTAGAAAATCACAGAGAGCTCATTTTTGATCCAAATACAGTGGTTCAAATTCCTAGATGCTTGTCATATCCAAACTTTGTTTTGGAATATCTTTATTAACACTTTCTGTACCCCACCAAATATTGAGCCATTTCTTCATATTTATCAGCTTTGCAAAATCCTAGGAAATTCATTTGAATTCCAAATCCAGTGAAACCAACTCCTAGATGCTTCTAAAATCATGACTTGTTGATGGGTGCCTTGGCTCATCATTCAAGAAAATATTTCTGTATACTTCTTCCAAATCCATAAACCCCTTGGTTCCATCACATTGAAATGTTCCAAACTACCTATTAATCCAACACCTATGAAACCACCTTGGTTATTTTTCATATGACCAGAGGTATCCTAGAAAAGTCCAACTCCTATTTTTAGAGCACTTCTATTTTTGCTTTGATTGTGTGGCTTATTATGATTGTTTCCATCGTTAGTTGACGAAATAAACGGAATACTCGGAGATGGACCAGAAGGTTTGAAGACTCGGAAGAATAAGGCAAGCAGCCCTTTGACCATGTTCAAGAAACCTTTTTATGCATGTCTCATAGCACCTTATTATCAATGCATCGGAATCATGTTGAGGTGGAGACCACTTTGGTTGCTACCTTTGTTACTTACTGTTGAAACTTGCATCAAACATGACCTTACCTTCCTATGAGGGTTATGTGGGTGGGAGTAGATAGATGTATGCTATAGTAGTTGGCTACGCAAAATGGGTCAGGGTTATGCATTGAGTGAAACAAGTGTGGTTTGACATACTTGCAAAAGACCCAGTGGGTGCCACTAATGCCCATGGGAGTTGATGAGGAGCTAGGGCACTGCTTGGTGAAGAAGTAGTGTGCCGAGGCTTGATGGAAGTGTTCTTTACAGAGATGGATTAGATTTATGTGTGACTATCGTCCCAACCAAACATGTGCAACCACACTACCCCTTATGGGACGGGGCTTTATTGATTACTTAGGTCGATACTAGCATGGTGCCCGCATTACTAGTGACGGGAAGACTTGAGGTCTTTCCCGGGACGGGGTCGTGCTTGGATAGACGGCCATGACTGTTTTTACAGGGCACCGGACACACCGTTGGTCCCTTCGGGTACGCGTGACATTGAAATTAGGGCAAGTCCCGTGATCTATTGTTTGTACTCGAGGGCTGTGTACCAACGAGTGGACTCTATGTTAGTGTCGTCTAAGGAAAGATAATGACCGGGTGCTTCCCCCGAGTACTTGAGGACTGCGGGATCGTGGATGACACGAAAGCTTCCCGGATCTTGTGGGTAAAGTGCGCAACCTCTGCAGAGTGTAAAACTATTCGAATAGCCGTGTCCGCGGTCAAGAACAGTTGGGTGGTGCTACTTAGACTATGTCCATAAGTTTCTGGGAAACAACACGATTCAGAGATATTGTTGATGTGATTGTGAGAAAGACACAATGAGCTTGAGCATGTGTTGATTACAACTCTTTCTCGATATTGATGTCTGTGACCTCCTGATACTTGTTACAGACACATGCATATCCATGTTATATGTTGATCATACTTGCATATGAAAAACTAGCTTTCCGCAAAACTGCCAATTTAGCAGTAGAGCTTTGCATAACTATTCTGTCATCACACTTGGGTTGCTTGCGAGTACATTCAAAGTAGTCATTGGCTTGCCACTGGTTATTTTATTGGCCAGGCAGGAGAGAGCAGGTTATGATGAAGATTTCGTGGTGACGAGCATGCGAGCTAGGACGCTTCCCAGTCAGAATGCCTGTAGGGTTAAGGCAGATGGCATGGGTCCAAGTTGTTATTGAAGATTTCCGCTGCGATGATATACTCAAGACTTGACCATTATGGTCCTATTTGTGTAATACGGTATGTATGGATGTAAGACTCTTGTTATTCAGCTTATGTGTGTTCAGTGAGCATTGATCTCTGGGATCACTGTACACGTGCATTCGGTGATCTCGACTTATGAGTCGGGGTCCCCACGGAGCTGGTATCAGAGCCATCCTGACTGTAGGAAGCCTTAGTTAGCATGGTCGTTAGTTAGGGTAAAACTATTTCCAAAATTATTAGTAGTTTTCAAAATAATCTATACTTCTCTTCCCTTCTCTATTTTTCGAAAACTAGGCTATACTTGATCTCTTCCCCTTCAAAACCTTGGTCGCTAGAACCCTTATGCCCCTGACCACTGGATTTTCTGTAATCCTCGTGGAGTGCACCTTGCCAAACACTCACCCACCTCTTCTGAACGCAAGATTGGCGACACCACGACAAGACGGTACCAACAGAGATTACATCCTCGATGAGTGAGGACATGAAGACCCAGAAGATGGTGCAACCCTAGCCTACGATGACCATGGCATGGGTTGTGCAAAATCATGATATGCATCGCTGATAAAGTAATCCTGTCACTACCGTTGTTGTATCGGCAACCACCGGTGGATGAGAACCTCGCCATTTGGTCCGCCTCACCATAGTGAGCAGGAAAACGGTTCTCTTCATCCCCCGCTCTTGGTGTCGATGTTTTCATCAACCAAACCGACATGTTGGACCTCTATTATGCCTTGTTATTGTCATTACATATGGATTGCCTACCTGGTACCCTCGACGCCCTAGAAGGCACAAGGGATCGTCATGATTAAAGAGACAAAAGAAGACCAAGACAACGCCAGCTACAAGGAGGCACCTTCACCACCTCACCTCATCAGGCGAGAAGTTGTTGAAGATTCTTCAGGCCCAACCTGGATCGTTCATCAAGCAACTACAAGGGGCATAGAAACACCTGAGGAAGCCACTACTAGGAAAAGGCCTATTAATGGCGCACCTAATTTGGCCATTAATGGTGCATTAGTGGTGCGCCATTACTAGCACGCCATTAGTATTTGATACTAATGGCGCACCTCTGGTGCGCCATTAGTATCTGGTATACTAATGGCGCACCTTGGATGCGCCATTAGTGTGCACCTTAGTGCGCCATTAGTATGCCTCCCAGGGGCCAGGTGCTATGGCATACTAATGGCGCACTAAGTATGATGCGCCATTAGTATTATCCGCATAGTAATGGCGCACTGCGTGTCAATGCGCCATTACTATGCTTTGGCATACTAATGGCGCACTGCCAGTTAATGCGCCATTACTATGCTTTGGCATACTAATGGCGCACTTTTCTCTGATGCGCCATTAGTATGAATATTAGGTTTTTTTTAATATTATTTTTCTGTTTTTTTTTTGCACCGATTACAAAATGTATAATTGCACAGAATATAGATAGCACACATCAACAACACATTCATCGAATACAATAGAAGATTAATCTCTGAATACAATTCATCATATTAGTCTCCGAATACAATTCATCGATCATATTAGTCTCCGAATTGAAAAGACCGAACAAAGATAGAACAATATATTACAAGTCTCGAGATCGCGAGTAGCGAGTTTGTCTTCGCATTACAAGTCGATATCGATCATCTAAACTACCATCACATAGAAGAGAGCTGCGGTCGTCACGATGAGCATCATCACGATGAAACTCGTTTTCATCCGGTTCCTCCAACGCTCCCTCCCCTCTCCCGCTAGATAGCGGGCGTATCTAGATTCGGCCTCGGCCCTAGTGGTGTACCCTTTGTAACTGTTACCGCTGAATCGGTGAACCTGTCTCCGACACTCCTCCCAGTCGTCGTAGACTCCGGGAACCTTACCCTTGTACACGACATACGACGGCATCGCTATATATATGCACTAGCCAAAAGAAACGTTAGTATCAATTCACAGACAATTCATAAGCAATATATAAGTATGCAACAGAACGATCGAAAGAGAAAAGCAAGACATTAATAGCATCGATTACATCTAAGTTGAACGACTCTCGAAACCAAAGAGACATACTACAAGTTCATTAAAGTTTAATTACAACAAGAGCCAATCGATGTTTCAGAACTAGACACAGCATCACTGCTTTCGACTCGACTCAATGCACCGGAGCGTGGATGAAGCCGCCGTCTATCGTGGGAGTCATGAAATCACGGGCGTTGTCAGCCTGCATTTGTAGCATTGTGTCGATGTCACTGTTCGACGGTTGATTCCTGAGGTAGAACAACCCCGAGGTACGAAGGACATCTTGATGGATGATTTCCGCAAACTCCGACTGGATGCGAAAGAAATCTTGTCTGATGTCCGCGTCCTGGATTGCCGACACGCGCGCGGCCCAATCTTTGAGCTTACTCGGTAGCAGAAGTTGATGATGGTCCCGTACGATCGCCCGCATGTGATGGATGGCGTAGTAGGCACCCTTCTGACCGCCAGGCAGCTGCTTGACGCAGCAGAACGTCGTGTTGTGGGAGAACACGTGCTTGCCGTACTTACGAGTTGTCCTGGTGAAGGTGCCTCCAGATTTGGCGTAGCCGGCGAGAACATCATCAAGAACCTTCTTGACATTTGTGTAGTCTACAGCCGACTTACGGTCCGGGTCGAAATACGTGGCCATGGAATATTTGGGGCTTAGTAGGATGAGCGTGCACTGTGTGTCACTGCAGAAAACACGGAATGTTAAAAGAAGAACGATCGAAATCTAAGAATTCATATGTTACGGGGCGGTTGAGGCGGAGGACTTACTCGGGAAAGTAAGGCACGAGGAAGTTATCCTTATCTCGGTTTGCCAGAATGACGCCTCCGAGGTAAGAACTCGCGACTTGCCGGTCCCCATCGCTGCCCAAGATCTTGGCACGCATGTAGAAGGGGTCGACTATCACGATGTCCGAGGTCTTGTCACGAATGATCCGCATCTCCATACTTAGCGAAAATAGCCGAACGAAGGTGTAGTGCAGCGGATGAAGGTTCAACATAGCGTGGATGTCATCAAACCGCAGCACGATCGTACCCCCGATGGAGTTATCCACAAAGCCCTTGCCCTCCGGCACCTTGGCCGCGAAAACCGGGTACGCCACATCCTTCTGTGTGAGACGCCGCTTCTCCAAAGAAAGAACATTGTCATGCAGACTCCGCATGGCACCGGTTGCAGCATCGAGCATATTTGTCGGTAGCATCGGCCTACCCGCCACATGCACCCTCCTCATTACATCCTCAGGTGAAGGTGGCCCGTCCTGAGCACGGATCGTACTCGGTGCCGGCTGGCTCGCACCCTTGTTAGTTTTTCTTTTGCGTGCCTTCTTCTTGATCTCCATAATTGGGACCGAGTTCTGCTCAGAGACCGCCTTCTTTAGTGTGTTGGGGCTGATCATATTTCGCACCTCGCCTATCTGAGGCTCGGTGAAATCGGCAGCTGGAGGCGTCTCCTGAGAGCTGAACGGCACACGACGCCTGTTGCAACTTGGCTTCTCCGCGGTACCGGCTTGATCGCGCACGTCTTTTGTTGGGTTGGGTTCTTGAGAAGGAGCCCCCATGAAGTCGTCACCGTACCCATGATCGGCAAAGTAATGATCGACGTTGGCAAATGTATCGTCGTCGTCGTCCTGATCCTGTGCCATATGCATGTTTGGATCCAGTGGCATAGGGATGTCCGGCACCGTTGCGGCGGACTTGCCATGGGGACGACTTGGCGCCGGCACGACTGGCGGTGTTGTCTTTGGTGTGGTTTCCCCCGCCCCCAAACGAATCTGGCTCTTCGGCCAAAGCAGGGGCCAGCTCAGGCAGGCGCTGAGGGTCATGACGTCATCATCGTCGGCCCCGACGGGTCGAATCGGAGGTAACACGTCGTCGCAGCCTGGCAGCACCCGAACCAGTTGAACCCTAAACAAGTTGGGTGGCATCTGGGTACCGTGGAACAAGGGCTGGCCCGGTTGAACGATTTTGCCCTTGGCGACATCGACCAACTCGTTGTTCCCGAAGTGCAGTAGAGTGCACGGAACGTCGGCGGCGCCCTGCGAAAATATGTAGGGCGTCAGGGATGCCCAGTCAAAGGCAAGGAGATGAAGTCCTCGGCCGAGAGAGGCTTAATTAGTTACCGTGATGATGGCGTCGAGCTCGGCTAATGTCGAGGCACCGCCAACGGCGGGCGTGCAGTTGCCGGAGGGGCCGCTTGCTGCAGAGGTGCCGGCCGGCGTACACACGGGTGCATTAAGCTCCCGTGCCGGCGTCGGAGACACCAATGCCGCCTCCGCCGAAGACACCAATGGCCCTGCCATCTCGTTCTGCGAGTTGCTGGCCGTGAAGCTGGGAATCGGGGGCGGCCCCTGTTGGCCGCCAGCAATCCACGCACTCAACCCCTCGATCAAGCTAGGCACAATGGCGGTGATCGTCGCTCCGAGCTGTTGTTGCACTTGCTCTTGGACAATCTCCGGAATCCGCGCCACCTGTGCCTTGAGTTCTTGAACCTCGCGCGCCAGGCTTTCCGAGCTGGTCTTTTTCTCCTTTCGCCCACCAGCGTTATAGTATGACGACCATTTTGTCGACAAGCCTTTGCCGGCCACACGACCAGCTGACGTCGGCTTCTCGAGCTTATCCTTGTTCTTCATTACATTCAACGCCCTATTTAGAGTCGTGTCCCAAGGGCCGCTCTTAGTCGACCCCGCGCTACTGCTTTCAGTCGCCTGCGGAAGGATTGTGAATCATTTAGAAATTTGGCTTAATTAATTAGAATGCAACCATATGGAGCTAATTACGCGGGGGTGTATTCCTTACTAGAACAAGCTCAAGCGCCCTGGTCTTCGGATCCGTGGTTAGCTCCTTTGTTTTCGGGTCCTTCTTGTACCGGGCCCTGATAAAGTTCCTGGTCTGCTTGTCATCGTATTTATCGAAGAGGGGCGGTAGGCCTTGCTCGGCACGGTCCGCCTCCTCCTTGTCCCATATAGGCTCCGCCACTCTGTAACCGCCGGGACCGAGTCTGTGTTCCCCTAAGTTGAGCTCCCACATTTCTTTCCCCCACTGACTTGATTCGGAGTGTGAGTCGCTCGAGCAAGTGATCTTGAATTCGTTGTAGTCATCTTCGGTGATCGAAGGATGTTTCTGCTTGATCGTCTCATAACTCTCACCTTTCTTGATCATTATCTTCACATTGGTTTTCCAAGTAGACAGGGCCTTGCTCATCTTCGTGAGGGCAGCATTGTTCACTTTATTCCCTTTGAGGCTTGTGTTATCAAATTGAGCGGGGAACTTGTATCGTTCATGCAGCTTCGTGAAGAGGAGGTTGCGGTAATTCGCGTTGTCAGGATGCCTCAGGTTCTCGCTGTTGATCGAGACGGTGCTTCGGAGAATGCACCCGAGCTGAAGCGAGTACCCCTTGACTATTCGTTTGGGCGCCGTTGGATTCCCGTCGGGGTCCACTTCAGTAACTTCCTCCTTGAGGGTGCGGAGCACGGTCGGGCGCCGGTCCTTCCGTTGCCTCTTCGGTTGGCTGCCATCTGTGCGTGCGCCGCCATCATCAGTGGTGGCATTCTCGGCGGCACCATCAGTGGTGGCATCAGTGGGATCATCCTCCGCGGTACCATCAGTGGTCTCAGGATCGGTGTGGAAGGCGGCGTCCTCATACAAGTGAGGTTGTTCCTCCATCTCCTGGGAAAGCTCCCAGAATGCCTTCCCGCCCGAACCACCGGCCTCATCGTTGTTGGCCATGTTTCTCTCTAAATAGGAACAAAGTTTGGTCAAAAAGTTGGTTATTGTCAAGGAACAAGATCATGGTCTCATCATTTAGGGTTTGTCGACACCGGGGCATCCTAAAAGCTAAGCTTTTATAATTGGGGGTTTTTCGACGCCGAGGCACCCTAAAAGCCTAAGCTTTCATCATTTCGGTTTTCATCGACACCGAGGCACCCTAAAAGCCAAGGTTTTATAATTAATGGTTTGTTGACACCGAGGCATCCTAAAAGCTAAGCTGGGCCTAATCACTTGGCTCTATTGCCGCCTATGGTTTAATGCAGCTAGAACAAAGGGGCACTTGATCCTACTTAATTAACTACTAAGATACCCCGGCCCATGGATTAGTCACAAGTACCCCATATGTCCTATTTTTTAGCAAAGTCATGCTAAAATTCACGGAAAATTTCAGCATGACCTTTGCTAAAAATAGGACATATGGAGTACCCGAATTTGCCGGAACGGAAGTTAATCGACATTCCAGCAAACTCAAGGGCCTCTCGGGGTACCTGCAAAACTATCACGACACGATGGCCGAAGATAAAACGCAGCCAAAATACCACTGGCATATTACAATTATTGTTTCCGCTCTATTACGCAGATTCAGGTTGCCGCAACTATCACAAATCCAACCGTAAATTTCAGTGAAGATAGTTCACCTTCTATGTGTACATGACAAGAGCAGATCATAAGATAATACTACACCAAATGTGCATAAAAGGCAGTACAGTAAACACCATCTTGTTGATAGCAAGGCAATATAGCAAAAACTTACAACGATACTACTACAGAACTTAAGCCAACAGAACTTGCATGTTCTGCGTTCATACCACGGGAGAAGATGAACTTCAAGGATCACAGCATATCATTTTTTTCTTTCTTTCTAGAATCAGTATTATCTAGAGCGTAGTCTCCAATTTAGTTTAAGCCGAGAGGTTGACTCCTCTGGTGCCGTGATCCCTGCCCCTCCTCGTGCAAACAACTAACACGGCAAGGAAAGATTTTTCCTTATGTAGAGGGACAAAATAAAAGTTCACAAGACTAGCTACTTGATTGAACGACGCCAGGTAAAGTAAAACTAAGAATCAGGGGGAGGGGTGCTGTGATCCATTACTCCTATTTGACTACAAACAAGCACCGAACTGCCAACATCATCAGCAAAGCACATGGTGCTGTAGAGCTAGGATTCATATGTGCAGATGTAAGCAATGCTGAACAATGCTCCCAGGTAAACGACACTCATGCTGTTATGAAAGTTCACAGGTGATTAAGCCCACAAACAGACGAGGTTGTGATCCTTTACTCCTATCTAACTAACTAGAGACAAGCACCAAACACGCAAGCCATCATCAAAAAAATAAATGACTCTGTATAGCGATAACAACAAATGGGCCACAGCTGCTCCAGAGCTAGGATTCATGTGTGCATATGTAAGCAATGCCAAACAAAAATTGCAGATAAAGGCCATTCTTGCTGTTGAAGTTTGCAGGTGATTAGGCGCAAACTGACAAATCTGTTATCCTTGAGACCTGTCTAACTACAGACAAGCACCGAACAAGCATATTATCAGAAAAGAAATGATGCTGCGGCGATAACAACAAACAGAGCACAGCCATCCTACAGCTATGAATTATATCTGCAGATGTAAGCAAAGACCAAGACTAAGATGGATCATTACTAGTGTGTGTCTTTAATTATCAGGGGATTATCTCCCACAGGCGAGGCTGTGATCCTCTGCTCCTATCTGACTACAGATGAGCACAGAACATCCATATCAAAATAAAAATAATCATGTAGAGATCACATTACAGCTACAACAGCAAAGAAAAACATGGATGGCAAATGACCGTCTTTGAAGCGCATCTGAACAGCTAATAGACAAATCAAATCCACAAATCAAATCCACAAATCAAATTGGGAGGGGATGAACTAACCGAGAAGAGGCAGAGGGAGATGGCGAGCTTGGGGAGGTGGGGATAGACGGCGGCTCCAAGTCTCCGGCGGCGGCTCCAAGTCTCCGGCGGCGGCTCCAAGTCTCCGGCGGCGGGGGCGCGTGGGGCGGCGTCGAGCGCTAGGGCTAGGGCTCGGGGGCGCGGGGGGCAGCGGCGTCGTCGAGCGCTAGGGCTAGGGCTCGGGGGCGCGTGGGTCGGCGTCGGCGCGGGCGTCGGCGAGCGCTAGGGCTCGGGCTGGGGCGCGGGGGGCGGCGACGTCGGGGGCACGGGGGCGGCGGCGGAGGAGAGGGGAAGGGGATCGAGGGCGAGGCGAGGGAGAGAGAGGGGGGAGGTGTAGTGGGCCGGGGGGCATCAATATGTATGGGGCACAATACTAATGGCGCACTGCGCCCTGGTGCGCCATAAGTACGTCCATACTAATGGCGCACCTCCCCCTGGTGCGCCATTAGTATATTTTTTTATTTCTGCGCGCGAGCCAACAGTTTATCTCCCACCATACCTCATACACATCAAGCCCCCCTAGCTAGCTCGACTGGTCAGCCCCCAGTTCTCCCACCAGGAGGTCCTGGGTTCGAATCCCAGGCTCCACAATTTTTTTTATGCATTTAAAATGCTTTTTGATACTTATTTGTGTTTAAATATGTTCAAACTTGTTTAAATCATAACAGTAATATTTTTTTATAAGACAGAAATAATTTTTTAAAAAATATCATCAAATTTAAAACATGGGGAGGGGTGCGGGGGGTCGGCGGCGGCGGTTGAGTAGGGGTCGGCGGCCGGTGGACCAGGCCGGGGGGTGCTCTCGGCGACGAGGGGGATCGAGATCGAGTGTCCATGAAATTTAAAAATATTCATGATAGTTCAAAAAGTGCCCATGAAATACAATCGAGAAATGAAGGCTACGATTTAAATACAAACGATCTTAGCTAGCTAGCTATCTGTTCACAATCTTCTTGCCCTTCTTTTTCGCAAATGGGGTTCTTCTGTGGAACGGACGTCCTTTAGGTAGGGTGGTCCTGCTTCTTCTTGTGGTGTATGCTGCTACTTCATCATCGTCGTCATGTTCGATCCTCGGGTCGCCGTACTTGTCGAAGTCTTGCTCATTGGCTACTCCATCCATTCCGATGATCTTCCTTTTGCCTCTCCTCACAACAACACGACTGGGCTTTGACGGGTCGGTAATGAAGAAGCATTGGTCAACTTGGGAAGCCAGTACCCATGGCTCATTTTTCGCGGTGACGTTTGCGCCCGCGGTCTTGGATTTGGCTTCGGGTATAACCATGGTGGTGAAATACCGGTCTTCTTTTAGGACGCTCTTGGCCCATCTGACACGGAACATCGGGACCTTCTCTCCAGCGTAGCTCAGCTCCCAGATCTCCTCGATCCTTCCGTAGTATCTGTCCTTGTCATTACCGGTGTAGGATTCCATCGTTACCCCGGAGTTCTGATAACCATCGCTCTTCATGTCCTTGGCCTCGGTGTAGAATGTGTAGCCGTTGATATCGTACGCCTCATAGGTCATCAGGTTGTGCTCGGCGCCCTGTGACAAGGCGAATATGAGTTGTTCTTCCGCGGAAGAATCATCATGTAAAGGGTACGACAGAAGCTTCTGCTTAAACCAACGCGTGAAACATGAGTTGTACTCTTTGATTATATCTCCGTCCGTCCTCTGTTGGCCTCGGTCATTGTATGTCTTCTCAATAAAGGTTTTGTGCTGAACCACCCAAGGATCGACCACGTCTATGTGTTGTAGCGCGACTAGGTTTGCTCTTTCAAAGTCGGCGAGTCGACCCTCGAAGTCGACATGCATTTCGCGGCGACCCTCACGGTGACCCGATCCAGCGATCCTGCCGAGGTGCCTGTTGACGGGCAGACCAACGGGGTTCTCGATGCCTAGATAATTCGTGCAGTACGAGATGCACTCTTCGGTCAGAAAGCCCCTGGCTATGCTTCCCTCTGGACGTGACATGTTGCGAACGTATCCTTTGATGACACCATTCATCCTTTCGAACGGCATCATGCTGTGCAGGAACGTCGGCCCGAGTTGGATGATATCGTCCACGATATGGACCAGCAGATGCACCATAATGTCGAAGAATGCGGGTGGGAAGTACATCTCAAGCTCGCATAGTATCACCACGATCTCTTCCTGTAGCCTTCTGAGTTGCCTCACGCCAACAGACTTCCGAGAGATGACGTCGAAAAAGTTGCATAGGCCAAATAGGGTTCCACGGACGTGCGTGTCCATGATACCACGGATTGCAACTGGAAGTATCTGCGTCATCAGCACGTGACAATCGTGAGACTTCATCCCGCTGAACTTCAGCTTCGCCCGGTCTAGGTATCTGCTTATCTTCCCCGCGTAACCGTAAGGAAGTTGTACTCCTACGAGGCAGGTGAAAAACTGCTCGATCTCCTCCTGACTTAGAGTGAAGCACGCGGGAGGGTAGTCATTTCCGGTCTTCTTGGCCTTTTTGCCTTTGCGACGACTTTCCGTGTCCTGCTTCGCCTCATCATCATCATCATCATCATCATCATCATATATAGCGTGAAGCTCCTGCCTGATGCCCATTGATTTCAAGTCTGCCCTTGCTTTCGGCCCATCTTTGGTCCTCTCTGGCATGTTGAGCAGGGTACCAAGCAGACTCTCGCACACGTTCTTCGTGATATGCATTACATCAAGGTTGTGAGGCACACGGTGGATCTTCCAGTACGGCAAGTCCCAGAAAACAGACCTCGTTTTCCATACCTTCAGCAGCGGCTCTGGCGCCTTTCGCTTCTTTCCCGGCTCTGGCGCCTTTTGCTTCTTTCCCGGCAGTGGGCAATCTTTCCAATTTTTCAACAGCTCGTCTATTTCCTCGCCGCTCCTCGTACGCGGGCGTCCTCGGGGTTCGGTTTCACCATCGAACAAATCCTTGCGTTTTCTCCACAGGTCATCGTCGCGAAGCCACCTTCGATGTCCCATGAACACGGTTTTCGAAGACCCGGGATCTCTATCTAGCTGGCGATACGTTGTGTCATCCATGCACCTGACGCATCCAGAAAATCCGTGGACCACCTGCCCCGCGACATATCCGTAACCGAGATAGTCGTGCACCGTCGTGAGCAGCGCGGCTCTCATAGGGAAATATTCTTTCTTTGCGGCGTCCCACGTATTGGCTGGCATTTTCCACAGCATGTCTAGCTCCTCTTTCAGCAGCCCCAGATACAGATTGATGTCGTTCCCTGGTTGTTTCGGTCCTTCAATTAGCATACTCATGTGAATGTACTTCCTCTTCATGCACAACCAGGGGGGAAGGTTGTACATCCACACAAACACAGGCCAGGTGCTATGTGTGCTTCTCTGGCTGCCAAACGGGTTGACTCCATCGGTGCTCGCGCCCAGCACGATGTTCCTTGGATCGTTCCCAAATTCTAGGTCTTCGAAGTTCAACGCTTGCCACTGGCTCGCATCCTTAGGGTGACTCAGCATCTTGTCTTTTTTATCTATCTCCGGATCATTTGCGTCATCTTCTCGCTTCTTCTCCTCCCTATCCGCGTGCCAACGCAGAAGCTTTGCTACCTTAGGGTCCGCGAAATACCGCTGCAGACGAGGAGTGATCGGAAAGTACCACACCACTTTTCGAGGAGCTTTCTTCCTCTTCTTGTATCGAGTGACGCCGCACACCGGACATATGGTAGACTCCGCGTGCTCGTCCCGATAAATGATGCAATTGTTCATGCACACATGGTATTTCACGTGCGGTAAATCCAGAGGACACACGATTTTCTTCGCCTCCTCCAAACTGGTGGGGCACTTGTTCCCCTTGGGAAGTGTTCGTGCCAGAATGACATGTTCTCGTCGAAGCATGCGTCGGTCATTTTGTGTTTTACCTTCATCTCCAGAGCCATGAGCGTTACTTTCAGGCGGGTATCCTCGGGCCTGCATCCTTCATACAATGGAGTAACCGCGTCTAACTCAAGTTGATCCATCTTGGCTTTCTCTCGGGCGGCAGCTCTTGCGTTATCGGTCTGCTTGAGAAGTAGCTCTTGAATATGAGGGTCCTGCACCCAGCCCATCGATGGTTCAGCGTTGTCTGCTCCGCCGGCATCATCATCTTCATGATCATGCCCGTCGTCTGCTCCGGCATCTTCCTCATCATCATGTCCTGCATCTTCTACATGATGACTGTGTACAGCATCACCGTCGTGATCATCTCCTGGGGATTCTTCGTCTTCTCGCCCGCCCGAGCCGCGGTGGTTGTCTTGCTGCCCTTCCTCATTTCTTGCCCGGCCCCCATGAACGACTTCGTAGTCATCTTCATCACCTTGCCACCGATAGCCATCCATGAAACCACGCAAGAGCAGGTGGTCCCGCACCTGCCTGGAATCCGGGTCCGCAATAAGGCTCTTCAGCTTGCATCTTCGACACGGACATCTTATCTCCGTCTCGTTCTTTTGAAGCATCTCGGCCTTCGCGGACCTCAAAAACCTATTCACGATGCCTTCGGTCATCGTGCGCACCATGGTCGCCCTGCGGGGTAGAGCAAAACGATATTTTAGAACCAAGAAAATTTTTTCCATGACTTTCCCTAAAAATAGGACAAAAATGAATGCTTAATGCCAAAATTCTCACCGAAACGGAAATGAATCAACATTCCGGGAAAATATTGGCAACTATCGCATTTCAAATACCGGTACACCTCCAAACACAAACACATATGCAACACAACAAACCTATGCAACACCACAAACATACATAGATCTAGCTATAGGCCATAAAAGTGCATGTGCACATTGTTTGTATGGAGTACAACATAAATATAGCTTCCCCCCATACTTACCTACCAAAACAAGGTAATTTAACCACTTAATTTGAATGAATATATGGTGGAAATGAGGTGGAAAAGAGGAGGGACCAGAGAGGAGAGGAAGTAGAGAGAATGAAGAAGTGGTGGGGAAAGTGAGTGTGGTAGAGAGGCTGTCCAAAATATCTAGTTCCTGCGCGCATACTAATGGCGCACCAGCTACTAATGCGCCATTAGTAATCAAGGTCACTAATGGCGCATTTAAAGTTGCTGCGCCATTAAAAGTTTTGCAAAAAAAAATACTAATGGCGCACTTCCGCACAGTGCGCCATTACTGGTTCAAACTAGTAATGGCGCACTTTGGGAAAGTGCGCCATTAGTAGTTCTGTAAAAAACAGAATAATAAATATCATAAAAAAAGACCATTAATGGCGCACTTTACTGCTGGTGCGCCATTACTATTTACAACTAGTAATGGCGCACTATTAAAAGATGCGCCATTAGTATGTTTGGACAGGCGCGCTAGTTAAAAAAAATTCTTGATACTAATGGCGCACTCCGGGCAAGGTGCGCCATTAGTACTTCGAACTCTAATGGCGTATCTGTTGCTGGTGCGCCATTACTATATACTAATGGCGCACTTGCTGTATGGTGCGCCATTAGTATCAATTTCATCTATAGCCCTTTTCCTAGTAGTGCTCAGAAGACTGCACGAGGCACAAGTCACGACACGGAGTCCGATAACCCCTAGGGTAGGATGAGTCGTGTACCCCCTATGCGCAGTCGAGTCCGTATGATGGTTCGAATAGAACCGTGATTGTGTGTTGCTTGCTTTTATTTGCCTGTGTTTTGATATAAGTCGCACTTTTGCCCCAGGCAACAAGTGCATGGCTATATCACCTTCCTTGCCTTGTTCCTTTTGTTTCGGCCTTTTTGCACCTGTTTGTTGCACCTGCACTATAGAACCCCCTTTAGGCATTTCCCTCCTCTATGCTGCTTCCTCCCTCTATTCTCTCTCTCCCCAACTGAAGACCCGCAAGACAAGATGCACCAAGGATTCTACCTCGGCAGCCAACTGGCACTGAAGACTTCTGCTACAACCTCCACGATCAATTGCAACCCCGTAGAGTTATGTTTAACCCTCCAGACCAGTAACCCCCATTCCTAGACCCTTTGAGACTCCACGAGACACTCCAGCGAATCCTTAACCATGTGCCTAACCCATGGTAAAGTGAGAGAACCAGCTAAGCCTTTATAACCTTGCTCAACACTGGGTTCGTAAAGGAGCTAGTGGACACAGTGAACGAGCACATTTTCATCCTAATATAGCACGAGAACTGACGATGCCATAGATATACTAATTTGTGGATATTGGACATATGACTTGGTGGCTTTATATCAGTGACTTCGAGGAATTATCTGAGACCTTGGTGGATTGTGAGATTTCATATTGATGGGATCTTGACTTTGGGGGAGCATGTAGAAGTACCCGTTGGGCATGAGATTTGGATTTACGTAGGTGATTCTGGTTGGTATAAATGTTGGATATGTCTGCATGGTTCGGAGAAAAATTGGATTTAGGCCTATGATCCTGATTATGATATCATGCTTCTCGATGGACAATAACCTAGGAGATTGGATTATTTGTAGGAGTTGATTTAGGGATCTATATAATCGTGATCTTGGAGTTTACTTGACCCGGATGATGGGAATTGGGTGGACTTACTATCGTGATGCCCAGTCCTTCCGAGTATTTGGGTATTTTAGGGACTTGAGATCTTGTGGAGCACCATAGACACCGGATTTGTAGAATTGTTGGATCATGTGGTGATTGATGAAAATTACCGGGCTATTGGAGTTGATCTATAGGAATGAAACAAATCTTGGAGTGGCATATGACGTGTTTCCTTAGAATAGAGATGCAATATTGTGAGCCTTGCAAGAATAGGTTGAGTGCTTGGATTATGGAGTTTAATTCAAGCTTAGCAACATGTGTGACCTACCCATGGATTTTTAGGGGTAGACATACATATGGATTTGGGGATCGTAGACAAGTGCAATTTTGTTAGACCGTCTCTTGAGAATCATGAGGATATGTATGATGAGTGGTGATTGAAGGTGGTCTATGCGAGGAGATGCTTTTTCATTCGGAGTACTAGATAGAGCTATTGGCATCTCAGAAACCGTGCTTAAGGATAAAATGATATCTGTTCACTCACTCACTAGAATCCTTGAAACCCTTAAGCCCCACCAAGCCACAACCTGGTCAGATTCTGACCATGGGCCCTCACTCTAAGTCAGGAAGGCCTCTGCAAATACTCAGCGGAGACCACCACCAATACCCCAGCTTACCTTGCGTACCCCCATAGACCTCATGGAGTAATTGGACAAGTTGGGTAACGTCATTATTTGATGGCCTACTTGTCTGCCCGAAGACAAAGAAGAGACGGACAGCTGGATAGAAGACATTTGAAGACCACCATGTCAACACGGAAGATCTACACCGACCACCGTCATCAAGAAGTAAACTTCCGCGATGAAGACCGGGCATATCTGCAAACCACTCCTCTCATAGGAACCGAGCATTTCCGTGTCGAAGGAACGCTCACACCAAGTTGTATCAAGACTTGAAGGCACGATTCTGGTGGCACGGGATGAAAAGAGAGATTACAACCTATGTTGCAGAGTGTGATGTGTGCCAAAGGGTCAAGGCTGCATATCAGCGACCCGCTGGATTGCTTCAACCACTCAAGGTTCTTGAGTGGAAGTGGGATAAAGTCGGAATGGACTTCGTCACTGGATTACCGAGGTCGAATAGAGGACATGGCTCTATCTGGGTCATAGTCGATCATTTGACCAAGGTGGCCCATTTCATTCCTGTCAAGACCACTTATGATGGCAACCGACTGGCAGCTCTCTACATCGACCGAATCGTAAGTCTTCACGGCGTTCCCAAGGAGATTGTGTCAGATCGAGGAACCCAGTTCAACTTGAGGTTCTGCAAGAAGTTCCAAGAAGCCTTGGGAACCAAGTTGTCTTTCAGCACGGCTTTCCACCCACAGACCGGAGGTCAGACAGAACGAGTCAATCAGATTCTCGAAGACATGCTCTGAGCCTATGTCTTGGCATATGAAGCCAAAAGGGAAGATTGTTTCTCTTTTGCCGAGTTCTCCAATAACAACAGTTACCAGTCGAGCCTTCAGATGGCACCATTTGAGGTATTGTACGGACGCAGATGCCGCACACCCCTCAACTGGTCAGAGACTGGGGAAGGACTAGTCTTTGGACCGGAGATTCTCCGCGCAGCAGAAGAGCAAGTCCAACTAGTCAGAGAACGTTTGAAGGCAGCCAAGTCAAGGCAAAAGAGCTATGCTGACACTCACCGTCGGGACATGAGTTTCCATGTCGGGGACCGTGTATACCTGCGGGTAATTCCCCTGAAGGGAACCAAGCGTTTCCACGTCAAGGGGAAGCTCGCACCAAGGTCCAGTGGACCCTTTGAGATCACTGCACGACGAGGAGAAGTGGCTTACCAGTTGGAACTACCACCCGAGCTATCCGGTGTGCACAATGTATTCCATGTGTCACAACTCCGGAAATGTCTCCAAGTTCCAGACCAGCCTAATCTCTGCAAGGATGTTGATCACCAAGCCATTGATCTGCAGCCTGATTTGACCTACCGCGAGTAGCCCATCCGCATTCTGGACGAAGCAGAACGACGGACGCGAAGCCGTACCATCAGTACTTCAAGATTCCGTGGAGCATCGCCCGGAAGCAGAACCAACAAGAAGAAGTGAAGACTACCCCGAATCCAAGACTCCGCCTTTCTTTCCACGCCTAGTCTGGGAATCTCGGGGACGAGATTCTTGTAAGGGGGGTAGGTCTGTCACACCCTGATTTTCATGTCACTTTGCTTAAGTTAATTGTCATGTTAAAAATGTGGATTTGCAAAAACTTTTGAGTGTTTTTGACTTTGCTTGATTTGACTTTTGTCTGATGTTTGCTAGTGCTCTAAAAATCAAATAAATCCTCCAACTCTTATACTTCATCTCCTAGATCCAAAACCTTTTCCCAATGATCATGCCATGTGTATAGACCAGTATAGAATTTTCTTATAAAAATATTTTGGCCAAATAGTATTTTCTAAAATTAGTTTTCCAAAAACCCTTGAATTGAGGTTTGCACTGCAAGTACCTTATTTAGGGTGTGAAAAATCTTTCAAAAAGTATATTTTAATCCTATTAGGTATAGGACTCCCAAAAACCACAAAATTACAATTTTAAAAGTTATTTTTATATTTTATTTAAAAGCTTTTTCTTAAGGCCAGAAATGGTCTTTAATAGGGAAAATTTTATTTAATCATTTCAAAAATAATTGCCAAAATTCAGGGAAACTCCTAGGACATATATTGTCCATATATAAGGGTTTCAGCACATGGTCATGTTCAAAATATTGGACAAATCCTTCCAAAACCCTTTCTGGATATTTCAAGCTTTTGAAATATTTACAAAGAAATTATTTTCCAAAAATTCCAGGGAAATTCTATCATGTCATACATGACATATTTGATGATCTTGCAAAGCCTCATGCCTTGAAGATCAAGGAAACATCCTCTAATCCCCTCAAAACCATTCTGTCCATATTTGAAGTTTGAGCAACTCTACATTGCCAAACTTGTCCAAATGCTCTCAAACTTGGGAACATGCTAAAATGATGTAATCATGCATCCATGCCAAATGGCACAAGTTTTGGAGAAGCATAACTTGGTCTAAGTGCCCCAAAACCACTTCTGTTCAAATTCAAATTTGAACAACTTTACATTGCCAACTTTTTACCTGGGGCTTCAAACTTTGTGGGCAAGATCATAACCCCAAATGATGATGCTACACCAAGTGGTGCATCAAGGGGAGATGATTTGCTTAACTCAAACATGGTGAAACCATTTCTGTTGATTTCTAGGGTTCACCAAAGTTACATTGGCCACTTTGCCCAAATGAGCTCAAATTTGGTGTAGGGGCCTAATTATATGTGACATTTGATCCTGTTAAGTCCCATGCCAATTTGAAGTCATTTGCCTCCCCAAAACCTGATCAAACACCTTCTGCAAGTTTGCCAAAACCAGTGTTTGGACCCCTTTTACTTTTTCCCTTTACCTCAAATTCCTACCACAGCTTCTCCTGATCATCTTCTACCCCCAGTAATTTATCTATGGCCTCAGCTCAATCATTGGAGGGGGTAAAACCCCAATTCACACTGCAGGACATCAGTTTTCACCCTCATCTTCACCTCCCTCCTCATTTCAGTGGCTCCCTAGAGCATCCAAGGCCACCTCCCCATTGTTTACTACTCCCTAGCACTGCTGGACACTGGGGGACACGGCCAGGAAGCAAAGACATGACCATGCCGGCCAAAGGCGTGCTCTGGAGCACGCTACAGTGTGCCAAGGCACTGTAGCTCGGCCCTCTCGAGGCTTCCAGGCGACCTTGGACAGAGCGAGCGTGTCCATCGAGGTCGCCTCGACGTCCACGACACGCCCTGCTGTCGGCCTTATCCTCCCCGACCCTCCTCCTCTCTCCATGAGCTCGCCCGTGTGCGCCCTGGACCGTGCTCACGGTGCACCACAGCTGCTCCTATATAAAGCCTCCCCCCGAGCACCCCTTGCCTCTTCTGGACCCTCCTCCCACCCATGCATCTCCTAGACATGCCACCTCTCCCCCTAGTGCTCTCTTTCCCTCTCCATGGCCATCATGGTCGCCGTCGGCCTCTGCCCGGCACTGAAGAACCAGAGCCTCTCCTCCTCTTCCTTGGCCACCAGGAGAACCGTAGCAGACCGGCGGAGCTCTCCCACTCTTTATCTCCTGCTCTGGTGCCGTATGGCGCCGCAACCATCTTCTCCCGACACCTCGTCCGCCGGCGTCAGGGTCACCGTCACCCTGGACCTCCCCAGCCTGCGTGGGGGCCATAGATGGGCGCGGCTCGGCCTCCCGAATCTACCGGTACACCGGACGCCGTCGGGGATGGCCGTAGTCGCCGGCACGGGAGTCCACCGAGCGCCGGACCCGTCGGTCTCCACGGACGCAAGGAGCACGCCGCGCCTCCCTGCAACCTCTCATGCGGATGCGGCTAGGCCCCGCGGCTCTGTCCCCACCGCAGGTCGGCGCCGGAAGGCTGAGCAGCGCCGGCGGCGAGCAAGGCCGGCGCCCTCCTCTATCTCCCGCCGGGAGGAAGAAGAAGGAGACATGAGGGAGAGAGAGAGCCCGGTGGGCCCTGGCTGTAAGTGACCCAGTGGCCGGGCCCCACTGTTTAGGTGGAAACGTCTTCCATGAAAACCGTTTCTGGCAAGCGGAGACGTACTTCCTGGAAGGCGCTATCGACGTAACACCTGTGCGCTCGCGGCCGTGCAGCTGGGCCGGCCCATCATCTATCCCTCGCCCGGCGCGCAGTAAAAGGGTATAACCCCTTTTCCCTTTTATTTTCTATTTCCAGTAAACTTCAAAAATCCCCCAAATATTCAAATGAACTCCAAATGGCATGATTCAAATTTCTGGTAGTCTCTAAAATCATGCTCTATCACATGGTGCAACATGCACATTATTCCAGAAACATTTCCTTCACAAATATTTATAAAATACCCTTATTTCATTTTTTTGATGAACTTTAGAAAATCACAGAGAGCTCATTTTTGATCCAAATATAGTGGTTCAAATTCCTAGATGCTTGTCTTATCCAAACTTAGTTTTGGAACATTTTTATTAACACTTTCTGTACCCCACCAAATATTGAGCCATTTCTTCATATTTATCAGCTTTGCAAAATCCTAGGAAATTCATTTGAATTCCAAATCCAGTGAAACCAACTCCTAGATGCTTCTAAAATCATGACTTGTTGATGGGTGCCTTGGCTCATCATTCAAGAAAATATTTCTGTATACTTCTTCCAAATCCATAAACCCCTTGGTTCCATCACATTGAAATGTTCCAAACTACCTATTAATCCAACACCTATGAAACCACCTTGGTTATTTTTCATATGACCAGAGGTATCCTAGAAAAGTCCAACTCCTATTTTTAGAGCACTTTTATTTTTGCTTTGATTGTGTGGCTTATTATGATTGTTTCCATCGTTAGTTGACGAAATAAACGGAATACTCGGAGATGGACCAGAAGGTTTGAAGACTCGGAAGAATAAGGCAAGCAGCCCTTTGACCATGTTCAAGAAACCTTTTTATGCATGTCTCATAGAACCTTATTATCAATGCATCAGAATCATGTTGAGGTGGAGACCACTTTGGTTGCTACCTTTGTTACTTACTGTTGAAACTTGCATCAAACATGACCTTACCTTCCTATGAGGGTTATGTGGGTGGGAGTAGATAGATGTATGCTATAGTAGTTTGCTACGCAAAATGGGTCAGGGTTATGCATTGAGTGAAACAAGTGTGGTTTGACATACTTGCAAAAGACCCAGTGGGTGCCACAAATGCCCCTGGGAGTTGATGAGGAGCTAGGGCACTACTTGGTGAAGAAGTAGTGTGCCGAGGCTTGATGGAAGTGTTGTTTACAGAGATGGATTAGATTTATGTGTGACTACCGTCCCAACCAAACATGTGCAACCACACTACCCCTTATGGGACGGGGCTTTATTGATTACTTAGGTCGATACTAGCATGGTGCCCGCATTACTAGTGACGGGAAGACTTGAGGTCTTTCCCGGGACGGGGTCGTGCTTGGATAGATGGCCATGACTGTTTTTACAGGGCACCAGACACACCGTTGGTCCCTTCGGGTACGCATGACATTGAAATTAGGGAAAGTCCCGTGATCTATTGTTTGTACTCGAGGGCTGTGTACCAACGAGTGGACTCTATGTTAGTGTCGTCTAAGGAAAGATAATGACCGGGTGCTTCCCCCGAGTACTTGAGGTACTGCGGGATCGTGGATGACACGAAAGCTTCCCGGATCTTGTGGGTAAAGTGTGCAACCTCTACAGAGTGTAAAACTATTCGAATAGCCGTGTCCGCGGTCAAGGACAGTTGGGTGGTGCTACTTAGACTATGTCCATAAGTTTCTGGGAAACAACACGATTCAGAGATATTGTTGATGTGATTGTGAGAAAGACACAATGAGCTTGAGCATGTGTTGATTACAACTCTTTCTCGATATTGATGTCTGTGACCTCCTGATACTTGTTACAGACACATGCATATCCATGTTATATGTTGATCATACTTGCATATGAAAAACTAGCTTTCCGCAAAACTGCCAATTTAGTAGTAGAGCTTTGCATAACTATTCTGTCATCACACTTGGGTTTCTTGCGAGTACATTCAAAGTACTCATTGGCTTGCCACTGGTTATTTTATTGGCCAGGCAGGAGAGAGCAGGTTATGATGAAGATTTCGTGGTGACGAGCATGCGAGCTAGGACGCTTCCCAGTCAGAATGCCTGTAGGGTTAAGGCAGATGGCATGGGTCCAAGTTGTTATTGAAGATTTCCGCTGCGATGATATACTCAAGACTTGACCATTATGGTCCTATTTGTGTAATACGGTATGTATGGATGTAAGACTCTTGTTATTCAGCTTCTGTGTGTTCAGTGAGCATTGATCTCTGGGATCACTGTACACGTGCATTCGGTGATCTCGACTTATGAGTCGGGGTCCCCACATAAGTGGGATAGGAAGATGTGAAAATGGTGTTGGTCTTCACTATAACCTTCCAATGATGGGAATATATGCACATAGTCCCTAACAACATTGAAAGCATTGCCTTTTAAATCGAGAATAACTGGAATGGGGTTCCAATCAGCAGGAATTGGCCGTCTCTGTAGTTGGGTTATGTCTTGGGCCGGTGGACTTGTTGTACTTTTTGCTGGAGTGAGGTTTTTCTGTGGTACGCCTGGTGCTATGGCAACTGAAATCGGCATACCTTTTGCTGGAGTGCAGGTCCTGTGTGGTGGGGCTAGTGGTGTGTCCAGTGAAGTATGGGTACAGTCTGCTAGAGTCGGTCCTACGTTTTGTGTCACTGGTTGTACATCCAATATAAGTGGGGTGATGTCTGATTTCTCTGGCACAATCACTTTTTTCAAGGACTTTGCTGGTGCTCCTTCAGGTTCGGCAATCATCCACTTCTTTTTTTATGTCTGATGCACAAGAACAGCATTTGAGAGAAAAAACATGGTATGATGACATATGTAATATGTATTGATCATGGATGGGCATGGCATCTCGACATATATGATGAGTAAACTAAGCAGATGGCGGTGCAACAAAGTAGAAGAAATGCAAGACAACATATGCAAGATGCGCGCAATCAATAAAACCTTGCCAAATTAGAGCAGGCACCTTGATGGGTGAACATGACTAGCCATCTGCCTTTGACTCCTCGAGGTTAGAATAGTCATTAGGATCATATTCTGAACAAGAAACTACAGGTGGGGAGCGTATGAGTTTCATTGCATCCAGAATGACACTCAATGCCTTGGTGCCAATTTTGTAAGTCATTACAGTGTTCCACAATATTCTTCTGATCCGCGGATTCTGATATTCACTGTAATTACGTATAATATCTGAGAAACATGAAAACATAAGTAGTTGTGAGATTATGTTTGTAATGCAGATGATATTCCAATATAGGGGCGCCCCTGTAAACACTTGTGTGCTATCACTGGATTCTGATGAGAGAGCTCATGTGTGCTGTAATATGGTGCATGCATTTATATAATATGGCACAAGTACACAAAAAATAGGCTCCGGAAGTAAGGATAGTTGGCAGATGATAGGTTCAAAATATATTGTATAGAGAGTTTATTGCCAAACCATGATAATAAGAGCACGCAGCAACTAGGCAGATCATAGTGTACATAAAAGGGGTACACCATAACCACGATATATAAATCGGGAAAGTGGAACTAGCTTGAAAATACGGTGTTGTATTGCCGCTAGTAACTGAAAGCATATCAATCAAGTGCATGCCAACTCTATCAGTTGTTGACTGCAGATGTCCCCGCTCCCCTTCCTGACAAGTAACATACTGTACGTAATAAATACAGAATAACAAAAGAGGAACATGTTAAAGAACATAAGAGGAAGCATATTCTTGAGGTTCTGATACGTCTCCAACATATCTATAATTTTTTATTGTTCCATGCTATTATTTATGAAGTCTTGGATGTTTAATGGGCTCTATCATTCACTTTTATATCATTTTTCGGACTAACCTAATAACCCAAAGGCCTAGTCCAGATTGTTGTTTTTTTGCCTATTTCAAGGTTTTGCAGAAAAGGAATATCAAACGGAGTCCAAATGGAATAAAACCTTCGCAGGATATATTTTTGGAGGAAATCACGCACGAAAGACTTCGGGGCCAAGCCACAGGACCGAGGGCCACCCTCGAGGGTGGGGGGTGCGTCCCCCTTCCCAGGGCGCGCCCCCCTGCCTCGAGGGCAGCCCATGTGGCCCCTGGTGCCCCTCTTCTTCCTATATATACCTACGTACCCCAGACACTCCATACGCAGAGAGAAAACCCTAATTCCACCGCCGTAACTGCTGTTCCCGTGGAGATCCCATCTTGGAGCCTGTTCCGGGAGGGGGATCCATCACGGAGGCCTTCATCATCATCATCATTGCCCTCACCATAAGTTGTGAGTAGTTTAACTCAGACCTTCGGGTCCATAGCTAGTATCTAGATGGCTTCTTCTCTCTCTCCGGATCTCAATACAAAGTTCTCCTCGGTCTTCGAGGAGATCTATTTGATGTAATCTCTTTTTGCGGTGTGTTTGTCGAGATCCGATGAATTGTGAGTTTATGATCAAGATTATCTATGAAAGATATTTGGTTCTTCTCTGAACTTTTTATGTGTGCTCATAATATCCTTGCAAGTCTGTTCGAATTATTGGTTTGGTTTGGCCTACTAGATCTATAGTTCTTGCAATGGGAGAAGTGCTTGGATTTGGGTTCAATCTTGCGGTGTCCTTTCCCAGTGACAGTAGGGGCAGCAAGGCACGTATTGTATTGTTGCCATCGAGGATAAAAAGATGGGGTTTTCATCATATTGCTTGAGTTTATCCCTCTACATCAAGTCATCTTGCTTAAGGCGTTACTTTGTTCGTATGAACTCAATACGCTAGATGCATGCTGGATAGCGGTCGATGTGTGGAGTAATAGTAGTAGATGCAGGCAGAAGTCGGTCTACTTGTCTCGGACGTGATGCCTATATACAATGATCATGCCTAGATAGTCTCATAATTATTCGCTTTTCTACCAATTGCTCGACAGTAATTTGTTTACCCGCCATAGAATATCGCTATCATGAGAGAAGCCACTAGAGAAAATTATGGCCCCCGGGTCTATCTTTATCATATTGCTTTCCCGTCAATTTCTGTTGCCGTTGTTTATTTGCTTTCTTTACTTTCTGTTTCTATACTAAAAATACCAAAAACATAAACTATCATCTCTATCAGATCTCACTATCGTAAATGACCGTAAAGGGATTGACAACCCCTTATCGCATTGGCTGCGAAGTTCTTATTTGTTTGTGCAGGTGCGAGGGACTGGCGCGTGGTCTCCTACTGGATTGATACCTTGGTTCTCAAAAACTGAGGGAAATACTTATGCTACTGTGCTGCATATCCCTTTCCTCTTTGAGGGAATACAACGCAAGCTCAAGAGGTAGCAAGAATAATTCCTGGCGCCTTTGCCGGGGAGGCTTACGCAAAAGTCATATACCAAGTACCTATCACAAACCCTTATCCTTCGCATTACATTTATTTGCCTCTCATTTTCCTCTCCCCCACTTCACCTTTGTTGTTTTATTCGCCCTTCTTTCGTCGTGTGTTTCTCGTTCGCTTGCTTGCTTGTTTGCCCCCATGTCTGAGATGGGGGACGATTTTATCGAGAAGGGTAGAAATACCGAGGGCAACGCTCATGTTGACCTCCCGGATGAAGCTACCACTTTACATGTCAATAAGTTCCGGGTTGGTAGTGGCAATATTATTGGAAAAGGGGTTCTTCAAGACTTCTTTACTTGTCCCGGTGCTTTGCCCACTATGGGTGGCTCTATTCTTCACATAACTAGTAGCCTTGTTGATGTTGTATCTATGCTCATAGTAGAAATTGAAAGGCAATTTATCCATATGCATCCCTGTATTCAGAGAGTATTTTTTGAGTTCTCTAATATTGAGCATTCTTCTGTTAAGCGGGCAGCTACTATCTTTTTGGCTCATGAATTTAGATATATCATGAAAGAGGCCAGAGAAATCTTTGCTCATTATGGAGTAGATGCCGGTCGACCTCCTATAGAGGCCATCTTGTTCAATCAAGAAGACCTTATGCATTTGCGATCTCCTGATCACGTTGCTTTTAATGAAAACCTTAGAAAAAAGGTTCCTGTCGAGATCTTGATTGATAGAATTTCTGAGATAAACGATGACCTTGCTGTTCAAAATAATGAGTTAGGTCCCTTCCTTGAACGAAGGTTATTGGCCTTCTGCCAAAAGAATGCCTATAATGATGAATTGGTCATCCACTACAAAGGGCCAAAGGAGGAACTTGTTCCTCCCGAGATTAATGTAGGGTACTTTTGTCCCATTAAATTTAGCCCTTTTGATTACTTTTGTTTGCCACAAAGGAAGCTTGCTACTGAACGTAGGGAATATGAGATGACCTTTCGCGACATATCATACCACTATGGCTATCCCTAGATCTATCTTGTATCGTGCCTAGCTAGGGGCGTAAAACGAGAGAGCTTGTTGGGAGGCAACCCAATTTTATATTTTTTGATTTTGTTGCTGTTAGGGAATAAATATTGCATCTAGCCTCTGATTAGATGTGTTTTCATGTTTTGTTTAGTGTTTGTGTCAAGTAGAACCTTTGGTAAGACTTGTGTGAAGTTTATTTGATCTTGCTGTGACAAACGGAATCGTTAGCGCTGGCTAAAGTAGTCTTCAGATTTTACTGGAGCGTGATTTTTAATTGATTCTTTTTGCTACTGATTGGTAGACAAAGTTCTCAAATTTACCAATTTAGTTTGAATTTTTTGGAGTTCCAGAAGTAGGAGAACCCAGCAGATTACTACAGACTGTTCTGTTTTTGACAGATTCTGTTTTTCGTGTGTTGTTTGCTTATTCGGATGCATCTATGAGTAATATTGGAGGATATGAATCATAGAAAACTTGGAGTACAGTAGGTTTAACACCAATATAAACAAAGTATGAATTCCTTGCTGTAACTTTAATGGTGGTTTGCTTTCTCTTACTAACGGAGCTCACGAGAATTTTTGTCTAAGTTTTGTGCTGTGAAGTTTTCAAGTTTTGAATATTGCTTTGATGGACTATGGAACAAGGAGTAGCAAAGGCCTAAGCTTGGGGATTCCCATGGAACCCCAATTAAATTCAAGATAATCAAAAGCCTAAGCTTGGGGATGCCCCGGGAAGGCATCCCCTCTTTCGTCTTCATCCATCAGTAACTATACTTGGAGCTATATTTTTATTCGCAACATGCTATGTGTTTTGCTTGGAGCGTCTTGTATAATTTGAGTCATTGCTTGTTAGTTTTCCACAATCATCCTTGATGGACACACCTATTTGAGAGAGTTAAATATGCCCTAGAAATTATTAGAACACTCTACGTGCTTCACTTATATCTCTTGAGTTGAAGAGTTTTTGCTCTAGTGCTTCACTTATATCTTTTAGAGCATAGTGGTGAAAATATTTTGTAGAAATTGTTGAACTCTCATGCTTCACTTAGATCTATTTGAGAGTCTATTAAAACAACATGGTAAAGTGTTTAGGCTAAATAAATTGGTCTTCACATGATAAACATCCAATATCAATATAGTAAAAAAATTCACATCTAGTGCATTGAATAGAAAGAGATGTTGGATGCATGATAATTGTTTTGAGACATGAGGATAGTGATATTAGAGTCATGCTAGTGGAGTAATTATGAAAATGAGAAATATTTGTGTTCAGGTTGGTGATTCCTGTAGCATGCACGCATGGTGAACCGTTATGTGACTAAGTTAAAGCATGAGGTATTTGTAGAGTGTCAACCTTTGTGTGGAGGTCGGGGGCGCGCGATGGTTAACTCCTACCAACCTCCCCCCTAGGGTCATGCTTGATTGCTTGGTTTTAATGACTCGTAGATTTTTGCAATAAGTATATGAGTTCTTATGACTAATGTTGAGTCCATTGATTATACGCACTCTCACCCTTCCACCATTGCTAGCCTCTCTTGTACCGCGCAACTTTCGCTGGTGCCATAAACCCACTATATATCCTTCCTCAAAACAGCCACCATATTATTCCTCAAAACAGCCACCATACCTACCTATCATGGCATTTCCATAGCCATTCCGAGATTCATTGCCATGCAACTTTCCACCGTTCCATTTATATGACATGCATCATATTATCACATTGCCATTGCATGATCATGTTTTGACATCGTATTTGTGGCAAGGCCACCATGCATAATTTTTATACATGTCACTCTTGTTTCATTGCACATACCGGTACACCGCCGAAGGCATTCATATAGAGTCATACTTTGTTGTTGTAGTATCGAGTTGTAATATTGTGTTGTAATGAAAGTGTGATGATCATCATTTTTAGAGCATTGTCCCATGGGAGGAAAGGCTGAATCTATAAAGCCCCTCCGCAAAAAAAAAAGAAAAAAAAAGAAGAAAGGCCAAAGAAAAAAAAGGCCCAAAAAAAGAAAAAGAAAAGAAAAAAGAAAAAAAGGGACAATTGCTACTATCTTTTTCCACACTTGTGCTTCAAAGTAGCACCATGTTCTTCATTGTAGAGAGTCTCATGCTTAGTCACTTTCATATACTAGTGGGAATTTTTGTTATAGAACTTGGCTTGTATATTTCAACGATGGGCTTCCTCAAATGCCCTAGGTCTTCGTGAGCAAGCAAGTTGGATGCACACCCACTAGTTTCTTTTGTTGAGCTTTCATTCATATTTAGCTCTAGTGCATCCGTTGCATGGCAATCCCTACTCACTCACATTGATATCTATTGATGGGCATTTCCATAGCCCGTTGATACGCCTAGTCAATGTGAGACTATCTCCCTACTTTTTGTCTTCTCCACAACCACCTATATTCCACCCATAGTGCTATGTCCATGGCTCACGCTCATGTATTACGTGAAAGTTGAAAGGTTTGAAAAGATAGAGCATGAAAACAAATGCTTGGATGAAATCGGGGTTGTGCATGATATGAATATTTAGTGTGATAATAAGGGAGCATAGCCAACACTATATGATTTTGTAGGGATAACTTTCTTTAACCATAGTATTTTGAGAAGATGTGATTGCTTTGTTAGTATTGCTTGAAGTATTGTTATTTCTTATGTCAATATAGTCTTTTATCTTGAATCTTTCAGATCTGAACATTCATGCCACAATTAAGAGAATTACATTGAATAACTATATTGGTTAGCATTCCACAGCTAAAATTCTTTCTTTATCATTTACCTACTCGAGGACGAGCAGGAATTAAGCTTGGGGATGCTTAATACGTCTCCAACGTATGTATAATTTTTTATTATTCCATGCTATTATTTATGAAGTCTTGGATGTTTAATGGGCTCTATCATTCACTTTTATATCATTTTTAGGACTAACCTACTAAACCAAAGGCCCAGTCTAGATTCCTGTTTTTTGCCTATTTCAGGGTTTTGCAGAAAAGGAATATCAAACAGAGTCCAAACGGAATAAAACCTTCGCATGAGATATTTTTGGAGGAAATCACGCACGAAAGACTTCGGGGCCAAGCCAGAGGACAGGGGGCCCACCCTCGAGGGTGAGGGGCGCGCCCCTCTTCCCAGGGCAGGCCCCCTGCCTCGAGGGCAGCCCATGTGGCCCCTGGTGCACCTCTTCTTCCTATATATACCTACGTACCCCAGAAACTCCATACGCAGAGAGAAAACCCTAATTCCACCGCCGTAGCTGCTGTTCCCGTGGAGATCCCATCTTGGAGCCTGTTCTGGGAGGGGGATCCATCACAGAGGCCTTCATCATCATCATCATCGCCCTCACCATGAGTTGTGAGTAGTTTACCTCAGATATTTGGGTCCATAGCTAGTATCTAGATGGCTTCTTCTCTCTCTCCGGATCTCAATAGAAAGTTCTCCTCGGTCTTCGAGGAGATCTATTCGATGTAATCTCTTTTTGCGGTGTGTTTGTTGAGATCCGTTGAATTGTGAGTTTATGATCAAGATTATCTATGAAAGATATTTGGTTCTTCTCTGAACTTTTTATGTGTGCTCATAATATCCTTGCAAGTCTCTTCAAATTATTGGTTTGGTTTCGCCTACTAGATCTGTAGTTCTTGCAATGGGAGAAGTGCTTGGCTTTGGGTTCAATCTTGCGGTGTCCTTTCCCAGTGACAGTAGGGACAGCAAGGCACGTATTGTATTGTTGCCATCGAGGATAAAAAGATGGGGTTTTCATCATATTGCTTGAGTTTATCCCTCTACATCATGTCATCTTGCTTAAGGCGTTACTCTGTTCGTATGAACTCAATACACTAGATGCATGCTGGATAGCGGTCGATGTGTGGAGTAATAGTAGTAGATGCAGGCAGGACTCGGTCTACTTGTCTCGCACATGATGCCTATATAAAATGATCATACCTAGATAGTCTCATAATTATTCGCTTTTCTATCAATTGCTCGACAGCAATTTTTTTACCCGCCGTAGAATATCGCTATCATGAGAGAAGCCACTAGAGAAAACTATACCCCCCAGGTCTATCTTTATCATATTACTTTCCCATCAATTTATGTTGCCGTCGTTTATTTGCTTTCTGAACTTTCTGTTTCTATACCAAAAATACCAAAAATATAAATTATCATCTCTACCAGATCTCACTATCGTAAGTGACCGTAAAGGGATTGACAACCCCTTATCACGTTGGTTGCGAAGTTCTTATTTGTTTGTGCAGGTGTGAGGGACTGGCGCGTGGTCTCCTACTGGATTGATACCTTGGTTCTCAAAAACTGAGGGAAATACTTACGCTGCTGTGCTGCACCTCCCTTTCCTCTTCGAGGGAATACAACGCAAGCTCAAGAGGTAGCAGGTTCCGCTTAATTGCATACAATGTTGGTTACCCACTCATGATGAATCACAGCGCCCAAAGAAATGCAATTCCATGCTGTCTCTCTATATGTGGCAATTTTGAACAAGAGTTATTAGGATCATATTCTGAACAAGAGTCAACAGGTGGGGAGCGTATGAGTTTCATTGCATCCAGAATGGCGCTCAATGCCTTGGTGCCAATTTTTTAAGTCATTGCGGTGTTTAGCTTCAAGAGTGGACTGATGTTAGTGTGACACAAAGCAGCTACACAGATCATAGTGTAGATATAATGGGAAAACCGTAAGCATCAGAGTAAATCAGCAAAGAGGAACTTACTGGAATATATGTGCTAGTATTGCCGGTATGGCTAGAAAGGCTTCGGATACCAGCTCTCTTCAACTGAAGGTGTGGTACTATTAATATCAGTGTAACTCTCAAAGGCGAAATAGCTCCCCGCATTTCCTTGCTATTCTTATAGGATTCAAGTGGGTAGGTCACTACAAATCCTATTCCCATGTTTACAAAATCCTATGAATCAAAAAGACTCGAAGAGTTCAAAGTGTCCATACCAACCGACCGTATAGACATCTACACTGCAAATGTCCCTGCTCATCTTCACTACAAGGAACATACTGTACTACTATCATACTCCCTCCGTTCCAAAATATATCTTGGTAGAGATTTCCACTATGGATCACATACAGATGTATCCAGATACATTTTAGAGTGTAGATTCACTCATTTTGCTCCATATGTAGTCCATGGTGGAATCCATACAAAGACTTGTATTTCGGAACGGAGAGAGTACTTATTAAAGAAGAACAAAAGAGGAACATGCTAAAGAAGAGCAAGCAGATTTTGGATAATAAAATGTTCGTTGTGCAGTGCCCACACATGATGAACCAGAGCGCATTAAGAAAGAAACTCACTGCTGTCTCTCTATATGTGGTGCACGTGCTTTTTCGAAAGTAAAGAAGGAACATTAGCTGACGAATTAAATGTTATTTGTTTTAGTAATATCAGAATCATATTAAATTCATACTTGAGCAACAAGTTTGGAATTATGAGTGGCACGTTGTTTAGCTTGATGGATTCAGGAGCAGTGCTAAGCAGGTACGATGATGGTACTGAATATAAAGGCATGTCTGCATGCAAGTCACGTGACTTTTGTCATTTGGGTCAGTCGACCATTTCAGGCGGTTGGATGAAGATCCTACATCTCCTAACCCTTCTTCTTCCTCGTCTCTGATTCTTCCCATACAGAACACCGCACGGGCCGCCGGCCGGACCACCGGCCCCCATCGCCTGTGTTCCTCCGCCACCCCCACCCCCGCCCCCACCCGCGTCGAGTTTTCTTCGTTTGGCGAGGCCCCACCACCGCCCCCACAACCAAAGTCCCAACCCGATCCCCTTCGTTCGCACCGCCAAACTCCGGCGAGCTCTGAAAAATCGACTGACCCAATTTCGAAATTAAGTCTACTATGATTTAACTAGTGTGGAATATAAAAGGGTGAAACCATAAGCATTGGGAGTATAGTGTTGAGCGTGCCATGGCGGATCTGAAGGTGCAAACTGGACAAAGGCAACTTCGCAACCAATGTTTGCTCTCAACTAGCAAGTAAGTGATGGACAAGAAATCAAAGTAAAGCAGTGGCAATCTATTTTCTTTCTGCGATAAATATGTTGAGCAGATACGAAAGAGTACTGCCTCTAGTGCGGCGCCGTGTATGCATCTTCTGAGAATTTGACGGTGCTGCGGTAGCGATGGCTGTCGGTGGCGTGGAAGCAGATCTAGGAGGGTAGACGGTGGCAGCGGGGCACGGTGGACGAGACGGTCGTAGGAGCGGTGCTGGCAAGGTGGACAACGGCGGGGATGAAGCGAGAGGATGGGATGCAAGGATCTCGGTCCGAAGCGGTGGATGAGAGAGGTCGATCTCTTGTAATGGACGGCGGCGTCGGGGTATCAGCTCCGGCATGGTGGAGGACGACGGCGGTGGATGGGGTGGCGGACGGAGGAGGCTGGGGTGGAGAGCGTGTTTTGGCGCCCACGGAGTACGAATGGGGAAATGGAGGTGGAGAGGAAGGGGGAACCTTGTCTGCAGGGCGCGCTTGTCTCAAATGCGAGGACATTTACAAACTTAGCCCCCATTTCAAATTTCCTACATCACAGCAATATTAGTCGTTTGGGGATAGGACGGTAATCTCGCATACACCAAATATTTGCCGACGAGAGTTTGTTTTTGGTGCCCAGCGTGTATGAATCGGGGAGGGAGTCAATTTCGGCCGAGGACACACTGTGTTTTGGCGCCCACCGTGTATGAATCCGGGTGAGAGGCGGTTATGTCACGTTTGAGTGAAATTACAAACCTACCCCTATCAAAACCAACAGAAATCGAGCAGATAGGCTTTGCATGGCAGGGATAGGCACTAGTAATTTCCATCTCATAGATTTTGGTTTCGGGCGGTTACTGCGACTTTCCCCGCTTCGTTCAAATTTTGCAGAGTGCACGTTTACCGTGCCAACTCAATTCGAATCCCGTTTGTATTCTATTTTTTGGGCGGGATCCATTTTCGATTGGAATAAAATTATGTATACATCATTTTTTTAATATATACTTTCAAAAGCACAACACCCTTTATACATAAATATGGTTTACAAATGGCATAATCTCAGATTCATAAGGTTGTATCCATCAATTTGGATATTCAAATATTTGAAACCACTTTATGTTGAAATCCAATGTATGCATTCCTCGCTAACTGTCTCCAATTAATGTGTGTTCCATGCGTTTTTTTTACTTCTCAAACATGTATAATGTGTTTCACACATGCAACATATAGTGTAATCCCGCTTAGACATTAATTGCTTATAAACCATGCATTGTTTCTAATTAAAGAATCTATGGATCACCAATATTGAGAAACTATATAACATTACACGTGTCCCCAAATTCAAATGAATATGCATGTTTGTTACACCAATTTGCGCTATGATATTACCGATGTCGTGATCTCCAGTTTAAATATTTGAATCTCATTTAATCTACATATCCGTCTCATATAACTATCACTCATGCTTATATAGGACTATCTCTCTAACCTATACGTGTTCATCGTCTCTCGGGTATCTCTCCTGCTACCTGTATGTCGACAATGATCTTTTATCTTCGTAACACACTGACGGTACTCTCTCCCTCGACCTTCATCACTCTATCTCTCTCTAAGTATATCTCGCTCCCTGCTATGTGTCTCTAACTATGATTCTCCATGTGGAATCTCTTTCTCTCACACAAACACAAAACTTTGTCTTCCGGGGTCTCATTTCTCTCTACTATTCCCCTGTGTGCCACTCACACACCCCTCATACACAGATGTCTTTCGCTCCTTAGGTATGAGAACCTACGACTCTTCCTCTTAAATATCTCTTTCTCACACACAAACACAAACTCTGTCTCCCAGGATCTCATATTTCTCCACTTTTCTCTTGTATGTAGCTCACACACACTCTCTCTCCCTAGAGATATCTTGCATTCCCTCGTATGTTTCTCTAGCTATCACTCTCGTTTTGAAATATCTTTCTCTCTCGCAGACACAAAACTCCGTCTCTCGGGATCTCATTTCTCTCCGATATTTGTTTGTATGTGAGTCACATGCACCCTTTCTTCATCTCTCTCACACCCACACCCACAACTCAGCCTTCTGATCCACTCGACTCCTATCTCTAACGCACACTAGCTGGCATCTTTATCATTCTATTTACCTGTTTCTCCATCAACCTTCTTTCATTTATAGGTTGATCTCTTTTGCACAATCGTTGTGCCTCACTCCCTCTGCTTGCCATAGATGCATGCTCCAGCCCACGCCACTATCTCTTAAAGACAAAAACACATGCTCAATTGTCGGGCCTTCTTCCTTGCAATCTCGCATGCATGCATATTGTCATACCGATCCGTCTCTCCCATGTTGTTGATCTTAGCTTATGACTTATGTCTTCTTTCTTTTATCTCGATCATGCACGCGCGCACACACACACACACACATCCCATGTATACATGTATGCCTCTCACACATGCACGTTGAAGGTCTCTATGTCTCCATACGTAGTTAATTACCCTCAACCCTAACGCCACATTGAATCGTTCTCTTCTTTTGTGCACATAACTTCTGCCTAGATGGGTATAACACACACTCACACTTAACAATCTCCTTGTAACTACCCCCCCTCTGACTCTTCCTCTATTTCCCCGAAACCAATAAGACCATCCCTTCGTTTAATTCCCGCCTACATGCACCATCGATATATAGTAGTCTTCTTTGGTGCCTCTCGAACAAACACGTTCTCTCGATGTCGACTACTCTCACGCGCACACACCTTCTCTTCCCTCTATACAGGCATTTTCTCTCTCACACCCCATCGTCGGTGGCCTCTGCCATACACATCAGCTCTCTATGATGAATCCATGCAAACTTAAATTACATCCGCCACCGAGGACCCCGCGACACACACACACTAAGACTCCATCTCTCTCTCCCCCCCACACACACACACTGAGAATCCATCTCACACACACATGCTCTAGGTGGAGCATTTGTTCCTACCACCCTTCATCCACCCTTACCTGTATGATAAACAATCACCTTAATTTACTTGTATAACATGGACAAATTCCACTTTACTTTAGTAGTTAGCAAACTTATCATCTATACCCTTATAAAAAAACCGAGTTGGCGATGATGGTGTGCCTGCCATCTTGTAATATAGACCGTCTGATCTATATCTGACGGATAGAAAGCAAACTATGATAATTTTACAAAAGATAGCCGCACCTCTCTCGACATCCTTATCTCCCACACTTCATTGCTGAGCAATTTAAAAAGAAAGTCTCCAGAACAATTTAGCATGGTGGCCGCTGCCGCCTGCCAGCGCCGTGCATCCCCATGCCTCCGCCCATTCCGACCACCAGTCACCACCACGCTCCACTCCTCCTCACCTTATCTCTCATCTTTCATTTTTTCAATGACATTCTCGAGATACCAGTTTTCTGATAAAATTCTCGAAATATCATTAGTTTTTACACATGGGATTACTCCTGCATGGGTAAATCACAACATGTGTTTTGTAAAAAATGCATATTGATGTTCCGTGCAATGCACGAGCATCTTGCTTGTAATTATATAACGCAAATCACGAGTAGGAAGTGTCATTTTTTTACACAACCACGTTAACATGGCCACGTAAATCACTAGCTAAAATAAATACCATTATACTTATATCCCGATGCAAAAGGTTGAGTACGTGTCCGAAGAGTAGAGTCGCACACACGCACTCTAACTCTCAGAATATCACACACACACACACACCAGTTACGTGACGCCCACTTATGCAGACACATATGTTACAATTTGTTCACCCGCGGGTACACGTGATAATGCGCATTTATTTAAGCCGGACGGCGAACCCAAATAGTAGCTGCATTCATTCCCCTCCCGCCGCCTCTGCCCTAGTCGCCATCGCCCGGTAGCCATGGCCCGGTCGAAGGTAACAACATACGCCATACTCCCGCCGGAGCGGTTGATACGTCTCCAACTTTTCTAATTTTCCAAACGCTTTTGACCTTGTTTTGGACTCTAACTTACATGATTTGCATGGAACTAACCCGAACTGACGCTGTTTTCAGCAGAATTGCCATGTTGTTGTTTTTGTGCAGAAATAAAAATTTCTCGGAATGACCTGAAAATCCACAGAGAATTATTTTGGAAAATATAAAAAATATCTGCGGAAAGATCTACGTCAGGGGGCCCACACCCTCTCCACGGGGGCGGGGGGTCCGCCCCCTCCACCTGGCGTGCCCCCTGCCTCGTGAGCCCCCTGACGCTCCACAGGCGTACCCCCGGACTCCTTATATTCACTTTCGGGGAGAAAAAAATCAGAGAGGAAGAATTATTGCGTTTTACGAGACGGAGCCGCCGCCAAGCCCTAATCTCTCCCGGGAGGGCTGATCTGGAGTCCGTTCGGGGCTCTGGAGAGTGGAGATCGTCACCATCATCATCATCATCAACCTTTCTCCATCACCAATTCCATGATGCTCACCGCCGTGCGTGAGTAATTCCATCGTAGGCTTGCTGGACGGCGATGGGTTCGATGAGATTTACCATGTAAATTAGTTAGTTTTTCAGGGTTTGAGCTTAATGCTTGTCACTAGGGCTCGAGCGCCATGATTTCAGATTTGAACCTATTATGTTTTCATGAATATATGTGTGTTCTTGATCCTATCTTGCAAGTCTATAGTCACCTACTATGTGTTATGATCCGGCAACCCCGAAGTGACAATAATCGGGACCACTCCCGGTGATGACCGTAGTTTGAGGAGTTCATGTATTCACTATGTGTTAATGCTTTGGTCCGGTACTCTATTAAAAGGAGGTCGTAATATCCCTTAGTTACCAATAAGACCCCGCTGCCATGGGAGGGTAGGACAAAAGATTTCATGCAAGTTCATTTCCATAAGCACGTATGACTATATTCGGAATACATGCCTACATTACATTGATGAACTAGAGCTAGTTCCGTGTCACCCTAGGTTATAACTTTTACATGATGAATTGCATCCGACATAATTCCCCATCACCGATCCAATGCCTACGAGCTTTTCACATATTGCTTGTTGCTTATTTACTTTTCCGCTGCTAGTGTTAGAAAAACTACAAAAATACTACTGTTACTTTTATTGCTGTTACCGCTATCTCCATATTACTCCCTCCGTCCCAAAATAAGTGACTCAAAAGTGACTCAACTTTGTACTAAAGTTAGTACAAATTTGAGTTATTTTTGAGTCACTTATTTTGGGACGGAGGGAGTACTTTGCTACTAAACTACCTTGATGCAAATACTAAGTTTCCAGGTGTGGATGAATTGACAACTTAGCTGCTAATACTTAAGAGTATTCTTTGGCTCCCCTTGTGTTGAATCAACAAATTTGGGTTGAATAATTTACCCTCGAAAACTGTTGCGATACCCTACACTTGTGGGTTATCAAGACTATTTTCTGGCGCCGTTGCTGGGGAGCATAGCTCTATTCTTTAAGTCACTTTGGATTTATATCTGTTGATCACTATGAAGAACTTGAAGGACTCAAAAACCAAGTTCTATCCCTCAACTACGAGGGGAGGTAAGGAACTGCCATCTAGCTCTGCACTTGATTCACCATCTATTATGGGTAAATTTGCGACACCTACTCCTGTTATTAAATCTGATATGTCGTATGTTCTTGATGATGCCACTTCTGCTATGTATGATGAAACTACTTCCATGCCTGATAATACTGTGCCACTAGGTGAATTTGTAGATCAACAAATTGCTAAGGTTAGGGAGAATGCAAATATTTAAACTGATAATATTTATGAAAGTGATGATGAAGCTTCTCCCCCTAGATATGAATTGCCTGTTGTTCCTGAGGGTTATGTTATGGATGAAGAAACTGCTAGAGACATTCTTTCTTGCAACGATAGATATGATCTTAAGAAATTATTAGTTAAGGTGAAAGAAAAGTCCTTGAATGGTAGAATGAAACATGACCCTGCTTTTGCTACTTCACCTATCTTTGTTACTGATAAAGATTATGATTTCTCTGTTGATCCTGAGTTAATTTGTTTGGTTGAATCTGATCCTTTCCATGGCTATGAATCTGAAACTGTTGTGGCACATCTTACTAAGTTGAATGATATAGCCACCCTGTTTACCAACGATGAAAAGATTCGTTATAACTATATCCTTAAGCTATTTCCTTTCTCGTTAAAGGGTGATGCTAAGACTTGGTTTAATTCTCTTGATCCTGGTTGTGTGTGTAGTCCCCAGGATATGATGCATTACTTTTCTGCTAAATATTTTCCTGCTCATAAGAAACAAGCTGCCTTACGGGAAATATATAACTTTGTACAAATTGAAGAAGAGAGTCTCCCACAAGCTTGGGGGAGGCTTCTCCAATTATTTAATGCTTTGCCTGATCATCCTCTTGAGAGGAACGATATACTTGATGTCTTTTATAATGGACTAACCGATGCTTCCAGATACCACCTGGATAGTTGTGCTGCTTGTGTTTTCAGGGAAAGAACAGTTGATCAAGCTGAATTACTATTGAATAATATGTTGGCCAATGAAAGTAATTGGACACTTCCTAAGCCAGGCCCTAAGCCAACTCCGAAGAAAAGAGGTGTTCTATTTCTCAGTCCTGAAGATATGCAAGAGGCAAAGAAATCCATGAAAGAAAAAGGTATTAAAGCTGAAGATGTTAAGAATTTACCACCTATTGAAGAAATACATGGTCTTGATAACCCGACACAGGTAGTAAAGGTAAATTCTCTTTCTATATTTGATGAAGGTGATATTCCTCGTTATAAGTCCGCTAGCCAATGCTTAGATGAGTTTGACAATTTTATTGTGAAGCAAGGAAACATCAATGCTTATGTTGGTAGACAATTGCTACGCAATGCTTATATGATTGAACGCTTGAGTGATTATATTTCTAGAGTTAAAGGTGAATTGAAACTCATTAGTAAACATGCTTCTATGGTCACCGCTCAAGTAGAACAAGTACTTAAGGCTCATAATGATTTGCTCAATGAATTAAATAGTAAGAATAATGACTCAGGAACCTCTGTATCCTGAAGGCCACCCTAAGAGAATTGAGCAAGATTCTCAGAGAGCTAATTTAGATGCACCTAGTTCTTCTAAGAAGAAGAAAAAGAAAAATGATAGAACTTTGCATGCTTCTAGTGAACCTGTAGCTGACACACCTGGGAATCCTAATGATATCTATATCTCTGATGCTGAACCACAATCTGGTTATGAACATGAACCTAGTGATAATGTTAATGATGATGTTCATGATGATGCTCAATCTAGCAATGATAATGATGTAGATATTGAACCTGCTATTGATCTTGATAACCCACAATCAAAGAATCAACGTTATGATAAGAGGACCTTTGTTGCTAGGAAGCACGGTAGGGAAAGAGAACCATGGGTTCAGAAACCCATGCCTTTTCCTCTGAAACCATCCCGGAAAAAGGATGATGAGGATTTTGAGAGCTTTGCTGAAATAATTAGACCTATCTTCCTGCGTATGCGTTTGACTGTTATGCTCAAAACAAATCCTTATGCTAAGTATATGAAAGATATTGTTACCAATAAAAGAAATATACCTAAAGTAGAAATTTCCACCATGCTTGCCAACTACACTTTTAAAGGTGGAATACCTAAGAAACTAGGAGATCCAGGAGTACCTACTATCCCTTGCTCCATTAAAGGAAACTATGTTAAAACTGCTTTATGTGATCTTGGAGCTGGTGTTAGTGTTATGCCTCTCTCTTTATATCGTAGACTTGACTTGAGTAAGTTGACACCTACTGAAATATCTTTGCAAATGGCCGATAAATCAACTGCTACACATGTCGGTATTTGTGAGGATGTGCCTGTTGTGGTTGCAAATGTTACTATTCTAACGGACTTTGTTATACTTGATATTCCCGAGGACGATAGTATGTCTATTATCCTTGGTAGACCCTTTTTGAATACTGCAGGGGCTGTTATTGATTGCAACAAAGGAAATGTCACTTTTCATGTCAATGGTAATGAGCATATGGTACACTTTCCGAGGAAACAACCTCAGGTCCACAGTATCAATTATATTGGAAAATTTTCAACTATTACTATTGGAGGTTTTGAATTTCCTCTTCCTACTGTCAAGAAGATATATGATATTCTTTTTGTTGGGGACATACATATCCCCATTGAGGTAACCTAGTGGTATTCGAAAATTCTCCGATTTCATGTTATTCGAAAAGAGTTTATTAACAAGACCTGGTCAACCTTGTTAATGGATTCCTTTTTGATAAGCATGGGATAGGTGAATCTAGATAGCACAACCTTCTGTACCCTCCTTTCACTTCCTGTTAATTAGGATAAATAAAGCAAAAATAGTATTCTCTGTCTATTTCTAGACTTTTCCATACAATAAAAAAAATACCCCGAAAATAAAAGTTCTCCAAATGCCCTGAAAATTAAATATGTTTTTTTCTAGAATATTTGAGAACGTTTGGCACAGAAAACACAGCGAGGGGAGCCAGCACCTGGCTAGGAGGGTCCAGGGCGCTCCCCCCTTCCTCGTGGGCCCCACGTGCCCCCCTTCCACTTATTCCTGCACCCATACCCTTCTTCTTCCTCCCAAAAAATCACCAACCAGCTCAAGCACGAGTTCTAGCTCATCTTGCTACCATTTTCGATCTCCTTGCTCAAAGCTCCATTCACAAAACTGTTTGGGGAGATTGTTCCTTGGTATGTGACTCCTTCATTGGTCGAATTAGTTTTTGTTCTAGTGCTTTATTTATTGCAAATTTTTGCTACTGTGGTGACCTTGTTCTTGAGCTTGCATGTCAAATTTGTTTGGTCCCAAGTAGTTCCAATGCATGATGTAGTCTCTAGGAACTTGTAGGAGTTGTCGGTATCAATCTTGTTGAGTTTGGTTAACTTTTATTTTTAGTTAATAAAAATTTCAGAAATTTTCAGAGGAGGAAAATGATAAAGAGATTATTGAGGGGCTCCTCCAGTAAAAGTTCAGAGGATAAGAAGAAGGAAGAAAATTAGAAGCCCAAATATAATCTTCCTCGCATGGCAGAAGTTTGGCCGTCTGAATGGCTTTGTAATGAGTTCATGAGAGCCACCGGGATTTATGAAGACTTTTATTATTTAGCAAACAATGCAGGCCTCACCGACTTCCTCCACGACCAGCGTGAACAGTATCTCTTACTCACTAATATTTTCACGCAAAGTTTTCATTTTCATACTAATAAAACACCACCTACAGTAGAGTTTCGTTTATATGATGAGGTTAAGGAGATATCACTCTTAGAATTTTGTGATGTATGCAAGATACCCTTTGAACGTAGGCTTGATGAACCACGTCATGAAGACGTTGAAGGGTTTATTGATATGATAGCTGTAGGGGAAACTAGACAAGTCTCAGGGGCAAGAATTACTAGTATACACTTTCCTGTTCTGCGATACTTTGCTTTATTTGCTAGTAGATGTTTAATTGGTCGCGGGAACAGTGAGAATTTTAGTGCCCATGATATTGTCGTTTTATGCCATGCTTTGTTTCAGGACACAACTTTTAGCTTGGGTGCCGTCGTTTCTAAACGACTGAGTTTGAACCGCTCAAAGGGCCCCGTCTTTGGAGGCATCTTTGCTTCTCGCCTTGCTGAACATTTTAGAATACCTATTAGGCATCATGAGAAGGAAGAAAAATAGCTTGCCCCTGTTTATCTAGATTATAAGAGCATGATAACACACGATTTTATTGTTAAAGACAAAGATAGGTTGCTTAATTATAATTAAGGTTTGATGAAAAGTATTGTGAGATTGTTACCTTGCGTGCACCATCTCTGTTTGATCAGTCTACAGGCATATATCTTGTTATGTCAGATGCTTTCTACAGGTACCAGAGCCAGGCACGAGCTTCAGAGCCTGAGCCTGAGCCACCACTCGATCCTAACCGTTAGTCTATTTATGGGTGGGAGCTGGATGAGCTTGCGAACCAGTGGCACCCAGAGGACACATCTCAGTACACTAGAGGGAGTAGCTTTGATCCGTGGCCATAGACCAACTTAGGCTAAAAAGCCTAAGCTTGGGAGAGTACGTGTTTCTCACCGACTTTACATTCATGTTCACACACTTATTCTAGTTGTTGGTGCTCACACTCTTTCATTGTACCATCCATGCTTAGTTTCAATTCTTTTCTTAGTCTTTTTCTTGTGTGTTAGAAAAACCTTAAGAATAACAAAAAAATTAGTTGTAAGCTCTTAGCTAGTTTACTTTCCTTGCTTGTAGTAGTAGTAATTAAAATAAAACCCAAAAAGATTTCTCGTTCTTCTTTTGCTTGTTGGGAGCTTTCCCGTGTAAATAGTTTCTTTTATTTTCTTTGGGGGTCAAGAGTAGAAGACCATGATTAAAATTCTTAGTGGCTCTCATATGCTTTATTGTTGATTTAACCTTGAGCCATATTACCTTGTCTTCTCTCTTGTATTAAATGCTTGCAGATTCTAGCTTAGTCCAATGCACGTGAACTATTATTATTATCCACATTGTTCGGTCGTGCGAGTGAAAGACAATAAGGATGATATATGATGAACTAATTGAGATGAAAAAAGCTAGTATGAACTCGACCTCTCTTGTTTTAGTAAATATGATAGTTCATCGTTTCTGATTTAGCTTGTTATGAATGAAACATGCTTGAAATGACAATTAGATATCATAGCTGCTTATGCCATGCTTAATTAAAATGGTTGTGCTGTGGTATGATAGGGTGGTATCCTCCTTTGAACGATTCAAGTGGTCTGACTTGGCACATGTTCACGCATGTAGTTGAAACAAATCAACATAGCATCCACGATATTTATGTTCATGGTGATTTATATCCTACTCATGCTTGCATTCATTGTTGATTAATTTTAATGCATGTTCATGATCGTTGTCTCTTTCTAGCTGGTCGCTTCCTAGTCTCTTTCTAGCCTTCACATGTACTAAGCGGGAATACTGCTTGTGCATCCACTTGTATAAACCCCAAAGTTATTCCAATGAGTCCACCATACATTCCTATATGCGGTATTTACCTGCCATTCCAAGTAAATTTGTATGTGCCAAACTCTGAACCTTCAAATGAAATTATGTTTTGTATGCTCGAACAGCTCATGTATCAACTAGGGCTATCTATATCTTTCATGCTAGGTGGGTTATTCTCACGATGAGTGGACTCCGCTCATCATTCATGAGAAAATGGCTGGTAACTGGGATGACTAGTCCCATGCTCAAAATCATAATAATTAAATAAAACTCCCCAAGGGTTGTTGCTGGTTTGGATGGTACCCGTTGTTTCGGGCTAACTGTGGAGTGTGCTTGTTGGTGGTTGGGGGAGTATAAACTTTACCATTCTGTTTGGGAACCGCCTATAATGTGCGTAGCATGGAAGATATCGAGATTCTTGGTTGTTATATTGACAATGAGAGTATACCGCTCAAAATGTTATTCATCTCTATTTAAAAATCAAGGTCTGGCACCTCTACAAATCCCTGCTTCCCTCTGCGAAGGGCCTATCTATTTACTTTTATGCTGAGTCATCATCCTCTTATAAAGAGCACCAGTAGGAGAGCACCTCTGTCATTTGCATGTATTACTATTAATTTGCATTGAGTATGATGATGACTGGATCTCTTTTACCATGAATTACGATGTCTAGTCAGTCCTTGATCTTTAAAGGTGCTCTGCATTTATGTTTTGCGGTCTCAGAAAGGGCTAGCGAGATACCATCTTGTTATATCATATCATGATTGTTTTGAGAAAGTGTTGTTATCCGAGGTTTATTATTATTGCTCGCTAGTTGATTATGCCATTGATGTGAGTACACATGAGACCTGAAAGTTATTGTGAATGTGGTTAGTTCATGATCTATGCTGAAAACCTGAATGCTAGCTTACGTATTTACAACAACAAGAGTAAACAGAGTTTGTCAACGTTTTTCTTTATCACTTTCAGTTTATCAACTGAATTGCTTGAGGACAAGCAAAGGTTTAAGCTTGGGGGAGTTGATACGTCTCCAACGTATGTACTTTTCCAAACACTTTTGCCCTTGTTTTGGACTCTAACTTACATGATTTGAATGGAACTAATCTAGACTGACGCTGTTTTCAGCAGAATTGCCATGGTGTTATTTTTGTGCAGAAATAAAATGTTCTCGGAATGACCAGAAAATCCACGGGAATTATTTTGGAAAATATAAAAAATATCTGCGAAAATATATATGTCAGGGGGCCCACACCCTGTCCACGAGGCTGGGGGCGCGCCCCCTGCCTCGTGGGCCCCCTGACGCTCCACCGACGTACCCCCGACTCCATATATTCTCTTTTGGGGAGAAAAAAAATCAGAGAGGAAGAATTATCGCGTTTTACGAGACGAAGCCGCCGCCATGCCCTAATCTCTCTCGAGAGGGCTGATCTGGAGTCCGTTCGGGGCTCCGGAGACTAGAGATCGTCGCCATCGTCATCATCAACCTTCCTCCATCACCAATTCCACGATGCTCACCACCATGCGTGAGTATTTCCATCGTATGTTTGCTAGACGGTGATGGGTTCGATGAGATTTACCATGTAATTGAGTTAGTTTTGTTAGGGTTTGATCCCTAGTATCGACTATGTTCTGAGATTGATGTTGCTATGACTTTGCTATGTTTAATGCTTGTCACTAGGGCCCGAGGGCCATGATTTCAGATCTGAACCTATTATGTTTTCATGAATATATGTGTGTTCTTGATCCTATCTTGCAAGTTTATAGTCACCTACTATGTGTTATGATCCGGCAATCCCGAAGTGACAATAATCAGGACCACTCCCGGTGATGACTGTAGTTTGAGGAGTTCATGTACTCACTATGTGTTAATGCTTTGGTCTGGTACTCTATTAAAAGGAGGCCTTAATATCCCTTAGTTTCCAATAGGACCCCGTTGCCACGGGAGGTTAGGACAAAAGATGTCATGCAAGTTCTTTTCCATAAGCACGTATGACTATATTCGGAATACATGCCTACATTACATTGATGAACTGGATCTAGTTCTGTGTCACGCTCGGGTATAACTTTTACATGATCAATTGCATCCGACATAATTCCCCATCACCGATCCAATGCCTACGAGCTTTTCACATATTGCTTGTTGCTTATTTACTTTTTCCGCTGATATTGTTACAAAAACTACAAAAACACTACCGTTACTTTTATTGTTGTTACCGCTATCTCCATATTACTTTTGCTACTAAACTACCTTGCTGCAGATACTAAGTTTCCATGTGTGGTTGAATTGACAACTCAGATGCTACTACTTAAGAGTATTCTTTGGCTCCCCTTGTGTCGAATTAACAAATTTGGGTTGAATACTTTACCCTCGAAAAATGGTGCGATCCCCTACCCTTATGGGTTATCAGCGGCTCTTTAATCTGGAAATTTTAGTGGTTATGCATGCATATTTTTGTGCTAGCACTCCTAAATAAGGGTTGACCGGTCGTTTCCCGCGTACGTGCACGGGCGGTAGAAGAGGAAGGAGAAGGGAAGCGGGATGTGGAGTAACGTTTTTACCACAATTTCTTAGGAAACTGAGTGCAATAATTGAGTAGTTTTGCAAACTAACAGTACTACACATGAAACGGTTCAAAACCTATACTCCCTTGCCCGCGCGCGCTTCCCGCGTGAAACGGTCAGTGTCGCCCTGGAGCGTCAATGTTGCATTAATGCCCGGCCAGAGCGGAGGCGACCTCTCACTAGCGCCGGCTAAGCGACGCGACGGCCGAGAGAGCGTCGCTTCCCGGTGCACCGGCTGCTCCGCGTCGAGGCTGGCCATAGTTGTAACACCCCACAAAATTTGACCTTGATTTATAAATCAAAATCTTTACCAGGAATTTAAACCTTTCATTCTCTGGATTTTCTTTGATTTAAGAACCCCCTTTTCTTTTGAATTTATGGAGTTTTTGCCCCAGTATTTTTTTTTTCAGATATGTTATTTGGACTTAATTTCCCTAACCAAGAAAAATAATCTTTCTATCAGTGGGTTCATTTGCATTATTATTTTCTCCCTAAGCTTTATCAATCAAAGTGATTTTTTTCAGTTTTAAAGCTCTGTTTGCACTACAACCCTTTGATGGATTTGTTCAAAAATTCCACCAAAAATTGGGGATGTCATGTGAAGTCCCTAAATCACTTTTATGCAAAAATCCTTTGATGTTCTTTCAAAAAGTTGAGCAAAACAACCTCTTTTGCTCTCTGGTCCAGATTGGCACTTTCTACTACAGCCCTATGATAACTTGCTCTTTTTGGCCATAAGCTTTTTCCTGCTTGTAGCCCTTCCTACAAAACCCTTAAATCCAGGAGATTGGAGCATTTGGATCATTTTAGGTCCATGCAATAATGCCTTCTAGTTTATGTCCAGAATTGGCTTTCTCAAAAACTTACATTGGCATGTTTCTAGTTTTTCCCAACCAACCTTGTCACCATCCCCTACACCTAAAGAGGCACTGGTCTGGAGAGTTTGGCCACCCCAAGAGTTGTCTAGATGACCACAGCATTCAATCAAACACCTTGTGTGCATGGCCAGTTTTGGCTTGGTTTTTGGTTTGCATTGTGGACATGACCCCCTGACCAAGCCACCATGTCCACTAATCTCCTTGCAAACCCTAACCTAAGCCTGTCAATCCCCAGCCCCACCCGAGCCTTCTAGCTTGCATTGGCATTTTGCCGAACGGTTGCAGTGCGTGCCTAGAGCGCGAGCAGAGCGCGTGTTTTGCACGTGCGTGCGCACGCGTCGCCGCGTCCCTCTGCAGTATCCCCCGAGCTCATTCTGGTCTCTTCCCCTAGAAGCCAACACACCCCGACCCCTTCCTCGCCGCAGAGCCGCCCTGGCCCCCTCCTGGCGCCCCATAGTACCACCACCGCCGCTCCGACCAGCTCTGTCATGGCCGGCGCCGCCCGAGCCACTCCAGCACGCCAGATGCCCCTGGAACAGTTCATCCTCATCCGCTCGACCTGCCGGACCTCGCCAGCCATCGCCACGCGTCGCCTAGCAACAGAACGGCGGTTCGCCGGCGTTCTTATCCACGGCCGCGGAACCGACCTAGTTGCGCTATAAATGGAGGCCCCTGAACTCGTCCGAGCACTCAGGCAACCCCTAGCCATCTCTCTAGAACTCCCGTGACAAAGGATTGATGGGGGAAGAGCGGTCTCCCTCATCTTCGGCCAATTCGGCCGCCGCCGCACCCCAGCTCCATTCACCGCATGCAGACCCTCCCCCGTCCATCCAGCATCACCGTCAGGCTCACCTTGCTCGTGCGGAGCTGCCCCTGCTCTCAAATGCGACCAGAACCCACCGTAGCCGAGACCCCCATTTCCACCCGAGGCCACCTCCGCCACGGAGCTCATCGCCGTAAACTCCCTCCACCCCCGCGGACCTAGTGACTACCGGGAGGTCCGCCTCAGTCTTGCGGATCCATCCCCACCCTCGAAACCCCTCAAGGAGCCATGGCTTGTGGACGGCGATCGCCGGAGCCCCGCCCTGCGCGAAACAGAGGAGGAAGACGGCGTTGTGACTGGTCAAACCTGACCAGTGGGCCCAAGGGACCCACTGTCAGTGACTCCGCACCGGCCCGCGCTGACTTAAGTGAAAGCGCAAACGCTAAAGTACGTTTCCCCGTCTCGAAGGCGTATTCTTCCTCGAATCGTTTTCTTTTCTGGTTTTTATTTTAAAACAGAACTTTGACTGGCCACAACTTTTTGAATATAAGTCCAAATGACTTCATTCTTTTTCTGTTGTTCCTCAAATTTGGTCTAGTTTATTTTCATATTTATTTGAAAATTTTCGAGACAACTTTTTTGTGCTGATTTGAAACTATGTATTGATTTCATATTCTTTCGAATAGGATTTTGAAGAGGGAGAAAACTTCCAAAAGTTTTGGAATGCACTTTACCTCTCCACTACTTGAAGGCAAGCATTTTTTAACCTTGGCCCAATACTTGTGGGTGTTGTTGATTCGATTGGAACGTCACCTCGATATGGATGCATTCATTTTCTTTCATATGGGAGGATATGGTCATACCCTTGAGTACATGATGTAGATTCCTTGCTGTGGAAATTAATATGCATGACGATGATCCACCTCGTATGCCTGCCATGCCTGACGGAAGAAAGTCGTGAAAGTCGTTGTCTTTTGTAGACACGAGCATGTCACTAGTTCCTCGTCGGTACGGTGGAGTCCGGTATGGCCTGATGAGGCGTGACGGGTGGTGATTCCGACTATTGTTATGAAATATATTGGTTATGCTAAACATACAAGTGATGCTTGAACCTCCTAAGTCGACTGTAGATCAAGTCTTGCTCCAGTAACCCCCATACTTGTTTCGTACTACCACTTGTCCCTGCCACAAGCAGGGTACGGTTCAGTAAATTGTCGACCCCTGCTCTAGCACACACCGTACAGAGAGGTCATGGTGGAAAATACCGGCTGCATCCGGTAGGCATGCCACCTGGTCCGGGGGCATGGGTGTTTCGATTGGAGCCGAAGGGGGTAGCTTCCCCAGTTTTGCGCGCGATATAAATTTTGTGATCCCATGCTAGTCGAGGTTGCAGCCTCCCCACTTAGAGTTTGGCTTAACGGGTGTCGTGGGTGATTCTGGACACCGGTAAGTTAGGCTGGTGTGTGCGGTCAGGTGTGTCTTCAAATTAAAAGACCATAGACGGAATTAGTCCTGATGGACTAAAGGAATCCGTTATTCGTGGGTAAAGAGTACACCCTCTGCGGAGATTAAATCTATTCGAATAGCCGTGTCCCTGGGTTAGGACCACAGTCTGGGATGGGTCAAGTGTCGGTCTTAGTGTTGGTCTTTAGAGGAGAAACTACTGAAACAGAATTTGGATCATAACTTGTGATGACGGTTACTATTATTATTGTTATGAACTAACCATTTATGTATTTGAGTTATTGAGTATCCCTGGGATGGTTCTACCTCCTGGATATTCACTGTTATTTATCTTTTATTTATAAGCCCTTTATGTGGTGTCACTCAGACGCCCGACTGTGGCATGCTTGCTTTTCTTTTATTTATAAGCCCTTTATGTGGTGTCGCTCAGACGCCCGACTATGGCATGCTTGCTATTTCTTCTATTTATAGGCCCTTTATGCGGTGTCGCTTAGACGCCCGACTGTGGCATGCTTGCTATTCATTTTATTATCGCCCCATGTTTGCATATTCAAATTTACATGAATAACCTGCATGCATCATGGATTTATCTTTTAGTAACTAACGATATGATCATCGAATAATTCTGAGTATGATTATCTTGGGTTATATTTCACCCGCGTTCATAATGTTTGCGAGTACATTCAAAGTACTCACTGTCTTGTCCCTGGCTATTGTCATGGCCAGATTTCCAGCATGGAGAGGCGTGTTGCGACGATTGCCCCTGAACCTACGCAATGGTGATAGCAGACTCACGAAGATAGGAGTTAACCTGGTCAGCTGTTCCCGTGGGAAATAGAGTCCCACAGACACCGACGTGTTACAGACCGCTTCCGCCATCAGCCACTAGAAACCTTGTGTTGTACTCTTAGGCCAGGATGGTCTTGTACTACATATTGTGTACCTTTGCTTGGAATTTCTGTACCAAGTGGTGCCTCACCAGCTAACAGTAATTCCTGGGGCTAGTGAGCACAAGGTCCACTTTTGGGGATTTAATACCCCGGAAACCGGTCCTGACAATAGTCCCTATTTGGATCCATGTGTTAGAGTTAGTGATGACCCACAAGTGTAGGGGCTCTATCATAGTCCTTTCGATAAGTAAGAGTGTTGAACCCAACGAGGAGCAGAAGGAAATAATAGGCAGTTTTCAGTAAGGTATTTTCTGCAAGCACTGAAATTATCGGTAACAGATAGTTTTGTGATAAGGTAATTGGTAGCAAGTGACAAAAGGTAAAAGTAAATAAGGTGCAGCAAGATGGCCCAATCCTTTTTGTAGCAAACGACAAGCCTGGACAAACTCTTATATGAAGGAAAGCGCTCCCGAGGAGACATGTGAATTATCGTCAAGCTAGTTTTCATCACGATCATATGATTCGCGTTCGGTACTTTGATAATTTGGTATGTGGGTGGACCGGTGCTTGGGTGTTGTCCTTACTTGGAAAAGCCTCCCACTTATGATTAACCTCTAATGCAAGCATCCGCAACTACAAAAGAAGTATTAAGGTAAACCTAACCATAGCATGAAACAAGTGGATCCAAATCAGCCCCTTACGAAGCAACGCATAAACTAGGGTTTAAACTTCTGTCACTCTAGCAACCCATCATCTACTTATTACTTCCCAATGCCTTCCTCTAGGCCCAAATAAGGGTGAAGTGTCATGTAGTCGATGTTCACATGACACCACTAGACGAGAGACAACATACATCTCATCAAAATATCGAATGAATACCAAATTCACATGACTACTTATAGCAAGACATCTCCCATGTCCTCAGGAACAAAAGTAACTACTCACAAGACATAATATTGTTCATGATCAGAGGGATATTAATATGCATAATAGATCTGAACATATGATCTTCCACCAAATAAACCAACTAACATCAACTACAAGGAGTAATCAACACTACTAGCAACCCATAGGTACCAATCTGAGGTTTGGGTACAAAGATTGGATACATGAGATGAACTAGGGTTTGAGACGAGATGGTGCTGGTGAAGATGTTGATGAAGAGAACCCTCCCCAAGATGGGAGAGTTTTTGGTGATGACGGCGCTGATGATTTCCCCCTCCTGGAGGGAAGTATCCCCAGCAGAACGGCTCTGCCGGAGCCCTAGATTGGTTTCCGCCAAGGTTCCACCTGGAGACGGCGGCGTCTGGTCCCAAAAGCCTCCTTATGATTTGTTTCCAGGTCAAAACACCTCATATATGAGAAGATGGGCATCGTGGTACCATCGTGTGGCCCACGAGGCAGGGGGCGCCCCCACCCTCGTGGACAGGTGGTGGCCCCCCTGGTGATCTTCTTTCGCCAGATATTTTTTATATTTTCTGAAACGGTGTCCTGTGGAGTTTTGGAGCTTTTTGAGTTGTGCAGAATAGGTTTCCAGAGTTTGCTTCTTTTCCAGCCTAGAATCCCAGCTGCCGGCATTCTCCCTCTTCATCTAAACCTTGTAAAATAAGAGAGAAAAGGCATAAGTATTGTGACATAATGTGTAATAACAGCCCATAATGCAATAAATATCAACATAAAAGAATGATGCAAAATGGACGTATCAACTCCCCCAAGCTTAGACCTCGCTTGTCCTCAAGCGAAAGCCGATATCGAAAAATATGTCCACATGTTTAGAGATAGAGGTGTCGATAAAAATAAAATACAGACATGAGGGCATCATGATCATTCTCATAACAGCAACACACATATATTGTCATATGATTCTTATGCTAAAGTAACAATTCATCCACAATGTCAAACATGAATCAGAAACTTCATTGAATACCAACAAACTATGATCTTGGTCATTGTATCAATTGCAATTTATCATAACATCAGAAAGAGTCATTGTAAGAGCTTTTCAGCAAGCCTACATACTCAACTATCATATAGTCTTTCACAATTGCTCACACTCACGCAATACTTATGGTTATGGAGTTTTAATCGGACACAGAGAAAGATAGGGGCTTATGGTATTGCCTCACAACCTTTTACCTCAAGCGTAATGTCAACAGTAATAGACCATGGTAACTTACATCCGAGTGGGTATATATGTCAGGATCTTTCCAACACAATGTGCTTGCCAAAGGATAAAATGTAAAAAGGAAAGGTGATTTTCACCTTGACTCTTATAAGGCAAGAATAAAAGATAAGCCCTTCGTAGAGGGAAGCAGAGGTTGTCATGTGCTTTTATGGTTGGATGCACAAAGTCTTAGCGCAAAAGAACGTCACTTTATATTGCCACTTGTGATAAGGACCTTTATTATGCAGTCCATCGCTTTTATTACTTCCATATCACAAGATCGTATAAAGCTTATTTCCTCCACACTAATAAATCATACATATTTTAGCGAGTTTGCAACACGGTAACTAACTTGAAGGATCTTACTAAATCCATAGGTAGGTATGGTGGACTCTCATGGCAAAACTGGGTTTAAGGATGTATGGAAGCACAATTAGTATCTCTACTTGGTGCATGAGGGGGAAAAGGCAAGCTCAACATGTTGGATGATCCATGACAATGTACTCCCTCCGTCTGGAAATACTTGTCATCAAAATGAATAAAATGCGTTGTATCTAGATGTATTTTAGTTCTAGATACACCCCTATTTATTCATTTTGATGACAGGTATTTTCGGACGGAGGGAGTACTTTATTTTATATATAAGAAAACATTACCTATTATGTTGTCTTCCTTGTCCAACATCAACTCTTTAGCATGTCATATTTTAATGAGTGCTCACAATCATAAAATATGTCCAAAATAGTATATTTGTATGTGAAACCTCTCTTTCTTTATTACTTCCTATTAATTGCAACAATGACCAAAACTATGTTTTGTCATTACTTCCCATAAGATCAATATGATCTCTTAGATACTTTTTATGTTTTCTTTTATTCTATCATGACCAAGGTGAGGAAATTAAGCCCTTGACTCAACACTAATCTTTAGTATATAGCTCACGGACTCGATTACAAAGGTAAAGATCATAAAGCAAAAGTTCACAACTAGATCATGCTAACTTTATTATACTAGATCAAGATACTACCAAAAGGATCAAACTAAGAAAAACGGTAAAGATAGGAGTGTGATGGTGATACGATACCGGGGCACCTCCCCCAAGCTTGGCAGTTGCCAAGGGGAGTGCCCATACCCATATGATTATGTCCCCTTCTTTGGAGGTGGTGATGATGGAGTTGTTAATGATGTAGGCTTGTCGTCCATCTTCCAAGGCATAGGCTCACCATCGTAGAAGGATGATCGAGTCTCCGGGATGCTCAAATCTGTAGCCAAACTCATCTTCTTTAATCTATATTCATACTCACAGTTTTGGTTTTGCAGGTCATAGATCTGGGCTTGGAGGTGTTCGATCTTCTCTTGGAGATTGGAGATGGCTTCCCTGGGGATCCTTGAGTCCAGCTTGAGGTTGTTGGCGAGCTCTGGGATCATCATGTGGTAGGCGTTGAGTCCTCGTTCCACCATACCTTGGCACTTGAAAACTTGCTGCTCCATTGCTTCGAGTCTTGTCTCCACGCTTCCAGTCCTCCTAGGCTCCTCAACATCGCAGATGTGCAGCACCCCTTCACGCAACTCCATGGGTTGAGGATGATGCAACACCTCCGCGAGGTAGGGATTGATGACCTTCTCACATAATTTGTCCTTGGTGGTACTGGGAGACGCCATGATGATCTAGATCTGTCAGAAACAACAGCTCGAAACGAAAACAGAGGATTTTTGCGTGATACAGTGGTCAAAACTTTCGGGAGAATATATAATGAATTTTTACCGACCAAAAGGAGTAACATATAAGAAACCGGAGTCCGGGAGGCACACGGGGTGCCCACGAGGCAGGGGGCGCGCCCAGGGGGGCGCGCCCTCCACCCTCGTGAACGGCTCGTGTCTCTTCCGGACTGCCTCTTATTTTTCTATTTTTCTAAATATTCCAAAATGGTGAAAAATTGCCTTTAGAACTGTTTTGGAATCGGTTTACTTACCATACCACATACCTCTTCCTTTTCGGGGTCTGAATCATTCTGGAAAGTGTCCCTTATGTATTCCTCTGGGGTTACGGTTTCGATAACATTGGTTTCAACATTTATAGGATTACCTGAGATATAATGTTTGATTCTTTGACCATTCACCACCTTCAGGTTTGTGCCTTCAAAGTTGTTGACTTCTATGCCACCGGAACGATAAACCTCCTCGATAACGTTAGGACCTTCCCATTTAGAGAGAAGTTTTCCTGAAAAAAATCTTAAATGAGAGTTGTATAGCAAGACATAATCACATACATTAAACTCACACTTTTGTATCCTTTTGCAATGCCATCTTTTAACTTTTTCTTTAAACAGCTTGGCATTCTCATAGGCCTAGGTTCTCCATTCATCAAGAGAGTTAATGTCAAATAACCTCTTCTCACCGGCAAGTTTGAAATCATAATTGAGCTCTTTAATAGCCCAATATGCCTTATGTTCTAGCTCAAGAGGTAAGTGACAAGCTTTTCCATAAACCATCTTATATGGAGACATACCCATAGAATTTTTGTATGCAGTTCTATAGGCCCATAATGCATCATCTAGTTTCTTGGACCAATTCTTTCTAGACCTATTAACTGTCTTTTGCAAAATTAATTTCAGCTCTCTATTACTTAATTCTACTTGACCACTAGTCCGTGGGTGATAAGGGGATGCAATTCTATGATTAACATCATACTTAGCAAGCATTTTACAGAAAGCACCATGAATAAAGTGTGAACCACCATCAGTCATTAAGTATCTAGGGACTCCAAACCTCGGGAAAATAACTTCTTTAAGCATCTTAATAGAAGTGTTGTGATCATCACTACAAGTTGGAACAACCTCTACCCATTTAGTAACGTAATCAACAACAACTAAAACATGTGTATACCCATTAGAGGAAGGGAACGGTCCCATATAATCAAAGCCCCGAACATCAAATGGTTCAATAACAAGTGAATAATTCATAGGCATTTCTTGACGTCTACTGATATTACCAATTCTTTGACATTCATCACAAGATAAAACAAACTTATGGGCATTCTTGAAGAGAGTAGGCCAATAAAAACCAGATTGCAATACCTTATGTGCAGTTCTATCTCCAGCATGGTGTCCTCCATAAGCTTCGGAGTGGCACTTGCGTCGGATCTGTAACTGTTCATGCTCAGGTACACAACGTCTAATAATACCATCTACTCCTTCTTTATAAAGATGTGGATCATCCCAAAAGTAATCTCTCAAATCATAGAAGAACTTTTTCTTTTGTTGGTACGTGAAACTAGGAGGTATGAACTTAGCAACAATGTTATTAGCATAATCAGCATACCATGGAGCAGTACGAGAAGTATTTATGACAGGTAATTGTTCAGCAGGAAAGCTATCATCAATAGGTTGTGGGTCATCAAGTATATTCTCTAGCCTAGACAAGTTATCTGCTACAGGTTTCTCAGCTCCCTTTCTATCAATAATATGAAAGTCAAATTCTTGCAGTAAGAGAACCCATCTAATAAGTCTATGTTTATCATCTTTCTTTTCCATAAGGTATTTGATAGCAGCATGATCAGTGTGAATATTTACTTTAGAATCAACAATATAAGGTCTAAACTTATCACAAGCAAATACAACTGCTAAAAATTCCTTCTCAGTAGTAGCATAATTTCTCTAGGCACTGTCTATAGTTTTACTAGCATATTGGATAACATTCAATTTCTTACCAACTCTTTGCCCTAGAACAACACCTACAGCATAATCACTAGCATCGCACATAATATCAAAGGGTAAATTCCATTCAGGAGGTTGGACAATAGATGTAGAGATCAATGCTTTCTTAAGTATTTCAAATGCTTCTAGACAGTCATCATCAAAGACAAAAGGAATATATTTTTGTAAGAGATTAGCCAGAGGCCTGGAGATTTTGGGGAAGTCCTTAATGAACCTCCTATAAAACCTGGCATGACCAAGCAAACTTCGTATACCTTTAATGTCTTTGGGACATGGCATCTTTTCAATAGCATCAACTTTAGCTTTGTCAAGTTCACTACCTTTTTCAGAATTTTTATGTCCCAAGACAATGCCTTCATTAACCATATAGTGGCACTTCTCCCAATTAAAGACAAGATTAGTGTCTTCACATCTCTACAAAACTCGATCAAGGTTGCTCAAGCAATCATCAAAAGAAGTTTCGTAAACGGAGAAATCATCCATGAAAACCTCAACAATCTTTTCACAAAAATCAGAGAATATAGCCATCATGCATCTTTGAAAGGTAGGAGTTGCATTACATAAACCAAAAGGCATACGTCTATAAGCAAAGGTACCGAAAGGACAAGTAAAAGTGGTCTTTTGTTGATCCCCTTTTGACACAGGTATTTGAGAGAAACCAGAATAACCATCTAGATAGCAAAAATGAGTATGTTTGGATAACCTTTCTAGCATTTGATCAATAAAAGGCAAAGGGTAACGATCTTTCTTAGTGGCTTTATTTAATTTGTGGAAATCAATTACCATCCTATAACCTGTAACAATTCTTTGCGGGATCAATTCATCTTTATCATTAGGAACAACAGTCATACATCCCTTCTTGGGGACACAACGGACAGGACTTACCCACTGGCTATCAGCAACTGGATAGATAATACCTGCCTCTAGAAGATTTAGTCTTTCCTTCCTTACCACTTCTTTCATCTTAGGATTTAACTGTCCTTGATGATCAATAACCAGTTTAGCGTCGTCTTCCAATTTTATCTTGTGTTGGCATAAAGTGGGACTAATGCCCTTAAGATCATCTAGAGTATATCCAATAGCAGCACAGTGCTTCTTCAGAGTTTTCAATAATTTTTCTTCTTCTTGCTCTGAAAGGTTAGCACTAATAATAATAGGATATATCTTCTTTTCATCAAGATAAACATACTTAAGATTATCAGGTAAAGGTTTAAGTTCAAACACGGGATCACCCTTGGGTGGAGGAGGATCCCCTAGGATTTCAACAGGCAAGTTGTTTTTCAATACGGGTCCCTTCTTAAAGAATATTTAATCTATTTCCCTTCTCTCATTCATATACATATCATTTTCATGGTCTAGCAGATATTGTTCTAAAGTATCGTTAGGAGGTACAGCAATAGAAGCAAGACCAATAATTTCATCCTTACTAGATAATTCTTTGTCAAGGGGTTGTCTACGAAATTTAGGAAAGTTAAAATCATGAGACATATCCCCTAAACCAATAGTAACAATATCTTTCACGCAGTCTATCTTAGCATTGACAATATTCAAGAAGGGTCTACCGAATATACTGGGACAAAAATCATCTTGTGGGGAACCAAGAACAAGAAAATCAGTAGGGTATTTAACTTTCCCACACAAGACTTCAACATCTCTAACAATCCCAATTGGTGAAACGGTGTCTCTATTAGCAAGCTTAATAGTAACATCAATCCCTTCTAACTCAACAAGTGCAATATCATGCATAATTTCTTGATATAGGGAACGAGGGATTATACTTGCAATAGCGCCTACGTCACATAAACCATGATAGCAATGATCTCCTATTTTAACAGAGATAACAGGCAAGCCTACAACATGTCTATGTTTATTCCTAGCATCGGGTTTGGCTATTCTGGCAGCTTCCACTTGGAGGTAAATAACATGTCCATCTAAATTTTCAACCAAGAGATCTTTAACCATAGCAACACTAGGTTCAACTTTAATTTGCTCAGATGATGTAGGTGTTCTAGTACTACTCTTACGAACCACAGTTGAAGCTTTAGCATGATCCTTTATTCTAACAGGGAAAGGTGGTTTCTCAATATAAGCAATAGGAACAATAGGATCAACATTATAAGTGATAGTCTTTTCTTCAACTTTAATAGGTCCAACTACTTTTACTTCAATGGGAGGATGGTATTTAAACCACTTCTCTTGGGAAGATCAACATGAGTAGCAAATGATTCACAGAAAGAAGCTACTATCTCAGAGTCAAGTCCATATTTAGTGCTAAACTCACGGAAAACATCGGTATCCATAAAAGCTTTAACACAATCAAACTTAGGGGTCATACCTAACTCCTTACCTTCGTCGAGATCCCAATTTTTAGAGTTGCATTTAATTCATTCTGATAAATCCCATTTGAATTCAACAGTCTTCATCATAAAAGAGCCAGAACAAGAATTATCGAGCATGGTGCAATTATTGAGAGAAAGCCAAGCATAAAAATTTTGAGTGATCATTTCTCTCGAGAGCTAATGATTGCAGCATGAATATAACATTGACTTAAGCCTCCCCCAAGCTTGAGCGATGCTTTCTCCTTCGCGAGGCAAAAAATTATAAATATAATTACGATCACGATGAACCTGGTGCATAAGGTAGAACTTCTGATGAAATTCCAACTTCAGACGATTATAGTTCCATGATCCAATATCATCACATAGCCTAAACCATGTCAATGCGTCTCCCTTCAAAGATAAAGGGGAGACCTTCTTCTTAATAACATCCTCGGGCATACCTGCAAGCTTAAATAATCCACAAACTTCATCCACATAGATTAGGAGTAAATCTGGATGTAGTGTTCCATCTCCTGTAAAAGGAATATCTAGCAGTTTCTCTATCATACCCAAAGGAATTTCAAAGGAAACATTTTCAGTAGGTGCAGTAGGTTGAGGAGCAACTCTTTGCTCTTCTAGTCGGGGTCAAGATACCCCGAACAAGGCCCTCAAAGGATAATGAGCCATAGTAACAAGTGACAGTAAATTTCAGCATACTATATAAATTTTTCGTTACCAAATTCCACATACCAAAGGCGCTTCACTCCCCGGCAACGGCGCCAGAAAAGAGTCTTGATGACCCACAAGTGCAGGGGATCTATTGTAATCCTTTCTATAAGTAAGAATGTCGAACCCAACGAGGAGCAGAAGCAAATGATAGGTAGTTCTCAGTAAGGTATTTTCTACAAGCACTGAAATTATCGGTAACGGATAGTTTTGTGATTAGGTAATTGGTAGCAAATGACAAAAGGTAAAAGTAAATAAGGTGCAGCAAGATGGCCCAATCCTTTTTGTAGAAAAGGACAAGCTTGGACAAACTTTTATATGAAAGAAAGCGCTCCCAAGGACACATGGGAATTATCATCAAGCTAGTTTTCATCGCGATCATATGATTCGCGTTCGGTACTTTGATAATTTGGTATGTGGGTGGACCAGTGCTTGGGTGCTATCCTTACTTGGACAAGCCTCCCACTTATGATTAACCTCTAATGCAAGCATCCGCAACTACAAAAGAAGTATTAAGGTAAACCTAACCATAGCATGAAACAAGTGGATCCAAATCAGCCCCTTACGAAGCAACGCATAAACTAGGGTTTAAGCTTCTGTCACTCTAGCAACCCATCATCTACTTATTACTTCCCAATGCCTTCCTCTAGGCCCAAATAATGGTGAAGTGTCATGTAGTCGACGTTCACATGACACCACTAGAGGAGAGACAACATACATCTCATCAAAATATCGAATGAATACCAAATTCACATGACTACTTATAGCAAGACTTCTCCCATGTCCTCAGGAACAAAAGTAACTACTCACAAGACATAATATTGTTCATGATCAGAGAGATATTAATATGCATAATAGATCTGAACATATGATCTTCCCCCAAAGAAACCAACTAGCATCAACTACAAGGAGTAATCAACACTACTAGCAACCCACAGGTACCAATCTGAGGGTTGGGTACAAAGATTGGATACAAGAGATAAACTAGGGTTTGAGAGGAGATGGTGTTGGTGAAGATGTTGATGAAGATAACTCTCCCCAAGATGGGAGAGTTGTTGGTTATGACGGCGGCACTACTAGGAAAAGGGCTATAGATGATATGGCCACTAATGGCGCACCAAACATGTGGTGCGCCATTAGTATATTCTAATGGCGCACCATGTGTTGGTGCGCCATTAGTGTCCAAATACTAATGGTGCACCAGACATTCGGTGCGCCATTAGTAACAACTACTTTTTTTTACAGACATACTAATGGCGCACGGTGGCATAGTGCGCCATTACTAGTTTAACTAGTAATGGCGCACCTCCAACAGTGCGCCAGTACTAATTTTTTTTGCAAAACTACTAATGGCGCACCTCTCACTAATTCGCCATTAGTAACACTGGTTACTAATGGCGCATTGATGGTGGTGCGCCATTAGTAAAGTGGGACCAGCTAGATATTTTGGACAGCCACACCTACACACTCACTTTCCCCACTTCATTCTCTCCACCTCCTCCTCCAAGCTTGTGTCGGCTGCCTCCTCCTCCTCACCTCATTTGCACCATAGATTCATCAAAATTAAGTGGTTAAATTACCTTTTTTGATAGGTAAGTAAGGGGGGAAAGCTATCTTTATGTTGTAGATCATTTTTTCTCCCTCGAGCTCCAACAACCGTGCACATGCACTTTTTATGGCCTAGGTAGATCTATGTATGTTTGTGGTGTTGCATATGTTTGTGGTGTTGCATATATGTTTGTGTTTGTAGGTACCGGTATTTGAAATGCGATAGTTGCCAATATTTTGCCGAAATGTTGATTCATTTCCGCTTCGGCGAGAATTTTGGCACTATGCATTCTTTTTGGTCCTATTTTTAGGGAAAGTCATGCCAAATTTTTTCTTGGTTCTAAAATATCGTTTTTCTCTACCCCGCAGGCGACCATGGTCCGCACGATGACCGTAGGCATCGTGAATAGGTTTTTGAGCTCCACGAAGGCCGAGATGCTTCAAAAGAACGAGACGGAGATAAGATGTCCGTGTCGAAGATGCAAGCTGATGAGCCTTATTGCGGACCCGGATTCCGGGCACGTGCGGGACCACCTGCTCTTGCGTGGTTTCATGGATGACTATCGGTGGCAAGGTGATGAAGATGACTATGAAGTCGTCCATTGCTGGGCAAGAAATGAGGAAGGGCAGCAAGACAACCACCGCGGTGAGGGCGGGCGAGAAGACGAAGAATCTCCAGGACATGATCACTACGGTGATGCTGTACACAATAATCATGTAGAAGATGTTGGACATGATGATGAGGAAGATCAAGACGAAGGGCATGATCATGATCTAGATGAAGATGCGGGAGCAGACGACGATGGAGGCAGGGTGGAGGACCCTCATATTCAAGAGCTGCTTCTCAAGCAGACGGGTAACGCAAGAGCTGCCGCCCGAGAGAAAGCCAAGCTGTATCAACTGGAGATAGACGTGGTTACTCCATTCTATGAAGGATGCAGGCCCGAGGATACCCACCTGAAAGTAACGCTCATGGCTCTGGAGATGAAGGTAAAACACAAAATGACCGACGCAAGCTTCGACGAAAACATGTCATTCTAGCAGGAACGTCTTCCCAAAGGGAAGAAGTGCCCGACCAGTTTCGAGGAGGCGAAGAAAATCGTGTGTCCTCTGGATTTACTGCACGTGAAATACCATGTGTGCATGAACAATTGCATCATTTATCGGGATGAGCATGCGGAGTCTACCATATGTCCGGTGTGCGGCGTCACTCGATACAAGAAGCGGAAGAAAGATCCTCGAAAAGTGGTGTGGTACTTTCTGATCACTCCTCGTCTGCAGCGGTATTTCACGGACCCTAAGGTAGCAAAGCTCCTGCGTTGGCACGCGGATAGGAGGAGAAGAAGCGAGAAGTTGACGGAAATGATCCGGAGATAAATAAAAAAGACAAGATGCTGAGTCACCCTAAGGATGCGAGCCAGTGGCAAGCGTTGAACTTCGAAGACCTAGAATTTGGGAACGATCCAAGGAACATCGTGCTGGGCGCGAGCATCGATGGATTCAATCCGTTTGGCAGCCAGAGAAGCACACATAGAACCTGGCCTGTGTTTGTGTGGATGTACAACCTTCCCCCCTGGTTGTGCATGAAAAGGAAGTACATTCACATGAGTATGCTAATTGAAGGGTTGAAACAACCAGGGAACGACATCAATCTGTATCTGGGGCTGCTGAAAGAGGAGCTAGACACGCTGTGGAAAACGCCAGCCAATACGTGGGACACCGCAGAGAAAGAATATTTCCCTATGAGAGCCGCACTGCTCACGACGGTGCACGACTATCTCGGTTACGGATATGTCGTGGGGCAGGTGGTCCACGGATTTTCTGGATGCGTCAGGTGCATGTATGACACAACGTATCGCCAGCTAGATAGAGGTCCCGGGGCTTCGAGAACCGTGTTCATGGGATTGCCCACTGTCGGGAAGGAAACTGAACCTCGAAGATGCCCGTGTACAAGGAGCGGTGAGGAAATAGACGAGCTGTTGAAAAATTGGAAAGATTGCCCACTGCCGGGAAAGAAGCAACAGGTGCCAGAGCCGGGAAAGAAGCGAAAGGCGCCAGAGCTGCTACTGAAGGTATGGAAAACGAGGTCTATTTTCAGGGACTTGCCGTACTAGAAGATCCACCGTGTGCCTCACAGCCTTGATGTCATGCATATCACGAAGAACGTGTGCGAGAGTCTGCTTGGTACCCTGCTCAACATGCCAGAGAGGACCAAAGATGGGCCGAAAGCAAGGGCAGACTTGAAATCAATGGGCATCAGGCAGGAGCTTCACGCTAATGATGATGATGATGATGATGAGGCGAAGCAGGACACGGAAAGTCGTCGCAAAGGCAAAAAGGCCAAGAAGACCGGAAATGACTACCCTCCCATGTGCTTCACTGTAAGTCAGGAGGAGATCGAGCAGTTTTTCACCTGCCTCGTAGGAGTAAAACTTCCTTACGGTTATGCGGGGAAGATAAGCAGATACCTAGACCCAGCGAAGCAGAAGTTCAGCGGGATGAAGTCTCATGACTGTCACATGCTGATCACGCAGATACTTCCAGTTGCAATCCATGGGATCATGGACGCGCACGTCCGTGAAATGCTATTTGGCCTATGCAACTTTTTTGACATCATCTCTCGGAAGTCGGTTGGCGTGAGGCAACTCAGAAGGCTACAGGAAGAGATCGTGGTGATACTATGCGAGCTTGAGATGTACTTCCCGCACGCATTCTTCGACATTATGGTGCATCTGCTGGTCCATATCGTGGAGGATATCATCCAACTCGGGCCGACGTTCCTGCACAGCATGATGCCATTCGAAAGGATGAATGGTGTCATCGAAGGATACGTTCGCAACATGTCACGTCCAGAGGGAAGCATAGCCAGGGGCTTTCTGAGCAAAGAGTGCATCTCCTACTGCACGAATTATCTAGGCACCAAGAACCCCATTGGTCTGCCCGTCAACAGGCACCTCGGCAGGCTCGCTGGATGGGGTCACCACAAGGGTCGCCGCGAAATGCATGTCGACTTCGAGGGTCGACTCGCCGACTTTGAAAGAGCAAACCTAGTCGCGCTACAACACATAGATGTGGTCGATCCTTGGATGGTAGGGCACAAAACCTTTATTGAGAATACGTACAATGACCGAGACCAACAGAGGACGGACAGAGATATAATAAAAGAGCACAACTCATGTTTCACGCGTTGGTTCAATGAGAAGCTTCTGTCGTACCGTTTACATGAGGATTCTTCCGCAGAAGAAAATCTCATATTCGCCTTGTCACAGGGCGCCGACCACAACCTGATGACCTATGAGGCGTAGGATATCAATGGTTACACGTTCTACACCGAGGACAAGGACATGAAGAGCGATGGTTATCAGATCTCCGGGGTAACGATGGAATCCTACACCGGTAACGACAAGGACATATACTATGGAAGGATCGAAGAGATCTGGGAGCTGAGCTACGCTGGAGAGAAGGTCCCGATGTTCTGTGTCAGATGGGCCAAGAGCATCCTAAAATAAGACCGGTATTTCACCACCATGGTTATACCCGAAGCCAAATCCAAGACCGCGGGCGCAAACGTCACCGCGAAAAATGAGCCATGGGTACTGGCTTCCCAAGTCGACCAATGCTTCTTCATTACCGACCCGTCAAAGCCCGGTCATATTGTCGTGAGGAGTGGCAAAAGGAAGATCATCGGAATGGATGGAGTCGCCAATGAGCAAGACTTCGGCAAGTATGGCGACCCGAAGATGGAACATGACGACGTCGATGAAGTGCCATACACCACAAGAAGAAGCAGGACCACCCTACCTAAAGGACGTCCGTTCAAGAGAAGAACTCCATTTGCGAAAAAGAAGGGCAAGAAGATTGTGAACAGATAGCTACCTAAGATTGATTATATTTAAATTGTAGCCTTCATTTCTCGATTGTATTTCGACATATTCATAAATGTTTTTTCATGGGCACTTTTTGAATTCATGAATAGTTTTTCAAATTTGATGATATTTTTTCATATTCATAAATGTTTTACCAATTCACAAATGAACGCAACTAAAAATCCAAAATATACTAGTTGTGCTTGGTTATATGTTACTCCCAAAAGCATATAAAGTTTGTCAAATTTGGAGCTATGGATATTTAGTTATGATTTAAACAAGTTTGAACATATTTAAACACAAATAAATATCAAACAGCATTTTAAATGTTGTTAACATGGCAACAAACTGCATATTATTTTTCTACATGAAATTCTCAGCATCCAGCATATGTGACATGTTATATTTGGATGCATGGATAAAAAGATATGTGCAAAGAAAAAAATGCATAAAAACAAAAATTGGGGAGTCTGGGAATCGAACCCAGGACCTCCTGGTGTGTGCGCTGTGTGCTGACCAGTCGGGCTACTAGATGGGGTTTGATGTAGATGGGGTTTGGTGGAACATAATCTGTGGGCTCGAACAGAAATAAAAAAATTTAATAATGACGCACCACGGGGGAGGTGCGCCATTAGAATAGATGTACTTATGGCGCACCAGGGGGAGGTGCGCCATTAGTATTCTGCCCCCATCCATACACTTCTCTCCTCTGGCCTCTCTCCCTCGCCCTCGCTCGCTAGATCCCCTTTCGCCCTCTCCCTCGCGATGCCCCGACCCCCGCGCTCTGCCCCGACGCCGCCGCCCCGACCCCTGCCGGACTCCACCCC
>LR738715.1:724245594-724260144 GCA_902687465.1 Secale cereale
GCCCCATCAAGGAAGGAGGAAGAGGCCGCCGCCCCATCAAGGAAGGAGGAAGGATGAAGAGGCCTCCGCCCCATCAAGGAAGGAGGAAGAGGCCTCCCCCCCAAGCCCTACCTCATCGGCGGTTCCCCTTGAGGCCGCAGCCTTATCCTTTCCACCCGGCCTCGCTCCTCCGCCGCTCCGCCAAGGTAAGCCATCGCCCTGACCCCCTACCTCTGCTGGCCAGAGCAGGAGCTACATGTGCCGTTCAATTTTGCAATGAGAATTGAAGTTTTTTTTATGTTTGCTTCCACACTGATTAGTAGCTAATCTTAAAGCCCTAAGATTGTTTAAGTGTTGTCTGGCGCATAAAATTAACATTCAGGCTCTACTGATGAATCTGTATCGACTTAATTAGCATGTAAACGAATCTATTTAGGACATAGTCATTCTCTTTTTGATAGTTCTTGGAGGGCTTTGGTCAAGGAAGTGAAATACCTTGGTTTTTCTTCTCCACTCTCAAGTTGCCCATGATGTACATTTTCTTCACAGGCAAGACTGCTTGTAGAACAACTGAAATGCTCCACTGTGCCTTCTGCAGAATAGTTAGTTGCCTGGCACCATATCCCTTGAATTTCTTAGCTATTTTAGGGGGAAATATATACGTAAATGCTTTGGACAATCACAAACTTTTATTAAATGCATGATATAAGTGTTTTGGACCCTTGTCAATTTCCCGAACTTTCTGCTGCCTAACTGGCTTATTCCAAACACAAATCGTGTACATGATTGCATGTGGCATATCTCATAAATTAAGTTGGTTGTTGTACCTCTAATTCTCTATTGCAACTTAGCATCATATAGTTCTTCCATTTTTTTGAAAAAAAAACTGATGCAGTGATCAAGTTTTAATGTAAATTGTATTTATCGATGGTCTACTGTCACGTATAGCTTTTGCTAATGAAGAAACTTGTGTCGAGTTATATCGTGGCCTTCTGGAGGTATTTTCATGTGGACTTGAGCTGTCTTGGTGTTAAAAGCCTAAAACCGTGGGTTCATTTTGCATAGTAAAAATGGAAGAACTGCTAATTGTTTGCAAGGATTCTTTTTAAACATAAATATGGTGTTCGCAAGGATTCTATACAATTCTCCAAGTTACAAATATTTTCTGCTAACTGTTCACTCTGTTAAAAAAGACACGTGCTCCAAGAAGAAATGCCATTTTGTCCACGTGTTCTTCTTGGTATACTAGATGTATTGTTTGACCATGTAAACTATAACTGGATAGGTTGCAAACATGGACAGATCATCTCATTAAAACACAGTTTCTTTTCTTTTGGGTTTCAGAAGAACATCATTAGACCCTGACTGGATGTACAAAGGGACCTTGTGCTTGTTTCTTGAAAATGCGAGGTCAGACTTTGTGGGTGTACATCAGCTATTTATAGAAGCTTGCTAGAAATAACAAACACAGCAAGTTTTTTTGTCTGAAATTGTGTTCTGCGTGTTCATCATATATCACTAGTTCATTTATGGAGTTCTAGAAAGAAAATGGTACTGATTGTGTGTGCAACTCTGCATTACATGATTTAAAACATGGTTGCTTATATGAAGAAGAGTTTAGTCCATAAAAAAAGAACAGTCATAAATGTATAACTTTTAGCAGTCTTGTGCAACTGTCTGAAAGAGTGTATCACCTGAAAAGGATATTTAGCTCTCTATGCATTTATTTATTGCAGATTTGCTCATAGTGCATTTCTTCTATCATAAATGTATAACTCAGAAATGTTTTTTGCACTGGAGGAGGTGAAAGCACAACCATATACAATACTTGCTAAGATGGCAAGGCTGGAGCAACTCTGTATAAGTTTCACACTTGTACAGCTGTACTTGCATCTAAAAGATTTTTTGCCACTTATATCCTAGTTGTCTCCTAAAGATTTGTATTGTACTACATCCTCCTAGTTGTCTCCGACCATCGTGTCGTGATGATTTTGCAGGTACCCCGAGAGGCCCTTGAGTTTGCTGGAATGTCGATTAACTTCCATTTCGGCAAATTTGGGTACTCCATATGTCCTATTTTCAGCAAAGGTCATGCTGAAATTTTCCGTGAATTTTAGCATGACTTTGCTAAAAATAGGACATATGGGGTACTTGTGACTAATGCATGGGCCCGGGTATCTTAGTACTTCATTAAGTAGGATCAACTGCCCCTTTATTCTTGCTGCATTAAACCATAGGCGGCAATAAAGCCAAGTGATTAGGCCCAACTTAGAATTCTCCTTCCCAGCTTAGCTTTTAGGATGCCTCGGTGTCGACAAACCATAAATTATAAAACCTTGGCTTTTAGGGTGCCTCGGTGTCGATAAAAACGGAAATGATGAAAGCTTAGGCTTTTAGGGTGCCTCGGCGTCGAAAAAACCTAAATGATAAAAGCTTAGCTTTTAGGATGCCTCGGTGTCATCAAACCCTAAATGATGAGACCACGATCTTATCCTTGAGAATAACCAACTTTTTGACCAACTTTTTTCCTATTTAGAGAGAAACATGGCCCACAACGATAAGGCTGGCAGTTCGGGCGGCAAGGCATTCTGGGAGCTGTCCCAGGAGATGGAGGAACAACCTCACTTCTATGAGGACACCGCGAAAGACACCGATCCTGACACCACTGATGGTGCCGTCGAGGATGACCCCACTTATGGTGCCGTCGGGATGACACCACTAATGGTGCCGCCGAGGATGCCACCACTAATGATGGCGGCGCACGCACAGATGGCAGCCAACCGAAGAGGTAACAGAAGGACTGGCGCCCAACCGTGCTCCGCACCGTCAAGGAGGAATTTACTGAAGTGGACTCCGACGGGAATCCAACGGCGCCCAAACAAATAGTCAAGGGGTACTCGGTACAGCTCGGGTGCATTCTCCGGAGCACCGTCTCTATCAACACCGAGAACCTAAGGCATAAGGAACGAGGAAATTTGCGCAACCTCCTCTTCACGAAGCTGCACGAACGATACAAGTTCCCCGCTGAATTTGAAAACACAAGCCTCACAGGGAATAAAGTGAATAATGTCGCCCTCACGAGGATGAGCACGGCCCTGTCTACTTGGAAAAGCAAGGTGAAGAGAATGATTGACAAAGGTTTTAGTTATAATAAGATCAAGGAGAAAAATCCTTCGATCACCGAAGATGACTACAAGGAGTTCAAGATCAAGTGCGAGAGCACCGCAACCTCCGAATAAAGTCAGTGGGGGAAAGAAATGCGACAGTTGAACTTAGGGGAACACACACTCGGTCCCGGCGGCTACAGAGTGGTGGAGCCTATATGGGACAAGGAGGACGCGGAGCGTGCCGAGCAAGGCCTACCGCCCCTCTTCGATAAATATGGTGACAAGCAGACCAGGAACTTTGTCAGGGCCCGGTACAAGGAGGACCCGGTAACAAAGGAGCTCACCACGGATCCAAAGACAAGGGCCCTTGAGCTTGTTCTAGTAAGGAATACACCCCCGCGTAATTAGCTCCATATGGTTGCATTCTAATTAATGAAGCCAAATTTCTAAATGGTTCACATTCCTTCCGCAAGCGACTGAAAGCAGTAGCGTGGGGTCGACTCAGAGCACCCCTTGGAACACCACTCTAAATAGGGCATTGAATGTAATGAAAAAAAGGATAAGCTCAGTAAGCCGTCGTCAGCTGGTCGTGTGGCCGACAAAGGCTTGTCCACAAAATGGTCGTCATACTATAACGCTGGTGGGCGAAAGGAGAAAAAGACCAGCTCGGAAAGCCAGGCGCGCGAGGTTCAAGAACTCAAGGCACAAGTGGCGCGGATTTCGGAGATTGTCCAAGAGCAAGTGCAACAACAACTAGGATTGACGCTCACCGGCATTATGCCTACCTTGATTCAGGGGCTGACGACGTGGATTGCGGGCGGCGAACAGGGGCCGCCCCCGATTCCCAGCTTCATGGCCAGCAACTCGCAGAACGCGCAGGCGGGGCCATTGGTGTCTCCGGCGGAGGCGGCATTGGTGTCTCCGACGCCGGCACGGGCATTGGACCTTAATGCACCCGGGTGTACGCCGGCCGACACCTCTGCAGCAAGCGGCCCCTCCGTCAATTGCCCGCCCGCCGTTGGCGGTGCCTCGACATTAGCCGAGCTCGACGCCATCATCACGGTAACTAATTAAGCCTCTCGGCCAAGGACTTCATCTCCTTGCCTTTGACTGGGCAACCCTGACACCCTACATGTTTTCGCAGGGCACCGCCGACGTTCCGTGCACTCTCCTGCACTTTGTGAACAACGAGTTTGTCGATGTCACCAAGGGTAGAATCGTTCAACCAGGCAACCCCATGTTCCACGGTAATCCGATGCCACCCACCATGTATACGGTTCAACTGGTTCGAGTGCTGCCAGGCTGCGACAAGTTGTTACCTCTGATTCGACCCACCGGGGCCGACGAAGATGATGTGATGACCCTCAGCGCCTGCCTAAGCTGGCCCCTACTTTGGCCGAAGAGCCAGATTCGTTTGGGGGCGGGGGACACCACCCCAAAGACAACACCGCCAGTCTTGCCGGCGCCAAGCCATGGCAAGACCGCCGCAACGCTGTCGGACATCCCTATGGCACAGGATCCGAATATGCATATGGCACAGGATCCGGAGGACGACGATGACAACGACGATGGTACATTTGCCAACGTCGATAAGTACTTTGCCGATCATGGGTACGATGGCGAATTCATGGGGCCTCCTTCTCAGGAACCCAACCCTACAAAAGACGATCGCGATCTAGCTGGTACCACGGAGAAACCAAGTTGCAACAGGCGTCGTCTGTCGTTCAGTTCTCAGGAGACGCCTCCAGCTGCCGACTTCACCGAGCCTCAGATAGCCGAGGTGCGAAATATTATCAGCCCCAACACACTCAAGAAGGCGGTCTGTGAGCAGAACTCGGTCCCATTACAGGAGAAGAAGAAGGCACGGAAAAGAAAGAGTAACAAGGGTGCGAGCCAGCCGGCACCGAGTACGATCCGTGCTCAGGACGGGCCACCTTCACCTAAGGATATAATGAGGAGGGTGCATGTGGTGGGTAGGCCGATGCTACCAACTAATATGCTCAATGATGCAACCGGTGCTATGCGGAGTCTGCAAGACAGTGTTCTTTCTTTGGAGAAGCGGCGTCTTAGAGAGAAGGATGTGGCATACCCGGTTTTCGCGGCCAAGGTGCGAGAGAGCAAGGGCTTTGTGGATAACTCCATTGGGGGTACGATCGCCCTACGATTTGATGACATATTCACTATGTTTAACCTTCATCTGCTGCACTACACCTTCCTTCGGCTATTTTTGTTGAATATGGCTATGCGGATCATTAGAGACAAGACCCCGGACATCGTGATAGTCGACCCCTTCTACATGCGTGCCAAGATCTTGGGTAGCACTGGGGACCGGCAAGTCGCGAGTTCTTACCTCGAAGGCGTCATTCTGGCAAACCGAGATAAGGATAACTTCCTTGTGCCTTACTTTCCCGAGTAAGCCGTCCCCTCAACCGCCCCGTAACATATGATTTCTTAGATTTCGATCGTTTTTCTTTTAACATTCCGTGTTTTGTGCAGTGACACACATTGCACACTCATCCTCCTAAGCCCGAAATATTCCATGGCCACATATTTCGACTCGGACCGTCAGTCGAAGGTAGACTACACAAATGTCAAGAAAGTTCTTGATGATGTTCTCCCCGGCTACGCCAAATCTGGAGGCACCTTCACCAGGACAGTTCGTAAGTACGGCAAGCACGTGTTCGCCCACAATACGACGTTCTGCTACGTCAAGCAGCCGCCTGGCAGTCAGAAGGGTGCCTACTATGCCATCCATCACATGCGGGCGATCGTACGGGACCATCATCACCTTCTGCTACCAGATAAACTCAAATATTGGGCCGCGAGCTTGTCGGCAATCCAGGACGCGGACATCAGACAAGAATTCTTTCGCATCCAGTCGGAGTTTGCGGAAATCATCCATCAAGATATCCTTCGTACCTCGGGGCAGTTCTACCTCAAAAATCAACCGTCCAACAGTGACATAGACACAATGCTACAAATGCAGGCTGACAACGCCCATGATTTCATGACTCCCACGATAGATGGCGGCTTCATCCACGCTCTGGTCCCTTGAGTCGAGTCGAAAGTAGTGATGCTATGTCTAGTTCTGAAACATCGATTGGCTCATGTTGTAATTAAACTTTAATGAACTTGTATGTCTCTTTGGTTTGGATAGTTGTTCAACTTAGATGTAATCGATGCTATTAATGTCTTACTTTTCTCTTCCGATCCTTTTGTTGCATACTTATATATTGCTTATGTATTGTCTGTGAATTGGTACTAATGTTTCATTTGGCTAGTGCATAGCGATGTCGTCGTATGTCGTGTACAAGGGTAAGGTTCCCGGAGTCTACGACGACTGGGAGGAGTGTCGGAGACAGGTTCACCGTTTCAGCGGTAACAGTTACAAAGGGTACACCACTAGGGCAGAGGCGGAATCTAGATACGCGCGCTATCTAGTGGGAGAGAGGAGGGAGCGCTGGAGGAACCGGATGAAGACGAGTTTCATCGCGATGATGCTCATCGTGATGACCGCAGCTCTCTTCTATGTGATGGTAGTTTACATGATCGATACCGACTTGTAATGTGAAGACAAACTCGCTACTCGCGGTCTCGAGACTTGTAATATAATGTTCTTTCTGTGTTCGGTCTTTTGAATTCGGAGACTAATATGATGAATTGTATTCGGAGACTAATATGATGAATTGTATTCGGAGACTAATATGATGAATTGTATTCAGAGACTAACCTTCTATTTTATTCGATGAATCTGGTGTTGTCAAAATTCTGTCCAATAATATATTTTGTATCCTGCGAAAATATCAGAAAAGAAAAAAAATCCCTAATATTCATACTAGTGGCGCACCACTCAAGATACTAATGGCGCACTGTCCATATGAAACTAATGGCGCATCACCCATTAGTGCGCCATTAGTATGCCAAAGCACATGGGTATATATGGCCCCCTGGAAGGTATACTAATGGCGCACAGAGGGACATACTAATGGCGCACTGCCTGGTGCGCCATTAGTGCACCAGATACTAATGGCACACCAGGGATGCGCCATTAGTAAAAAAAATCTAATGGTGTGGTGCTAGTGGCGCACCACTAGTGCGCCATTAGTAGGCAAAAGTGGTGCACCACTAGCATGCCTTTTCCTAGTAGTGCGGTGACGATTTCCCCCTCCCGGAGGGAAGTATCCCCGGCAGAACAGCTCTGCTGGAACCCTAGATTGGTTTCCGCCAAGGTTCCGCCTCGAGACGCCGGCGTCTGGTCCTGAAAGCCTCCTTATGATTTTTTCGAGGTCAAAACACCTCATATAGGAGAAGATGGGTATCGGGGGACCATCGTGTGGCCCATGAGGTAGGGGGCGCGCCTAGAGAGGGGGGCGCGCCGCCACCCTCGTGGACAGGTGGTGGCCCCCTGGTGATCTTCTTTCTCCAGATATTTTGTATATTTTCTGAAACGGTGTCCTGTGGAGTTTCGGAGCTTTTTGAGTTGTGCAGAATAGGTTTGCATAGTTTGCTTCTTTTCCAGCCCAGAATTCCAGATGCCGGCATTCTCCCTCTTCATGTAAACCTTGTAAAATAAGAGAGAAAAGGCATAAGTATTGTGACATAACGTGTAATAACAGCCCATAATGCAATAAATATCAACATAAAAGCATGATGCAAAATGGACGTATCAGTTAGTTTGAACTAGTTGGGGCTCAAATAGCCCTAAAGTATCCAATCATGAGGGTTTAAATTGGAGCAAGTTGCACTGAACCCACCAAAAAAAACTATCCCACCCAAGAGGTGCTAACTGGAGACAGTTCTCATTGGGACCATTGAAAAATCACTTCTCTCTCTCCATCAAGTGCATTTATTGTCAATCTAACCCGGTCACCCAAAAACCACTTTGGCTACAGTTAGTTCAAGGTTAGTCATGATTTAGTCTAACCTCTAGCTAAGTTAGAGTATCCAAACAGGAGCAGTACAGGACATGCAAGTTGCTCAAAGCATACGATCAAATGCGTATGTGAAAGGATTTTTTTTCTTTTTGAAAACGGAACGTGAAAGGAATTTTGTTAGAATGCTCTTGGTATGTCGCTAACATGTGATGAGTTAACTGACCTCAATAGACGGCAAAAACGCCAGCCCGCCGCACTTTGAGAGAGACAAGGAGGGAGAAACGATACGGGCTGCTGGATTACTAGAGATAGGTGTCGCACAGAAGGCAAGAAATATGGTGATAGCGTGGGTTAGCCATGTACTAGTATGATATAACTACATAGGACTGCCGTGTTTCGTATTCTTCCAGTCCACTGTGAAGATGATTGGTTGATTTTATATCGCTGAATAATATAAAATATTATGAGTGCAGATGCTCCACCCCGAGGTTCCTTGCTCCTTCTCGGTCGTCGGGAATCTATGTTCTTGCACTCCATTTTTTTATGTGAGCTTTGTTCATCCTTTTGCCAACACGCGACACATCTAGCATCAAGGTGCATGTGTCATGCAAGGATCATTCCATCTATATGAAGAACATGTGGGACTGGAACTACGAGATGTACATGTACCCAGGAGTGGACGTGCGAACCTGTGTAACGTAGCACAGTAAGTGAAGTAGAAAGGCACAAATAGTATGAACATGTGTGGCATATAGGCATTTGTCTCTTACTACCACTAAATGTTGTATGTGCAATGCTCGGTGATGTTATGGAGTACATGACTAAGTACTCTACTACTACTACTATATTAATTGGAGGCACATATTAGGTTTTATATTTGTTTACGTGTATGCCCCGAGACCTTCCAACTAGACGTGTCTTTCTCTCCGGGTCGCACTTGTATCGTTCATACCACTAGTACAGTAGTACAACTACGTGTGGTCTCCGACCCAGAAGTGGAGACGCTCTACCACGTTGTTCATTACCCACTCCTTCGCTGACGTGTGCGACATCCAGCACGTGCCATGTGTTTGGCACCCCTTCGTCGTAATTGTTGAAACGCTAGCATTCATTAGAAATAAAAATAAATATAAATCACAAGTGATACTATACCATGCGGTTTCCTTGCTACTTGATATCGGAAAGAATACTTCCGCTCGCCGACATGTGGGACGTCGACCATCCTGGTCCACTTGCCATGCCCGCAGAACTCCAAGGGACAGTCACCCCAGTCGTCGCGCCGCAATCTCTACCTAATAATAAAGTAAATATGGTTTCTGGTCGTCCGTAAAAAAAACCTCATAATTGATATAAATTACCCGCTATGCCACCCATAAGTGAAGAAAACGATTTCATTTTTCGGATTAAAAGCCACAACGCGATTGGTTGTTTTATAGTAGTGAGTCGGGTACAAAATAAATATCTACAAGTAGCGGACTGGTTCACGAGTTGCTCTAGAAGCAACGAGACCAGGGTTCGATTCCCGTTTCGCACAATTTTTATCTCTCTTTCTCATGCATGTCATCTTCATGTATCCTTTCATGGGCCGGCCCATGTTCGATGCTTCACTCCCTTGTTTGTTTTTATTTTACATTTCTGTCTTCTCTTTTCTCATACTCTTTTCTTTCTTCTTTAAATAAATTCGGGCTCTTCAAATTTTAAAAGTTGCGAGTTTCCAAATAATATGTTTGAGAAATCATAAAATATATGTGTATTCAAAAATGTTAGAAAATCATAATAAATTTGCAGATTCAAAAAATGTTGGTGGCTTTGCAAAACTGTTCACAAATTATAAAATAATTTCACAGTTTCGAAAAAAATGGTCAGGAAATAAAACCATGTTCATGATTGTGTATTCAAAACATATTCGGGAATAAAAAAATAAAATGTGTGTGAAATTTTAGAAAATGTTCACATAAATAAAAATAAATATTTTTTGAAAACTTTCTTCCCCAATTTTTTAAAAACTTCATCGATTCAAAAAATGTTTGTTGAGTCAAAAAATGTTAATGAATTTGAAAAGAATTCATATATTTTAAAAATATTTGTAAACAAAACCAATGTTCGTGATCTTTTTGAGAAAATTTAAAATTTCAAAACAAAATTGTTTGTCCATTCGAAAAACTGTTCACCTAGTCAAAAGCATTTTATGTCTAGAATTTGATTAGGTGTTCGAATGTCTTTATATGTCTTGGCATTGGGAGTAGTTCGTGGTCGATGAGATTTGTTTTTAAAATTTTAGGCATCCCCTTGCGCAACATAATGGTGCGTCATGCACTGGCAAACTCATAGCCTTGGGATTTACCACGTCGAATGCAGTGTGATCATGTGGACATCGCGACCATCATCGAAGAGGGTGAGAAAAAAAGTAAATGGCGACTTGGTGAGACATTGTGCTAAAATAGAGTATGCTCATATATCAAGATATTGAGTCATACTTAATTGGTTAACGCATAATTTTTTTGTCTCCCGTTGCAACGCACGGGCATATTTGCTAGTAATTACTAATGAGACGTCAAATCACAGGCCCAACCTTACCCACTGTGAAGTTGCTCGGACGAAGAAACCATCATGACTTCGTTGAATTCCGCTTCTTGAAGAAAACTACTATACCAGCAGTACTGCTAGCTATAGTAGTTACTCCAGCAGAGGCCTCCTTTGGTTCATATAGGATAGGAATTTTATAGGAATATGAAAATCATAGGAAGTGAGATGAAATGCATCTCAATTCCTATAGAGAAAGAGATGCCATTTGATGCATAGGATATGATTTTTTCCATTGAGTCTAGGCTAATGTACTGGTAATTTGCTCTAAAAACTACAGTAGTAACTAGTAGTATTGTTACATGCTGGTAATTAATTAAACAAATGTATGGGCGACACATACACACACACTAACTACTAGTACTACTACTTCTCACATGATGGCCAGACGTCGTCGTTCTACTTCCCGGTTTTGTCAACGACACCCCACCGTGCTTGGATCTCCGCCGACCTCTCCGCAGCAGCGCGTGCGTCCTCTTCTTTCTTGCGGCAGCGGCCCTCTCTTTTCTTGCGATTTTTCTGACGTTTCCGGTCCCTCTGTGCGGCTTTGGCCGCCTCTTGCTCAACCGCCCATTCGACCTTGGCTTCTTCAAATTCCGCCCACATAGGTGTGAGGTCGCGAGCGGCGATGAACTCGGCACGACGGGATGCCACCGCTTGCCTACCATTATATGTGCGGTCATGGGCGGCGAGGAACTCGGTGCAGCGGTATGCCATTGCTTCCTTACCAGTTAGTGTGCGGCGCGGTGGCATGAACGACGCTTGGTGACAGATCTGCGGTGGAGTGTCCAGACAACCATAAAGTGCATTGGTTTTTCAAGAGCTCAAGGACAGAAGACGAAGGAACTTTGGATTCCCCTTCAATCCTGGTCATTTATTACCGAGTAAAATGCATTAGCGGTCATTGAACTTATCTTGATAGCTCACTTTGATCATTATATACGATATATGGTGATTATACGGTCACTGGCTCAGCGTATAGCTCCGTATTTGTTTGGTTGACCAGTCAAACAGTTCGCATGCACCTCATCAGCTCGTGTTCTTTATCTATTTATCTATGCGGGCCTACCTGTTAGTGGAGAAAGAAATAAAAGACAAAATTATGTGTATGTGACATTACTGTTTAGACATTTGCTGGAGGCCTCCGCGAACACCGAGAATGTATTCACCTGGCTCAACACCAACGGTCATACTCGTGACTCGGCGCCTTGCTCATGTATATCGTCCATCACAACGACAATCTATAAAACATCCTAGCTAGAGAGGGTACTATGGTGGGAAGTACTCCATGTACTATCGTGAGCAACCAATCATAGTGCCACTGCACACGAGTGTGTGTCTGATCGGTTCGTCCATTATTGGTAAGTTATGTATGGTCGTGTGGTGTCTAATGGTGGCCGTCAAATGCTAGCTGGTGACAAGAGCGGTTGCATGGATGCCTGGTTGTCAATACGTGCCGCATACTCTTCAAAGGCTCGTCATCTATGAGTTCACATTTTACCACCATGCCAGCGTCTGACCGCCCTGGCCTACCGAAACCCCTTCCATCGCTAGCGCGCGCTTCCCGCCTGAAACGATCACCGTCTCTCCAGAACGTTAATGCCGCATTCACCGGCCTTTACAGCAGGTGCATTTGGTGTGTCACTGACATGCGGGCCTGATGCCTGTTGGGCCCACATGTCAGTGAGACAACGCACCTGCGGTTAAGTCACCGAAGCAGTTGCCGCATTCACGCCCGACGTAACCTCTCACAGGCGCCGACATTGCAGCAGCGCGACGGCCGAGAGAGCGCCACCCGCACGGCATCCCGGTGCAAGCGGCTGCTCCACATTAATGACACCATGGCTGCCGACGAACCTACTCCGGTGCTAGCCGTCCATCCGTCTACCGCGGCTCATTGCCATTTGCCCGCTATATTAACTTGAGCCCCAGCTCCCAGCCATAGCCAAAGACCCACACTCATTCTCCTCTGGTCCCTCCCTTCTGTTGGCACCACTCCAACAATGGCCTCCGGCACTCCAAAGCTCTCTTGGACGTACTGTCGTAGGAGCAAACGATGGACATTGGTGGCTCCGCTCCGGGCGCGCTCCAAAGCTCTCTTGGACGTACTCTCGCAGGAGCAGACGAAGGAGATCACCGGCTCCCCCCCGGCCGCCCTCCGCAGCCACGACCATGAAGCCGGCGCGCGTGCGCTGGCGCAGCCGGCAGCGAGGAAGAGTAGTACACAGTAGGTCGCCACCGCTGCTCCACTTAGTCGACGCCACGCTTGGTGGGATAAAAATCGGCGGTCGATTAGCCGCTTGACGGCGACGCGGAGGCGGAAATCTTCATAACCTAGTGCTCCGGAGGAGGAGGTTATCGAGACGGATAAGGAGGAGGCAAAGGCAATGACCGGCTTTCTCGGGTTCGGACATGGTGGTCGGGGCCCGGGGATCTTGTAGATTAGTTTAAAGTAGGTTTTAGTACGGTTTGTGCGAAATATGTAACGAATTTCGTCCAGTTTATAGCAAAAAGTTCTCGAAATGTAATGAATTTCATCTGGTCAGTATGAAAGTTGCTTTGTTTGCATGAATTTCATCCGGTTAGTTCATATAGTTGTCGAAAGGTATGCGGGCAGCATTGGATGGCATCCATCAGTGTCCTCGGACAGATGCCGGTATAAATTTGAGGGCCAGCTCTAGATATGCCCTAACTATCATGCTATAATCACTAAAATTGCTCCATTATTTCGCAGGGAACAGTTATCCCTCGATCAAAATCAGATCCGCCCTGTTTCGCACTCCTCCCACGTAAGAGTGTAGACTCTTGTTTACATAAAAATGGAGCAAGTGGACGGCACTGTAGCACGTCATATCACTCAAACTAGCCCGCCTAACGCGAGGGAAAGCACAACTCTCATCATTTTGTTCTGGATTTCTATCAATCGATCACACGAAAATGTTACGCTTTGCAAGTTCAAAAGGAAGTACGCGTCGCGTTCACGTCGCACCCCCGACAGTCCAGCTCGCACATCGCTCACCAGAGGGGACACGCGTTGTCTTGCATTTTCACTGACATGTGGGACTACAATTGAATAAACTGACGATAGACGAAATCTAATCGCTGCTGAGAGGAGAGAGACGGGGGAGGGATAAGAGATCGCCTGCCCGTTGTGCACGGACTCCAAGAAATATCTGGTGATAATGTGAGGTGGGCCATGCGAGAAAGGGCTTCAACGAGCGTTCCAGTGAAATGCTGGTTGCTTCGTCCAGTCCAACTTCGAGGCCACTTTACCACTACTGGTAAAGGTGTGGGTGTTGTGATATGACGGGTCATGATGGCCGCACCGGGGTGACCGATGAGTTTCGACTCTAGCACCTCATTGTGATTTGGTGGATGGCACGCGGGCCCGGATGCTTTGATGTCCCGCATGTAGATAGCTAGTCATATAGGAGTGGTCAATATTGTGCACCGCGACAAAGGCGGAGAGGAAAACGAGAGAACTACGTAATTAATTCATGAGTTTAATTAGGGTAGTTTTGTAAAGTACGAGATACATTCCTCCTATCACAAAATGCCTTGGTTGATGAGATTTGAGATTTGAGCTCTATAAAACGGAAGGGAGATTTGAGATTTGAGATTTGAGATTTGAGATATTGCACGCGGTCTAGTCACTTGTTGGAATCTCTAGAAAGACTTATACCGCATGATTATTTGCTTCTTCTTACTACTACGTACTACTTCGCCGACACGTGGGACAGCCAGCAGCATACGGGTCGACGTAATACGGGTCATGCACCAGATTAGAGTGTGGAACGGAAGGGGGGCATCACCCCGGTCGTACCGCCTGGCCTTGTTTGGATACTCTAACTCAGTAAAAGGTTAGAGTTAGATTCTAATCCTGAACTAACCCTGAAGTAACTCTAGCGAAAGAGGTGTTTGGATGATAGGGTTAGATGGAGCATGGATACGGCAAGGTGCCTTCATGGGCGGTGCGAGAGGGAGGGAGGGAGAGGACGAGAAGCTTC
>LR738715.1:724260238-724351031 GCA_902687465.1 Secale cereale
GATCTGTTGCGGGGAGAGCGAGAGAAAAATATGTTTTTTAGTGTCCCGAGAAAAACTAACCCAAATAAGCACCTCTTGGGTGGGTTAGATTTTTTTTGGGTTAGTTGAGTTCAAACTAACCCAAACTAACTCTAACACATGGATCCAAACGGTAACCCAAACTAACCCTCCTGTTTGGATATTTTTGGGTTAGTTTAGTTCAAACTAACCCAAACTAACTCTAACACATGGATCCAAACAGTAACGCACCGTCAAATTGCACAGCCCTACCTTTCTAGCAGTAAGTAAGTTGAATCCGCTACTCCCTCACCCTCCTGGCCTCTCTGTCAAACCACCCACGCGAAAACTGCCGCGCGTACTGCCCGGGAAAAGCCCTGCCCTCAACTTTTAACTACGCGAAAAAAGTTCGAGCTTGTTCGTTCTATATAAATACTAGTACTATATGTTCATTCACCCGTGGGGTTGTTCAATGAATGGAGGGCCGGGGAGCACAAGTGAACAATACTACTACTAGTAGTAGTAAGTAGGAGTCGTACAGGTAGTCACCTTAAATAGAGAGTTTCTTTTCTTTAATGCCACGTACACAAATTGAAACGCTTGTTGTGGAGAGCAAAAAATAATCACTCCGCTATATATGTACGCAGGGGCATGAGCGATTGCTTTACTAGCGTTGCTCTCTTCATTCTCTCATCCTCTCCAGATCTAAACAAGAAGGCGATAGCGACATTTTCTCTCTGCTCACCGCTGGTCACAGATCCGGCCAGATCCCTTTGGCCGGTGTGTGTAGAGGACTAAAAGGTGCATCGTTCACGCGGTCATCGCCGGCAAGGGAGGAAACCCACAGCTGCTGGAGGGGCCCGATCCTTTGCCCGTGCCGTTCTCTCCGACACAGCGCCGGCTCGGGAGGTCCTCCGACCCTTCTTCCTCCCTGTCGTATTGTTTGCAGATCCGACCTGCCACCGCCGACATCCCGACGAACCTCAGGTATAAGTTCTTCAAAAGAGGCCTTGCTCTACTGCCCCAGCTCCCCACGTGTCTGCATGTGCATCTATTTCTACTCCCATCAACTCTTCCAAAGCCACCTAAATTTTTAGTATTATTAGAGGTAAAGCTACTTCATGCATTCGAATCTAGGGCTTTGTTCAAACAACGAAGAAATGGGGAAAGTAGTAGCATGAATCTAGGACTTGATTAAAAGAGGAAATAATATGGTGAAAGTAGTAGAGACCGGATACCCAACCGGTGTCTTGGTTGAAAAGGGAAATAATGGGAAAACGCAGTACAAACTTGATAAGGAACAGATCTATTATTGGTTAAAAAAAGAATAGAAAGTGGCGGCTGGTGGACAAGTCAACAGAGTATGTCCAGGATTAGATTTGTTGCCCTCACATAGTAAAAGGTCTCCAGGATTAAAAATTGCTGCCCTCACATAGTAAAAGGTCACAGGATTAGATTTGTTGCCCTCGCATAGTAAAAGGTCTCTAGGATAAGATTTGCTGCCCTCACATAGTAAAAGGTCTCCAGGATTAGTTTTGCTGCCCTCACATAGCACAAGGTCTCCAGGATTAGGTTTGCTGCCCTCACATAGTAAAAGGTCTTCAGGATTAGATTTGCTTCCCTCACATAGTACAAGGTCTCTAGGATTAGGTTTGCTGCCCTCACATAGTAAAAGGTCTCCAGGATTAGATTTGCTGCCCTCACATAGCATGAACAAACTCGGCATCGCCACTTTATGCCTCCTTGTACGCACATTATGCTGATGCGTCCATTGTCGCATGTCCTTGATACGTCTCCAACGTATCTATAATTTTGATTGTTCCATGCTATTATTTATGATGTTTTGGATGTTTAATGGGCTTTGTCATACACTTTTATATAATTTTTGGGACTAACCTGTTAACCCAAAGGCCCAGTCCAGATTGCAGTTTTTTTTTGCCTATTTTAGGGTTTTACAGAAAAGGGATATCAAACGGAGTCCAAACGGAATGAAACCTTCGGGAGAGATATTTTTGGAGAAAATCACGCACGGGAGACTTGAGAACCATGGAGTAGGGGCCACGAGGTGCCCACGAGGGTGGGGGGCGCCCCCCTAGGGCGCGCCCCCTGCCTCGTGGGTCCCTCGTAAGGCCCCTGGTGCCCTCCTTCTTCCTATATAAGCCTACGTATGTCGAACCCATCAGAGGAGAAGAGAAAACCCTAGTTCGACCACCGTAACTGTCGTGGAATTAACACGTCAGATGTCCGGTTCAACGGACTTAGTGTTGAGGCGCGCATCTATGTGGTAGCTTGAAGGGGTTGAGCGGAATCGAGAGGCGCGATGCAAGACACGGATTTAGACAGCTTCGGGCCCCGGGAAACATCATCCGGTAATAGCCCTACGTGCTGTTTGAGGCTAGGTCTCATTATGATCCTCGTGGTGTCGCCGGTAAACCGGCTCTTGTTGTCTAGCCCTAGAGATTGTTTCTTCTAACCTGTCCCTCTTTGGGGAGCCCTGCCCCTCCTTATATATGTTGAAGGGGCGGGTTTACATGACTAGTCCTAGTAGGACTAGGATTGATCTATTACAAGGAGTCCTAGTCTTGTTTCCTTTATGGAGAATATTCCTTGCGCTTTATTATTAAACCGGCCCACTACTAATATGAACCGGCCTTCTGGGCCTTGGGCCTTGTCCTCCATAATCCATACGCCGGGTTATCAGTGAGTAATATTATTTAGGCAGGTTGCTTGTAAACCGTCTGGTGATAACGGATCGCCAGTGAATCACCAAGTGTAAACCGCCAAGTCCGGCCGGGTTATAATTCCGGCCGGTTCATACCGCGGGGTAATATCCCCGACAGTAACCTTCTGTTCCCGTTAGATCCCATCTTGGGGCCTGTTCCGGAGCTCCGCCGGAGGGGGTATCCATCACGGAGTGCTTCTACATCATCATCATCACCTCACCATGAGTTGTGAGTAGTTTAACACAGACCTTCGGGTCCATAGCTAGTATCTAGATGGCTTCTTCTCTCTCTCTGGATCTCAATAGAAAGTTCTGCTCTGTCTTCAAGGAGATCTATTCGATGTAATCTCTTTTTGCGGTGTGTTTGTCGAGATCCGATTAATTGTGGTTTTATGATCAAGATTATCTATGAGAAATATTTGGTTCTTTTCTGAACTCTTTATGTGTGCTCATAATATCCTTGCAAATCTCTTCGAATTATTGGTTTGGTTTGGCCTACTAGATATATAGTTCGTGCAATGGGAGAAGTGCTTGGCTTTGGGTTCAATCTTATGGTGTACTTTCCCAGTGACAGTAGGGGCAGCAAGGCACGTATTGTATTGTTGCCATCAAGGATAAAAAGACGGGGTTTATATCATATTGCTTGGGTTTATCCCTCTACATCATGTCATCTTGCTTAAGGTGTTACTCTGTTCTTACGAACTCAATACACTAGATGCATGCTAGATAGCGGTCGATGTGTGGAGTAATATTAGTAGATGCAGGCAGGAGTCGATCTATTTGTCTCAGACATGATGCCTATATACAACGATCATGCCTAGATAGTCTCATAATTATTCGCTTTCCTATCAATTGCTCGATAGTAATTTGTTTACCCGCCGTAGAATATCGCTATCATGAGAGAAGCCAATAGAGAACACTATGGCCCCCGGGTCTATTCTCAACATATCAATCTACACTTACTTACTTTTTCCGCTTTTACTTTCTGTTCTTATAAACAAAAATACCAAAAATATAAACTATCATCTCTATCAGATCTCACTTTTGTAAGTAACCGTAAAGGGATTGACAACCCCTTATCGCATTGGCTGCGAAGTTCTTATTTGTTTGTGCAGGTGCGAGAGACTCGTGCGTGGTCTCCTACTGTATTGATACCTTGGTTCTCAGAAACTGAGGGAAATACTTACGCTATTGTGTTGCATCACCCTTTCCTCTTTGAGGGAATACAACGCAAGCTCAAGAAGTAGCAAGAAGAATATCTTGCGCTGTTGCCGGGGAGGCTTACGCAAAAGTCATATACCAACTACCTATCACAAACCCTTATCCTTCACATTACATTTTTGCCTCTCGTTTTCATCTCCCCCACTTCACCCTTGCCGTTTTATTTGCCCTTCATTTGCCGTGTGTTTATCGTTCGCGTGCCTCTTGTTTGCTTGTGTTGCTATGTGCCCTCAATTAGCTTGCATCTTCTCTTTCTAAAGTATGAATCCTCATCCACTTGCTAATCTCTTTAAGAGATCCAATTATGTTGAACCTATTGCTAGTGAGCTGCGTGCACTAGATTATGTTTATGGGGTTTTGCTTGAAACTTATGAATCTAAAAATTGTGAGGAATTGTTAAAAGAAAAAGTGATTCATGCTAGCTCCTTGAAGGAAAAGCATGATTCTAATGATGTTATTATAAATTCTATTAATGTCAATTGTGCTAAGGATATGCAAAACCCTAAGCTTGGGGATGCTAGTATTGATATGCCCACTACTTGTTGCAATGATCATGATTGGGGTGAGTTTTCTTATGATCTTGGAAATTTATTTAATCCCCATGATGAATATGAGATTGGTAATAATGTTTGCAATAATATTTAAAGTGGGTTTGGAAGAGTATCAACTTTAGATCCCATATATTTGGAGAATGTTCGATCTTATAATTTTTTTGATAAAAGTGGGTTTGGAGAGGTCATGACTTTAGTTAATGTTAATCCCACTATTTTGGAAGAGTGTCAACTTCGTATGCATGTGGATCGTGTTGAGAATATGTTATGTGATAGCTATATTGTTGAATTTTCTTATGATCCTACATGCAATTATTATGAGAGAGGAAAATATGGTTGTAGAAATTTTCATGTTACTAAATTACCTCTCTACATGTTGAGATTGATCTTGTTTCTTTCTTCTTCCTTGCATATGCTAGACATCGATTGCCTTGATAATTTGTTTGCTTATAAAATGCCTATGCATAGGAAGTATGTTAGACTTAGATTGGTTTGTCACGTGTTTTATGATGCTCTCGTCGTGTTTCAATTCTTATCTTTCATGTGAGCATCATTGAATTCCCAAGCCTATCTTAATGGCTATAAAAGAAAGAGCTTGTTGGGAGGCAACCCAATTTTTTATTTTTTATTTTTGCTTCGGTTTAGGAATAAATATTGCATCTAGCTTCTGTTTAGATGTGGTTTTGTGTTTTTTACTGTTTGTGCCAAGTAGAACCTTTGGTAAGACTTGTGTGAAGTTTATGCGATCTTGCTGTGAAAAATAGAATCGTTAGCGCTCGCTAGAATGGTCATCAAATTTTACTGGAGCGTGCTATTTAGTTGATTCTTTTTGCAGATGATTAATAGACAAATTCCTCACATTACCAATTTAGTTTGAATTTTTTGGAGTTACAGAATTATGCGAAACCTGCAGATTACTACAGACTATTCTGTTTTTGACAGATTCTGTTTTTGTGTGTTGTTTGCTTATTTCAATGCATCTATGAGTAATATTGGAAAGTATGAACCATAGAGAAGTTGGAATACAGTAGGTTTAACACCAATATAAACAAAGAATGAATTCATTGCAGTACCTTTGAGTAGTGGTTTGCTTTCTTATACTAAGGGAGCTCACGAGATTTTTGTCAGAGTTTTGTGTTGTGAAGTTTTCAAGTTTTGAGTATTGCTTTGATGGACTATGGAACAAAGAGTAGCAAGGGCCTAAGCTTGGGGCTTCCCAAGGCACCCCAAGTAAAATTCCAGGACAACCAAAAGCCTAACTTGGGGATGCCCCGGGAAGGCATCCCCTCTTTCGTCTTCATCCATCGGTAACTATACTTGGAGCTATATTTTTATTCACCACATGATATGTGTTTTGCTTGGAGCGTCTTGTATAATTTGAGTCTTTGCTTGTTAGTTTGATACAATTATCCTTGCTGGACACACCTATTTGAGAGAGTTTAATATGGCCTAGCAATTGATAGAACACTCTATGTGCTTCACTTATATCTTTTGAGTTGAATAGTTTTTGCTCTAGTGCTTCACTTATAACTTTTAGAGCACGGTGGTGATAATATTTTGAAGAAATTGTTGAAATCTCATGCTTCACTTATATGCTTTTGAGAGTCTATTAAAACAGCATGGTAATGTGTTTAGGCTATAAAACTAGTCTTCACATGATAGACATCCAATATCAATGTCGTAAAAACTTTCACACTTAGTGCATTGAATATGATGAGAAGTTGGATGCTTGATAATTGTTTTGAGATATGAGGATAGTGATATTAGAGTCATGCTAGTGGAGTTATTATGAAATTGAGAAATACTTGTGTTAAGGTTACTGATTCCCGTAGCATGCACGTATGGTGAACCGCTACGTGACGAAGTTAGAGCATGAGGTATTTGTAAAGTGTCAACCTTTGTGTGGAGGTCGGGGGCGCGCGATGGTTAACTCCTACCAACCTCCCCCTAGGAGCATGCATTGATTGCTTTGTTTTGATGACTCGTAGATTTTTGCAATAAGTATATGAGTTCTTATGACTAATGTTGAGTCCATGGATTATATGCACTCTCACCCTTCCACCATTGCTAGCCTCTCTTGTATCGCGCAACTTTCGTCAGTACCATACACCCACTATATATCCTTCCTCAAAACATCCACCATATATATATATATATATATATATATATATTCCTCAAAACATCCACCATACCTACCTATCATGGCATTTCCATAGTCATTCTGAGATATATTGCCATGCAACTTTCCACCGTTCCGTTCATATGACACACATCATATTGTCATATTGCCATGCATGATCATGTAGTTGACATCGCATTTGTGGCAAAGACAAAATGCATAATTTTTCATACATGTCACTCTTGTTTCATTGCACATCCCGGTGCACCGCTGGAGGCATTCATATAGAGTCATACTTTGTTGTAGTATCGATTTGTAATATCAAGTTGTAATGACAGCGTGATGATCATCATTATTAGAGCATTGTCCCATGGGAGGAAAAGCTAAATCAATAAAGCCCCTCCACACAAAAAAGAGAATAAAAAAAAGAAAGCCCAGAGAAAAAAAGAAAGTCCCAAAAAAAAGGGACAATTGCTACTATCTTTTTCCACACTTGTGCTTCAAAGTAGCACCATGTTCTTCATGATAGAGAGTCTCATGTTTAGTCACTTTCACATACTAGTGGGAATTTTCATTATAGAACTTGGCTTGTATATTCCGATGATGGGCTTCCTCAAATGCCCTAGGTCTTCGTGAGGAAGCAAGTTGGATGCACACCCACTAGTTACTTTTATTGAGATTTCATACATATTTATCTCTAGTGCATCCGTTGCATGGCAATCCCTACTCACTCACATTGATATCTATTGATGGGCATCTCCATAGCCCGTTGATACGCCTAGTCGATGTGAGACTATCTCCCTCCTTTTTGTCTTCTCCACAACCACCTCTCTATTCCACTCATAGTGCTATGTCCATGGCTCACGCTCATGTATTGTGTGAAAGTTGAAAGGTTTGAAAGAATAGAGTATGAAAACAAGTGCTTGGCTGAAATCGGGGTTGTGCATGATATGAATATTTTGTGTGATGAAGACGGAGCATAGCCAGAGTATATGATTTTGTAGGGATAACTTTCTTTAGCCATAGTATTTTGAGAAGACATGATTGCTTTGTTAGTATGCTTGAAGTATTATTATTTCTTATGTCAATATAGAATTTTGTATTGAATCTTTCAGATCTGAACATTCATGCCACAATTAAGAGAATTACATTGATAAAATATGTTGGTTAGCATTCCACATCAAAAATTCTGTTTTTATCATTTACCTACTCGAGGACGAGCAGGAATTAAGCTTGGGGATGCTTGATACGTCACCAACGTATCTATAATTTTTTTATTGTTCCATGCTATTATTTATGATGTTTTAGATGTTTAATGGGCTTTGTCATACACTTTTATATTATTTTCGAGACTAACCTACTAAACCAAAGGCCCGGTCCAGATTGCTGTCTTTTTTGCCTATTTTAGGGTTTTACAGAAAAGGGATATCAAACGGAGTCCAAATGGAATGAAACCTTCGGGAGAGATATTTTTGGAGAAAATCATGCACGGGAGACTTGAGAACCACAGAGTAGGGGCTACGAGGTGCCCACGAGGGTGGGGGCGCCCCCCCTAGGGCGCGCCCCCTTCCTCGTGGGTCCCTCGTAAGGCCCCCAGTGCCCTCCTTCTTCCTATATAAGCCAACGTACCCCGAAACTATTAGGGGAGAAGAGAAAACCCTAGTTCCACCATTGTAACCTTATGTTCCCGTGAGATCCCATCTTGGGGCCTGTTCCGGAGCTTCGCCGGAGGGGGTATCCATCATGGAGTGCTTCTACATCATCATCATCGCCTCACCATGAGTTGTGAGTAGTTTACCACATACCTTCGGGTCCATAGCTAGTATCTAGATGGCTTCTTCTCTCTCTCTCTCTCTCTCTCTCTCTCTCTCTGTGGATCTGAATACAAAGTTATCGTCGGTATTCGAGGAGATCTATTTGATGTAATCTCTTTTTCGGTGTGTTTGTCGAGATCCAATGAATTGTGGGTTTATGATCCAGATTATCTATGAGAAATATTTGGTTCTTTTCTGAACTCTTTATGTGTGCTCATAATAACCTTGCAAGTCTCTTCAAATTATTGGTTTGGTTTGGCCTATTATATCTATAGTTCTTGCAATGGGAGAAGTGCTTCGCTTTGGGTTCAATCTGGCGGTGTCCTTTCCCAGTGACAGTAGGGGCAGCAAGGCATGTATTGTATTGTTGTCATCGAGGATAAAAAGATGGGGTTTATATCATATTTCTTGAGTTTATCCCTCGACATCATGTCATCTTGCTTAAGGCATTACTCTCTTCTTATGAACTCAATACACTAGATGCATGCTGGATAGCGGTCGATGTGTGGAGTAATAGTAGTAGATGCAGGCAGGAGTTCGGTCTACTTGTCTGAGATGTGATGCCTATATACAATGATCATGCCTAGATAGTCTCATAATTATTTGCTTTTCGATCAATTGCTCGACAGTAATTTGTTTACCCGCCATAGAATATCGCTATCACGAGAGAAGCCACTAGAGAACGCTATGGTCCCTGGGTCTATTCTCAACATATGAATCTACACTTACTTTACATTTTCCGCTTTTACTTTCTATTCTTATAAACGAAAATACAAAAATATAAACTATCATCTCTATCAGATCTCACTTTCGTAAGTAACCGTAAAGGGATTGACAACCCCTTATCATGTTGGCTGCGAAGTTCTTATTTGTTTGTGCAGGTGCGAGGGACTCGCGCGCGGTCTCCTACCAGATTGATACCTTGGTTCTCAAAAACTGAGGGAAATACTTACGCTACTGTGCTGCATCACCCTTTCCTCTTCGAGGGAATACAACGCAAGCTCAAGAAGTAGCAGTCCTTATTCCATCCTTTTGTTGTTGTTAATGTAAGGGCGCATGTAAAATGAAGCGATCACACTGTTACCTTATGGACATATCTAACCAGTGTTATTGTCAATCGAATGCCTCCAGTGATAAGATGCGATTAAACTGTGTTACAAATGGCACTCCTGTTGTTTTCCCCAGTATGATAAGTAAGTTGCTCCTTTACGCTGCTGCGTGTCCTGGTGTCCGCGCGGTCCCATGCCCTTAAACCAACTCTTTAGCTGATGTTGATTTACTATATCTGGTAAACAAGCAATGCCACTGTCGGATTACGGGCTCCGCAAACCCAAGAAGTTCGAACACAGGGGCGTGAACGAAGATCTCTCCCACTCACGTCTACCTAGCGTCTCGCCCTCGTCCAGTGAATAGATTCAAGGGAACAATAAGTAAAGCACACAAGAGTTACCCAGGTTCAGGCCACCTTGTGGTGTAAAACCCTACTTCCTGCTTGGCTGGATTGGCCTCGGGAGGGCTTGAATATGAACTAGTACAGTGATTCCTGAGCTCAGGAGGGTCAGGAGGCAAGAGTTCTTGCTCCTTTGCATGAGGGTCGTGTTTCTGGATCTGATCCTCACTCCTTCATAGTGGGGATCCTAGATACTTATATAGGCGGCCAGGGTCCCCTTCCTCCGAAATTTTAAGGCGGGAAGGGATCCCACAACGGCCAATTTGAGCGGGAACACAAGGACGTCCCTATCCTGACAAAAGCAGTCTTCGCCTGCAAAAGGATCAAGCGGTGACGCGGTGGTGGGCTCGGTGGTGACATCCTCCTGGTCGTCCTTGCGGTCTTCGGTCTTGTTGCACCAATGGAGAAACCTTTGGCTTGCTCCTCGGGAACATGCGCCTGCGCTGTCCCCCTTGCACTAAAACGGCAACTGCGCCGCTGGCACAGGCTGGCGCTGTGCTTCATCGCTTGCGTCACTGCCTCCTCTTGAGGCAGGCTTGGCCTTGGATTATCCGCCCCTCCGGAGCAACCTAACCGAGGCCGCTCCCGAGGGGGTCTTGACGTAGTTCTCCTCGCGAGGTCTAGCCCCCTCGCGAGTGTCTTGAGCAATTGGTCGATCAGCTGGGCCAACCAGGCCGTGGCAGGAGCGCGCTGCGGCCCGCAGATAGGCAAGTCTGGGTACCCTGGTTCCCAGGACGCCAACAGTAGCCCCCGGCCCAAGGCGCGCGCGGAGTTGGCTTCGAGGCGAAGCCTTAGCCGAGGACGAAGCGCTGCGGGCCCCAACATGCTATGGGCCAGGCTGGTGCGTGACGGTTAGATGGGATGTGGCGACTTCGCTCCCCACGCAGTCTTGGTAACCGTGTGACTTGACAACTCCCCGGCACAGCCGACGAGGCCGTTATGGCTGCGACGCCAGCGACTGGTGGTTGGGCTCCTCCGCCCTATAAATGGGACTAGGGGGAGCCCCCAAGCCATCTGCAAGCAAGTGTCGTCTGCCTCCTTGCTTGCTCTCCGCTCTCCCTCTTGTTGCGAGATCTCCATGGCGTTGCCGAGGAAGCTGTCTGCCGCGGAGAAGGGGAAGGCCCTAAAGGATTTGGCCTCGCTGCCGTCGAAGAGGGGCCGCGGGCGTCCCCGTAAGCATGCCACCGCGCCCGCAGCGACTTCTCGAGGGAGCGGGCGCGACCTTCCAGGTTTCGCCCCGGTTGCCAGTGAGAGGCGCGGTGCATCTTCCCGCGGTGAAGGTGGTCGCGGCCGTGGTGGGAGAGGAGGCGCGAGGCGGCGTATGGCGGTCGTGCGTCCTCCGCGCCCGCAGCTCCACTCCTCCGACGTGTCTTCGCAGTTCGTGGTGTGGGCGGAGAAGCCTGGCAACTCGTGGCTCCGGCTTCCCCACTCGTTTGGCGACGTGCTACCGGCCGAAGGACCCGGCGACGTCTGGCTGCAGACCGACGGTTGCTATAGCGGTGCATCCTGGGTGGAGGTTGATGTGGCTCCCTCGGGCGACGTGTTCCTGGAGCGCGGCTGGCAATCGTTTGCATGCGCGCACCAGCTGCAAGGGAGGTGTACGTTCCACTTCAGGTACGATGGCGCCTCCACGCTGTTCGTCAGGGTCTTCTCGGAGGAAGGGAGGCGCCTTGGGTGCTGTCCTGAGGCTGATGACGAAGAGGACGGCGAGGACGGCGTCCGGAGGAGCAGATCCTCCTCCGGAGATGATCTTGGTCTTGGGGGGCGCCGCAGGTCCCCCCTCTATGGCAGCAGCGGGGGCTTCAATGAGCCACCACGCCATCGAGCTCGGCTCGGCGAGGGGAGGGGGTCACTGCGCTATTGTGGCTCGGTGAAGCCGGAGGAACTGGGAGACTCCAAATAAACGGGAGCGGCCTTTGCTTCTCTTCTTCCCCTCTTTTTTTTGTCATTCCCGTGTCAAGACTTTAAGTTGCCTCAAGAAGGCGTGTAATGGACTGCGACATATGTATGAAGCGAGAACTTGCTATCATGTGTTTGATCTTGGTGAGATTACTTAGCTTATGCGTTGCGATGTCTTGAGGTGAAGTGCTCCTGACTCATTGGCGTCATGAGCCCCCATCGGGTCATGAGGACAGCCGAATCCGGAGAGCTCGCGCAGCCCCCGAGCATGGGTGAGCCGCTGAGAGCCGCTGAGAGCGCCGAGCATGGATTAAGGCGCCAAAGCCTGAGCCGGCTCGGTAGGATAGATTGTGCGGACTGAGAAGCCCGACGCTAGAGCCTGAGCAGGCTTGGCCAAGCGAGGTCACGGGGCCATGGCAGACGAAGGCCGGTGACCGACCGTGCCCCGGCCCCCACGCGCGAGGCACGCGAAGGAGAGCGAGTGGCGCAGCCCCTGCTTAACAAGCTGAACTTAAAACCGGCGAGAAAGATCCCAAGCAGACTTCCAACCAAATGCAAGAAACGCGAGAAACACAAGAACTTCTGATCACGGGGTAGAGGAAGGCTGATAGCCAAGGAAGTAGAAAAGGCTGACAGCCAAACACCAAGCCAAAAAGGAAAAAAGGTCACGTCTGACCCCTACACTACGTCTTCTTCCCAGCGCGGAGCTAAGGACTGCCACTGGGACGTGGGTGGGAGCCCCGTCTGAGGGCCCGTAGGCAACGCACATGATAGTCCGAGGCATGTACAACCCCAACTCATTATTACGTGAGAGTGTCACGAGCGGAGGCCTTCACGGGCACGGAGCCTTGATTATGGATAGAACCTCCTGAGGTGTTCAATGTTCCAGGAATTCAGGATAGGTATCCCATCCTGCGTCTCCAGGCGCACAGCACGAGGCCTGGAGACACGGGCGATTCTGAATGGGCCCTCCCACATGGGTGAGAGCTTGTGTAATCCCTCCCTGGAGAGGACCTTCCTCAGGACCAAGTCACCAACTTCAAGTGTTCTCGCGCGGACGCTGCGGCAGTGGTACCGTCGCAGCGCCTGCTGATATTGCGCCGCCCTGAGGGCAGCTCGGCGGCGCTCCTCCTTACCGAGCACGAGTCCATCCGCCAGGCGGCATCCTGGCATTCCTCATTGAAAGCCAAGACCCGTGGGGAGCGATGCTTGACCTCGTGAGGGAGGACCGCCTCCGCCCCGTAGACGATAAAGAACGGAGTTTCTCCCATGGGTTTGGTGGCAGTGGTTTGGATTGACCACATTAGGGACTGGAGCTCGTCGATCCAGCCCCTGCCGCAGGCCTCGAGCTTCTTCTTAAAGCTGCGCGTCTTGAGGCCGCGCACGACTTCCGCATTGGCGCGTTCAGCCTGACCGTTGCTCCTGGGGTGAGCCACCGAGGCGTAGCAGATCTGTGATCCAAGGATAGCACAATATGACCTGAAGAGATTGCTTGTGAACTGCGAACCATTATCCGTGATGATGCGGCTGGGGACCCCGAATCGCCTCACAAGACCCTGGATGAACTTGACGGCTCACCCGGCTGGGATCGCGCGAACAGGCTCCACCTCTGCCCACTTGGTGAATTTGTCGATGGCAACGTAGAGGAAGCGATAGCCCCCCGCTTCCCGGGGAAATGGACATAGGATGTCCAATCCCCAGACCGCAAAGGGCTAGGAGAGCGGGATCGTCTGGAGGCCCTGCGCTGACTGGTGGATCTGCTTGGCGTGAAACTGACACGCCTCGCGAGCCCGCACAAGCTCCGTGGCGTTGTTGAGCGTTGTCGGCCAGTAGAAGCCGCTACGGAAGGCCTTGCCCACGAGGGTGCGGGACAACGAGTGATGATCGCAGTCCCCATCGTGGATGTCGGCCAGCAGCTCGCGCCCCTATTTCCTCGAGATGCATTTTAGTGAGACGTCGTTGGGGCGCCTTTTGTAGAGTTCGCCGTCTTGGATGCAGTAAGCCGAGGCCTGTCGGACCACGCGCTCTGTGCCTTGTTCCTTGTCTGGCAAGGTGTCGTGTTGCAGGTACATCTTGAGCTCCTGGGTCCAATATCCCTCCTCGGGCTCCGCGGTGAGTAGCAGGCGGGCTCCAGAGGCCGGTCCGCAGGGTGGGGCACTGTCCGCGGGCGCCGCGGGTAGCCCCTGCTGAGGGGACGCCGGCTCAAGAACAGGCGGTGTTGCCGATGGTTTGAGCAGCCGCTCCTCAAAGACGCCTGGCCTCTGAGGCTCCCGCCTAAAGGCTCGTTTGGCAATGTCATCCGCTTCCTTGTTGGTGCCTCTCGGTACGTGCTGCACCTCCAGTCCTCAGAATCGCTTCTCCATCTTGCGCACATCCTCCAGATATGCCTCCATGTGCTTGTCCTTGGGCTTGTATTTCTTGTTGGAGAAGTTGACGAGGAGTTGTGAATCACCTCTGATGGTGAGACGCTTGACCCCCAGTGCAGCGGCGGCCTTGAGCCCAGCAATTAGGCCCTCGTACTATGCGATGTTGTTGGAGACCTTCTCACCTTGCTGGAAGCAAAGCTGCACAGCGTAGTACAACTTGTCCTGAGTGGGAGACACTAAGACGGCGCCAGCCCCCGCGCCAAGGCGCGAGAAGGCGCCGTCAAAGTATACCACCCATCCGTCCGGGACTTCATCACCGTGGGCCAGCGAGCGATCCTCGCCAGCCCACCGCTCCGGCATGTCAGCCCATTCCGCCACAAAGTCTGCTAGAGCCGCTCCCTTGATCACTCGCGTGTTGCTAAACTCCAACTGGAATGCCTGAAGCTCGATGTTCCACTCGGCGACCGTCCCGATGACATTCGGGCCCCGGTGTACCTTCTCGAGAGGGTATGACGAGACAACCTTGATAGGGTGGCCCTGGAAGTAATGGCGCAGCTTCCTGGAGGCGACGAGGAGCGCCAGGAGCAGCTCCTGAGGCATCGGGTAGCGCGAGCGTGCGTCGCGTAGTACGGTGCTGACGAAGTACATCGGGTGCTCCATGATAGTCGGCGCAATAGGATCCTCGGGCGCTTCAGGAATCTTGGGTGCCTCTTGCTGAATGGCGGGTCCGCTAGTGACCGCGGTTGAATCTACTTCTGAAACTATGTTAGGGGGCGATGGGGGCCTGAAGATGCCGAATTGTCCAGTGGCATCACGCTTCGGGGCCTCTCCTCGCGCTCCACCACTAGCAAGGCACTGGTAGAGTGAGGCACCGCGACGAGGTATAGAGTCATGGGTTCCAGGGGTCGCAGCGCTACCATAACCGGCGAGCTGGTGACGTATTCCTTGAGATCCCGGAAGGCGGCATTGGCCTCCGGAGTCCACTCAAAGGGCCCCTTCTTCTTCATGAGCTTGAAGAACGGGAGGGCGCTTTCACCAAGCTTAGAGATGAAGCGTCCTAGGGATGTAACGCATCCTGCAAGTTTCTGCATCTCCTTCAGGTTTGTGGGCGGCTTCATTCTTTCTATGGCCTTGATCTTCTCCGGATTAGCTTCAATGCCCCGGTGCGAAACCAAGAACCCTAGCAGCTTGCCGGAGGGTACACCGAACACACACTTCTCCGAGTTGAGGCACAGCTTCACCTTGCGCAGGTTGGTGAACATTTCTTCTAGGTCCTGGACGAGAGTCTTGGCCTCTTTGGTCTTGACCACGATGTCGTCGACATAGGCCTCTGCGTTTCTCCCGAGCTGAGGGCCGAGTGTGATGTGCATCAGGCGCTGGAAGGTGGCGCCCGCGTTCCTCAGCCCGAAAGGCATGCAGGTGTACCAATAGACCCCGCATGGGGTCAGGAATGTCGTCTTCTCCACATCCTCCACCGCCATCTTAATTTGGTGGTAGCACGAGAAGGCGTCAAGGAAGCAGAGCAGGTCGCACTCAGCTGTTGAGTCCACGATTTGGTCAATGCGCGGGAGAGGGAATGGGTCCTAAGGGCAGAACTTGTTGAGGCTCGTGAAGTCGACGCACATGTGCTCCTTGCCTCCTTTCTTCGGGACTATGACGGGCTTGGCCAGCCACTCCGGGTGCCGTACTTCTCATACGACACCTGCTTCCTCTAGCTTCCGAACCTCCTGAATGATGAATGCCTGCTTTTCTGGGGTTTGTCTGCGTGATTTCTGCTTGATAGGGCGCGCGTTGGGGCACACCGTGAGGTGATGCTCGATGACGTTCCTAGGCACCCCGACAAAGTCAGCGGCTTTCCAGGCGAACACATCTTTGTTGGCCCTGAGGAAGCTGACCAGTGCTGCCTCTTGCTCAGGGTCCATGCCTGCGCCGATGGTGAATGTGGCTCCTGAGCCCTCCTCATCAGTGGGCACCTGCTTCGTCTCGGCGAGGTCTTGAGAGAACAGTAGCTTCTTCTTGGCAGGCGCGACTTCCGGCGCCTCCAGAGCCCCCTTTGCTCATGGATGAGCTGCGGCAGCAGCCCTGTAAGCGCGCCCGAGGACCTGAAGGACGGACTTGGGGTCCCCCTTGATGGTGATGACGCCATTACTCCCGGGCATCTTGACGGTGTTGTAGCCCGGGTGAGTTGCCGCCATGAATTTCGCCAAGGTTGGGAAGCCGAGGACGGCGTTGTAGGGTAGGTGGATGGGCGCAATGTCAAAGCGATGAGCTCAGCCCGGTAGTTAGCGGGTGTGCCGAAAGTGACCGGGAGGTGGATCTGGCCGAGCCCGTGACCCCTGAGAAGGGCTTGGTGGGGAGGAGCTGCCTGTAGGACACTAGCATATGACTGAAGGCCTCGAGGGAGAGGATGTTGAGCCCGATGCCGCCGTCGATGAGGGTTCTTGTGACGGCCACCCCGCGGATGGTGGGCGTGCATACCGTGGAAAGAACGCTCGTGCCAGCTGCTTCTGTGGCGAGGTCGCTAGGGCCGAAGGTGATGACGTGCCCCTGCACGCTCTGCGCCCGTGAGGCCTCCTGCGGCTGGGCGGCGGGCCCGACCTCTCAAAAGTGCAACTTGACGTGTCGAGCCGATGTCGGGGCGTGGGATCCTCAGAGGATGTAGGCGACCCCACGGCAACGCAGCTCCCCGCCGGCAATCCTCCGCAGCACGCCGGCGCGGGCCGTTCGAGCGCCGAACTCTCGCATGGGTGGCCGGTGCTGGGGTAGCCGTCGTGCCACCAAGAGTGTCGCCGGCGTGACCACAGGGAGTGGGAGTGGTGGATCAGGCCGCTCTCCGGTGGCCCGGCCAGCGAGAACGTCGTCGGGGAAGGAGGTGGGGCGCCCATGGGTGGCGCGGTCCGCTGATGCTGCTCGGATGACGGGGAGAGTGCCAGCCTCCACGCGGACGTGGCGGGCCGCGGTCATCGTGGCGGCGTAGAGCAGGAGATGGGAGGCGAGGTCGTCGGAGAGGCAAGATTTCGACACGCCCCCTACCTGGCGCGCCAAATGTCGGATTACGGGCTCCGCAAACCCAAGAAGTTCAAACACAGGGGCATGAACGAAGATCTCTCCCACTCACGTCTACCTAGCGTCTCGCCCTCGTCCAGTGAAGAGATTCAAGCGAACAAGTAAAGCACACAAGAGTTTACCCAGGTTCAGGCCACCTTGTGGTGTAAAACCCTACTTCCTACTTTGGTGGATTGGCCTTGGGAGGGCTTGAATATGAACTAGTAAAGTGGTTCCTGAGCTCGAGAGTTCTTGCTCCTTTGCGTGAGGGCCGAGTTTCTGGATCTGATCCTCTCTCCTTCATAGTGGGGATCCTAGCTACTTATATAGGCGGCTAGGGTCCTCTTCCTCCGAAATGTTTAGCCAGGAAGGGATCCCACAACGGCCAATTTGAGCGAGAACACAAGGACGTCCCTATCCTGACAAAAGCAGTCATCGCCTGCAAAAGGATCAGGCGGTGACGTGGTGGTGGGCTCAGCGGTGACATCCTCCTGGTCGTCCTTGTGGTCTTCGGTCTTGTTGCACCAATGGAGATACCTTTGTCCTGCTCCTCAGGAACCTGCGCCTGCGCTGTCCCCCTTGCCCCAAAACGGCAACTACGCCGCTGACACGCGCTGGCACCTGCTGGCATGGTGCGTCATCGCTTGCGTCACTGCCTCCTCCTGAGGTAGGCTTGGCCTCGGATTCTCCGCCCCTCCGGAGCAACCTAGCCGAGGCCGCTCCAGGGGGGTCTTGACGTCGTTCTCCTCGCGAGGTCTATCCCCCTCGCGAGTGTCTTGAGCAGTTGGTCGATCAGCTGGGCCGTACCAGGCCGTGGCAGGAGCGTGCTGCGGCACGCAGACAGGCCAGTCTGGGTACCCTGGTTCCCAGGACACCGACAGCCACCATTAAAGTAATCCCATATTTGAGTAATCTCATTGTTGATCGTAATGCTTCTGGTAACATGAAGCATTACTGGCGTTTTAAAATTTCTACTGTCCTTGCGTGATTGCCATGAACATAATTAAGATGCTTCTTTTCATTTCGTATATGTTTTGTATATTCTTATTGACGAGCAACTGTTTAGTTTCTATCTTTTTGTGCACATAGGGATATCCATTTCACCTTTTTGCTATTGTGACCTTTTGGTATACTGCACAAAACACTTTTTTTGGAATGAGTGTCTTGTGCAGTTCAACTAAAATGTCACGTGGGAAACATCTCTCAATTTTGGTGGAACTGCACAAAATGGTGATTGGAGTTTCCAAAATCTCCGTCAAATTTTGCTGGTAATCTCGTGCAACATTTTATTTGTCTTTGCAAGATCACTGTCACCACAGTGACACTTTATTTTAGTGGAACTGCACAAAATGATAAGCAAATTATTGTTGCACCTTACATGAGCAGGACAACCAACCTTAATGTTCCTCAATTTTTGTGTAACTACTAAAGAAGAACCTGCCATCTCACAAGAGCAAGTACTTCTTGCTAGCTCAATGATGCAATCTTTGCTTCATTTAGGTGAACTGCAGAAAAAGGAGCATGAATTGGATCATAGATCTCTAGGTTGGCCTCATCCGAGTGGATTTGCAGGTTCACCACATCGAGTCGAGGCGGCATAGGGCCCCTCACACCGGTCAGTACTATCCTTTATCAATATGATTGTGCTTTGTCATACTATGCTAATGTTCTATTTTTTTAATTAAAGCTATTATATCGCAATCTTTTCTCGTTTGGGAAATAAAGTTTGCTTCAACTAGTGCCACTATTATAGTAATCATTCTCTTTCTTATCTGTGCAAACTGGAATACTCAATTACACATGTTGTGATGGTCAAGAGAATTCACCATGTTCTTGGGTTGTATGACACGGCTCGCCAAGATGGGTTTAATCCTGATATTCACTTTATCAAAAGGCTCTAATGGGTTGGTTCTGAATCTTGCAAGCTGGGAATCAATGAGATGTGTAGGCATCTTTGTTGTACTTATTGTTTGAATCTTACTAGTAAATGTGCCCGTGCGTTGCATCGGGAAAAAGATCTTCACACCCCTTAGCGACCTGTCCTTATTGCCGCTTTTCCTCTCCAATGCAATTGTCGATGTGGCCACGTTGTTCATGTCGCGATAAACGTGATCAATCCCAAGGAGATGAGCTTTACTTGCACACAGAATAATTCATTAACCTCTTTTATATCCTCAACAAGCTTTTATCTATTGGTTTATCAATTCAACTTACTCTGCAATTAGTGATACTTACCCCAGGGTTTAAACTTGCATGAATCACATATTGCATATATCTCACAAAGTACACATTTCATTGAACTTCTGTTTTATGACAAATTACATGATCAAAATGATATTTCTCATCCTTGTGCACTCAAATTTGATCTCAGATCATGCTAACAGTACATGATTGTTGATGATTTATGCTACATTACAAAAACAAAATATGTTCTCTGAAAATTCTCAATACTTAAACATTTGGAAGGACAAGTTAGTAGATGTGACATATGACAAAATTTAAAGGGTTCTTATGCCTATATTGCTATATATAGTCAAGATTCATGTGCAGACACTCAGATATATAAACTGACCCACCCTGATAGTGTTTTTCCATGTTTATCGACATACAAAAAAAATGTAGGGAACACACACGGATACCACATAATGCAATGGGTATGCTCTATATCCGTTCGGTAATATACAGAAAAATACAATAAAATAAAATAAAGTAGTACATATAATCATCTTCTGGGGCCTCGTATAAGCACCAACACACCATTATATCTTTTTCTAGCAAGTCCATAGCTTGATGCCAGCAAGCACAATCTCCTGACAAGCTTCGCGCAAACAAGAAGACACCCATTTGAAAACTCAACATGAATCAAATTATAAAGCCGATGATACTATAGTAGCATTCTCATAATGTCACGGGGACATACCAGCTGGAGAGGAGTCTGCTTGCCAATTCTCATAATGTCACACCGCACAACTTCTTCCCGTTGGCCAAGGTCAAACTTCAGCATCGTGCGGCCACAATCTCTGATTTCAGATTACAAGTTAAGCAGTAGTTAAGTTTGAGAAAACACAGATTTATAGAGCCTTTTTGATTGAAAGGGACTTAATATGGGAAACATGATGTAGATTGATCATGCATGAAGCAAACATGATTGTATAAAATGGCGAGCATCTGTGCGTCCAGATGGTTTGGAAATGCCGAAGTATTCATCAATCGCATACTCTTTCTCACGGAAACAAGGTATACAAGAACCAACACTATTACACCAAAATCAGAATCTTCATTTATGTGCCTTTTAATCTCTTCCTCAAATTATCTTCGAGCCGGTACACATGGATAAAACAAACTTTCAATCTCTTCCTCAAATTCTTCAATAGCTGGTGCACATGGAGATGCAGAATAAGTAGGCAAGGGCAGTGCACAACTTTGAAAGTTATTTATGAGAAGATACAGAAATTTAAAGTAATTTGAGTATTTACATATCCTCCCCTCTGGTTCCTTCACTAAAAGTCACATCCATTTTCATGAGCTACTAAATTCCAGGACATTCAGGAGCTCATACTTTCTGTCAGAACATATAAATACATTCTGGTTAGGATCAGAATCAAAAATAAATATAAAAGACCGTGCACGAGCATTGCCATTGGTTAAACAAATCGTCGCATGCAGCTAGCGATTTATCTGTATTGCCACTTCTCTTCGTATTTCTAATTCGGCAAACTTGTAATGGTGGTTGGCGTCATCCTGTATCGTCTATAGGGACCGTCCACAACACTCATGTTTCACTACAACGCAACCACCATTCCTGCCCATTATCAATGCCACAAACTTTTATGCAAAAGTTTTGTCAAAGGTGAAAGATACATCATCATGTAGAAATTGTAATAGAAAAATATCAATATCTTTCATGTTTTAACTCCACAAAGGTCTATGTCAATCCATCAGTGATTGTATTCTTCCAACTCAAATGGCATGCATAGTTTCCAATGGTGTGACCCTGCCCCCATCGGACACAATGCTACCCTAGGAAAGCCACCATCTCGTCAACACAAAGATGAAGAAAATTTGTTCCATAACAAATCATAACTCTTGATCTCACAATATTGCCATACTCTTTTCCATTGTCCTCTGTCCTCTACACACAACATGGTACGCCAACCATCAGCAGCTAAAAAAGCATAGGAAGAAGGATCAAACAAGAGGATGGGGAGGTCAGCGTTACGTAGAGCACCTTGCCGACATTGCCGTCCTGGGTAGCCGACTCTTGTACCTGGATGGCGCCATGGCTCGACATATTGTCCGTGACTAATTGGACGCTGGGTCTCCCTCCTGATAACGCAGCATGGAAACTACAACACACTGAGAATGTCTCTTAGCCCATTGCTCTGTTACTTCTGCTGATATGAACATTGCTAGAAATCAATCTAAAATATTCAAGTAAACACTGAATACCAAATTATTAGATTACTTAAAATACCAGGTAAATCTATATATGGAGGAAAAAAATTGTGTGTTATATTTTCTACAGCTTTCTACAATTTTTGAATATAACCCTGACATTAGGACACGTACAAATTTTGAATATAACCCTGACATTAGGACACGTACAACATTGGACATTATGCAGGTGATAGTACATCGACCTATTATAAGTTATGGGAGACTGAAGCTCTGTCTCGTGGACATACAACAATGGAAAGTGAACCACGGAGAGCAACTTATTTTCCTTCTCGTCTGCAGTTTGCTTGTTTGTGTACATCTAAAATGAAAGGCACGGAATGTCAGCTCCAGCATAAACCGACACAGGAAATTAAGTTAAACCGATTACTATTCTGGGTAAAACAACTGAGCAAAATAGAAAACCGGCTGCCTTCTCTGAACCAGACTTGATAATGGCGTACATGGCAAGGTGTCAGCAAGAGGTTATCATAGATTTTTGTTCTGCCTTGTGGTCATGGAGTAAAATCAGATCAAACATGCTAGACATATCAATTTTTTAGTTGTGTTATCATGCGTTGTGATTCTGAGCAGAACAGGCTAGAACATCATAATTGCTAACCAATAATTTACTTGGAAGAAGCTGCTACAGTAGTAACAGCAAATTCAGTAGTTGCTATACATGTGATTCAGAGATGTTTCTCCATCCTATACCAATCAGAGGTTCAGAAGCACTAATAATTTGGTAGTTTCACATGGTAGCAGCCACCTATCCAACCTGCCAAGCTGCCGAACACAATTTGGGGGAAAGCATGGCCGTGAACACAAAAGAAAGTCACACGAGCAGACGGTGGAAGCCTGCAACCGTGCAACAGAAAGGGGTGTGCATCAGGGGGTGCACAACGTACATACCAAGAACTTGTCGGCAAGGTGGGTGAGGTTGGCAAGACCGTCCGAATCATCGCCGCAGTTCTCGCTCTCTACGAAGACTCTCCTGGTTGTCGTGGTGGCTCTTGGACCCCTCCTATCCATGCGTTAATAGCCAGAGCTCGCACGCCAGCAACTTCCCCGCCACCCCTAGACAGCCCCCTTGCTGGCTGCGCCCTCAGCCATGTCGCCACCACGATGGCGGCGCGGGGCCGACGAACCATGAGCGGGAGAAGGCTCCGAGGAAGAGTCCTCGATCTGGCTTTGGTAGGCTGATGACGGGGCGGCGACGGGAGCACGTGTTCATCAGGCCTTGCTATTGAGCGGCGGCCGCCGCCGCATCTGAGTGATTGCTGGGTTGGGTATGAGATGTGGGTGGGGGCTTGTATAGGAGGAGGTGGGGGAGCCAGACGGGTGGGTCCAACGGGAGGTCGAGTGCGCCAGGATGGCGAAGCCGGCAGGGTTGGGCGCCATTGCCGAGGTGGAAGCAGTGGGGAGGAGTCCCGCCAGTGCCGTGGTAGCAGGGATGGGGGGAGCCGGCAATGGCTGCAACGTCGAGTGTCGTCGGCGATGGAAGGCCGCGGGGGTGGGGCACTTGGGACAGGGGGAGGAGCGCCAACGGGATAGGCGGCGCGCGGAGGCGTGGAAGACGGGATTGGGGGCAGGTTTGGGGGTTCTTTATTTTCCTGCTCGCATCGGTTCGGGTTAACTTAATCAGGACTGCGGGTTGACTGTCATAAAAGTCACGGGCTTTTCTGCAAAACATATGCGACGGTGAATCCGACAGACTCAATCCGTGCTTTATTATTAGGTAAAGATTTGTTGGTTCTGAATCTTGCAAGCTGTGAATCAATGAGATGTGTAGGCATCTTTGTTGTACTTATTATTTGGATCTTATTTGTTGGTTCTGAATCTTGCAAGCTGGGAATCAATGAGATGTGTAGGCATCTTTGTTGTACTTATTATTTCGATCTTATTTGTTGGTTCTGAATCTTGCAAGCTGGGAAACACGGCATGATGATGTAGTGGACAAGAACCATAACAAACACTTCAAACTTGCTAGTATTATGTTTGTGAAAGTGCGACAAATGTGTTGATCGTGTGCGTCCTGAGAATAATAATTTTAATTGTTGTGCATGTTGATCATGTGGCACTGATAGAACGAGCCAATGCATTGCTTGTTTTAAGTATAAATTTCTATTAAAGCTAATTAAATTTAAGTAAAGTGACCACTAACTCCTATTATTACAGTACCGATATAGACCCGCTCGTGAACCGACGTGTGGCCGGAGTAGGTTTCTTAATGGAGGCGTTTGAATGCGCTGAGGGTGCATCTTCTGACGGGCGTGCAGTGGACGAAGGAGGGTTAGTAACTGTTGTCGCATGTACACACTCAGTTTACTGTTGAATCCAGTTCCCCAAGAGCTGAAAAACGAACTGCTGTCACCGCCTACACACTCGTTCACTTGAAGAGACTCCAAGGGCGATCCGAGGGGTGAGCCTGTTGGATATGGACTTCAGCAAGGAGTTTCCCTTTGAGTTCGCCGTTCAGTCCTATGGCTGCACCAAGTTGAATGTGATGTACACCAACGATCCGGACTCAGTGAAGCTCTGCCTCCCCGAGTTCAAGCAGTACCTACAGGATGAGAAATCACAAGGTTGCATGACTAGACCTTGTGCCCATCCATTCGTCTCCTGACAAGGACCAGCGGATTGCCGTGGCCCAGGTATGTGTGCGGGACAAGGTTCTCATCTACCACTTCTGTAGGGCCATCAGAGGTTCTGGAGCATTCACCCGTTTAATCGGCAGCGCCGACTGCACCTTCGCTACGGTGGAGAGAAGGAAGAACGCGATGATTTGGCCATCTGGTGCAACAAGCTTGTGGACATCCAGAAGCAATACAAGATCATCAGCAATGGGCAGGAGAAGGACTCTATGGTTGACCTCGTCGAGACCATCATCGACCCCTAATAGGCCAACATGAAAGAAGACAACGATACCAAGGACCTTAACACGTGGGAGGTACCTCTGAATCTGGCCTACAAAACTTATGCGGCCAGGAGGGCATGGGAGGAACCTCTGAATCCACCCTGCACCCAAACAAGTCAACCCTCGTACTCCCCTCCGCCTGCCTCTTCCCCCACTCCGATTCGTTCGGTCCGAGGTCTCGACATTGTCCTCCGCCTTGGTGCTCTAGCCGCGGTGCCGCTGTCTATCGTTCCCAACATGGTCAGCAAAACAAGAGGAATCGGGAGACAACTGTTCGTCGAGAGGCTGACAGTCCCGGGCCCACGAGGTCCATGGTGTAGGATCGAAAGTAGGTCTAGAGGGGGGGGTGATTAGACTACTTGACAATATAAAAAATCTGCCTTTAGATCATGCAAGGTTTTTGGCAGTTTCACAATTAAGATCAATTCAAGTATCACCCTACACATGCAATTCTAGAGTATAAGCAGCGGAAAGTAAATTGCACATGTAAAAGAGAGGTGGAGAAGATCAAACGCAGTTTGGTGACACGAAGATTTTTGTCGTGGTTCCGATAGGTGGTGCTATCGTACATCCACGTTGATGGAGACTTCAACCCACGGAGGGTAACGGCTGCGCGAGTCCACGGAGGGCTCCACCCACGAAGGGTCCACGAAGAAGCAACCTTGTCTATTCCATCACGGCCTACGCCCACGGAGGACTAGCCTTACTCGGGGTAGATCTTCACGAAGTAGGCGATCTCCTTGCCCTTATAAACTTCTTGGTTCAACTCCACATCTCAAAGACGGAGGCTCCCAAGCGACACCTAACCAATCTAGGAGGCACCACCCCCCAAAAGGTAATAGACGGTGTTGATGATGATGAACTCCTTGCTCTTGTGCTTCAAATGATAATCTCCCCAACACTCAACTCTCCTCACTGATATGGCTGTGGTGGAAGAAAGGTTTGAGTGGAAAGCAACTTGGGAAGGCTAGAAATCAAGTTTCATATGGTAGGAATGGAATGGCTTGATCTCAACACAAGGGTAGGTGGTTCTCTTCTCAGAAAGTGTATGGTAGGAGTGGTAGACTTTCTGATGGCTCTCTCCACGAATGAAGAGGGGGTGGAGGGGTATATATAGCCTCCACACAAAATCCAACCGTTACACACACATTTGACCAATCTCGGTGAGACCGAAGTTAAAACTCGGTCAGACCGAAAGTTCAAATATAGTGAACGTTGGGATTTTCGGTGGGACCGAAAATACCATCTCGGTGTGTCCGAAGTGAGTCAAAGGTTGGAGCTTGCCATCTCGGTGAGACCGAAAGTAACAACTCGGATATTCCGAAATGATGTCAATTGGTTACAGAAGGTTGGCAGTCCATTTTCGGTGAGACCGAAACTCAGAATCGGATGGACCGAGAAATTAGGGTTTGGAAGAATAACTGAGGTGGTTCATCTCGGTGGGACTGAATTTGCAGAATCGGTTTGTCCGAGATTACTTATGAGTGTGTTAAGTAGTGAAGAGTGCTGATAGTTGAGGGAGCTAGATCACCAAGCACTTGAGCAACTAGATCATTAACACAACCTCATCCCCTTTTAATAGTATTGGCTTTTCCTATGGACTCAATGTGATCTTTGATCACTAAACCAAAAATAGAGTCTTGAGCTTTTGCCAATGCTTGTCTTAGCATTTTGAGGGGTCCACTTCTTCAGACATTTCCATACCCATATCATCGAACTTTTCTGAAATGATTCTCAAGTAAATATTAGTTCAATGATATATATGTTGTTATTAATTACCAAAACCACCCGGGGATTAGTTGCACTTTCAATCTCCCCCTTTTTGGTAATTGATGACAACATATAGATCAAAGCTTCGACAAAGAATATAATCAATGAATAATATCGTCGCTTTGAGAAGTATGTGATAAACAAGAGCTCCCCCTAAATTTGTGCATTATTTAAAATTTGCGTTTGAATGCAAATGCACAATCGATTAGGATTATGGGTCACTCTTCCATGTCACATACATCTTGGTGGAGCGCACAAAATGATAAGAATGAATAACATGCACTCAATCACCAAGACAAGAGTAAATAGCCATACAATAAGGAATAGCATATGATAAGCATTAAGCACACATTAAAGCATAGTATGACTAAGCACTCATTAAGGTAGCATCAAACGTAGTAGCAAGCACACTTAAAGTTTCGAAAGACCAAAAGAAACCAATGTATCTCAAAGAAACCGGCAAAAGAACGAAAGACGAAAGAGCACTCTCTCTCTCGAAGCCCTATGATCTATAACAATTTCTCCCCCTTTGGCAACAAGTTACCAAAAAGTTCGAAAAGGTATAGAGCTAAGCGTCACTGCGGGCTCTGCTGGCGGCTCCCGTCTGGGTAGATGTCGGTGTAGAGATAGCGGCATCGGCGAAGACTTCTGCTGATGTCTGCGGTGGAGGAGTGGATGCTGGAGCTGGAGCAACTGCTGGAGCTGTAGCTGGTGCTGAAGTGGTAGCCCTGGAGTCTGTCACTGGGATAGCTGCAGATCTGGATCCTCTGGGAACCTGAGCAGTCTGGCGATGAGAGTCCTGGACTAGATCATCCTGCATAAGCTCTGCTCTCTCCTGCCTTGTCTCCTCCATGTCTGCCTCAAGTTTGTTGACAGACACCTGAATCTCAGTCAGCTTCACGTCCAGAGCGTGGATCTTGTCCTCAACAATCCTCTCTAGGCTCTCCTGAGATTGCTCAATGCTGGCCAGGCGTTGTTCAATCCTCTGGGTAGCTTCAAGAATTTGTTCTCCAAAGCTCTTTGGCTTAGCTGCCGCTGCTGCTGCCTCTTTGTCAGCTTTAGCCTTCTTTGCAGCTTCGATTTTGGCTTGTCCTTCAACTGAGGTAGGATCCTCTTCATCCATCACAACTACGTTGTCCTCATGCTCTGGCTGCAGTGGCAAGTGCTTCCTATCCAACATGAATTTGCCCGTGCCAAACTTGGCGTTGATGAGCATCTGAATCTGCGGTGCAAACCCACACGACCTCTTCTGGTCAGCTGCAGTCCTCTTAATGGTCTCTACCATCAAGTCCATCACCTTGAAAGGTGCCTTCTCATCGAGAATGTGCAGCATGTTGATAGAATAGCCTCGAATCATGCGGTGGTCTCCAGACTTAGGCATCAATGTATGCCTCAGAATAGTGTTAGTGGTGGTCAGACCTGCCTGGAGATAGTACACTGAGCCAAGCTTCCATCCTTCCAAATCAGCAGTCGAGATCTCCTTGTACATGTTCTTCATGGAATCATGACTCTTCTTAGGAATCCCATAGACATCAATGTCGTCCTCTATCTGCACTGGAGCGTTCAGAAGTTCTGCCCATTCTTCAACAGTCGAAGAAAACCTTTGACCTTCAGTCATCCAGGTGATCTTGCCATCAGGATAGAAGTGGGCTGTGGCATAGAACTGCATGATCATCTCGTCATTCCAAGCTGTTAGCTCTTGACCCACAAAATCAGCAACTCCACATGCAGTAAAGCTCTCATGCACATGGGGAAAGAAGTCCCGGTGCTCTTCACTGTCAATATACTTCCAGTCAACATACCTGGTGTCAGCAACAATGGGCTTCTTATCCATCAGCACGGTCTCATAGAAATCCTGCTGCTCTCCGGTGTGGAATCTGGAGTCCACAGCAGTCCTTCTCCTTACAGCATATGGATCAGACTGTCTCCATAGCCTGAGACCTTTGTCCTTCCTTGCCTTCATGTCCTCAGCTTGAGGATGAGCATCATTGTGGAGTGGCAACTTGGGACGGAGCTTAAGCAACACATGCTCTTCATCTGATTCAGACGGTGGCATCTCACCTTTGTTCTTCTCAGAAGCTGGAATGCTTCTGGTTGTTCTCTTGGGCTTGGCTGGAGCTCCCTTGGCTTGAGCAGGCTTCTTGGGTTTAGAGGAGGCTTGAGCCCGAATAGCATCACCCATGAACTTAGCTTTCTGAGGAGGAGGCTGGGGTGCTTCTTCTTCTTCTTCTTCTGCAGCATCAACTTGAGGTTCAGCATATACTACCCTCTTCCTTTTGGAAGTCTTCTTCACCTTGCTTGGAGCAGGCTCTTCCAAGTTGAGCTTCTTTGCAACTGCTGACTGCTTTACTTTGCTTGTGCCTTTCCTTGACTGCTGCCCTTGGTGCTCTTTGGCAACCACATTCCTCTTTGGCTTGGAGGTAACTTCCTCAGCAACAAAGTCTGAGTCTCCATCATCAGAAGTTCTCTTCTTCCTGGTTCTGGTGGCTGCAGGAGGCAAACCACTAGGGGTGCTCCTCTCACCATCATCACTGGAGCTGCTAGCAGGACTTGTATCTGCCTCTGGAATTTCAGCAAACGGGGATTCAGACCTGTTCTGGCTGTCACTGACATCTGACATGGCTGAAAAACCTGTGAAAAGATAAGGTATAGGCAGAGTAGAAGAGTTATCACAACTGCAGAGGTTTTTGCAAAAAAAATGAGTTCAAAACTTAGTTTTGAGTTTTCACATAATGTATTTCGGTCAAACCGATTTCAAGTTTCGGTGCAACCGAAGTGTTCAACAGAAACCTACACACCACTTTCGGTCAGACCGAGATGGGTTTCGGTCCTACCGATAACTTAGGGTTTCACTAAAACTACGTTTCGGTCATTCCGATTGGCACAACTCGGTTAAACCGAATGATGCAGTGCAATGGCCAGAGGCCAAATCGGTCATTCCGAGTTTCAAAATCGGCTTCACCGAGATGCATTCCGTGGAAACCTAAACCTAAGAATTTTCCTCGAAACTAGAAGATCTGAACTAATGTATAGGGAATATCTCAAACGTGGATTGAATCATGGCAAGCCTATCGTGCAAGAATCGGAAGGGGAGCACGAAAAGGGATCGGGACACACCCTAACTTGGTGGTGTCCCTCTACGGCGGCAACGGTGGAGATGATTACCGTTGACGGCGGCGGAGACCTGCGGCGAGGGCGCACAAGCGACGACGGCGACGATCCGTAGACCAGGGCGACGGCAGCAGGGGTCTTGGGGGCGAACGGTTTGAAGAATTAAATCGCGCGCAGCCCTCAGGTATATATAACCCCATGCTGTCGGTGGGACCGAGTTGAAAAACTCGGTGTCACCGAGATGTATAACTGCTGTGCAGTTACGCATATCGGTCAGACCGAGATTTTGAACTCGGTTTCACCGAGATGAAACCTAGATCAGTCTAAGCGTTTCGGTTGGACCGAGATTGAGAAGCCGGTCAGACCGAAATGGACTTAGAAGGTTTTGGAAGTCAGCCTTAGACGAATCGGTGGTTCCGAGTGCTCCTCACTCGGACTGTCCGAAAAAGACTTGTTCAAAGTTGTGATATGAGCATGAATAGAATTTGAGACAAGAAAGCATAGATAGCTAGGGAAGGTGCTTAGGCATTCTTGTCCATCCATTTGGCCAGAAAAAGAAAACAAAACAATCAGAACAACAAATGGATGTCCTTGAATGGATAAAATCATGCATTCAACATGCTCACACAATAAGATAGCAACTGAAATATGTGTCAAACATGCACAACCAACACTCTAGCTACTAGCACACAATTTGTCGATGACTAGGTCATCTATATATGAGTATTTTGACTTAGGAGCCAAATGAGAACATTTGATCATAGGTCATACTCATCGTTTAAGCACAAGTGGGGTTACCACTTTTACATAAAGCATTGATGTGTTCACATCATTTGGAGATGCTTTAGCTCAATTTTTAGAGCAAAGCTCCCCCTAGATGTGAGAACCCCTTTTAAAGGGTCAAACTAACCTTGGGTTGTCATAGAAGACTTCATGTAGATGTTGAAGATGTGGATGCTCAAAGTTGATGCAGATCATCAAGAGTTGGGAGCTATCCTTTGAATTAGGGCACTTTCAATACCTACATGGGTTAGTCCCACAAGGAACAAACAAGAATATCCATAGACATAGAGTGAAGTTCACAAAAGATGATGTCCATGAAAGCAATGATTACCTTGTCCCTTGACTTACCAACAAGAGGGTTTGTGACTCCATGAACAAGTGCATGATGTGGAAGTTGATTGCACAAGTTCTTGCCAAAATGAATATGAGTGAAGTTTGTTGGCGGAGTCACCCTCAAGAACCTACTAGTTCTTCTTCTTTGGGATCCACATCATCTTGATGGGAATCCTTGGTGTTGTAGTTGAGCTTGACGAAGTAGAACTTGATGTGTCCTTGGGAACCCACTTGACCATGGCTTGAGGTGCTTCAATGAATGCATCAATCTCCTCTTGAAGCTTGTCCTTGGCCTTTAGCTTGTGGTCTTGTGGTGGAAGGTCATCTTGAGCTTGTTCCACATTGGAAGAAGTAGGATCATACTTCTCCTTTTGTGAGACAAACTGTGGAGTAGGGTATTGACCTTCTTCCCACTCAACACCTTCGGCGTTGAACTTTCGCTCAAAACCAATCCCTTGATTCTTCCGGTGTCTTCCTTGTTTGCGAACAATCTCCTCAAAGTTCTTGCTTCCGGCAAGACTCTTGTAGACACCTTTCTCTATGATTTCCTTCAATAAGCTACTCCCTCCGTCCCAAAATACTTGTCATCAAAATGAACAAAAATGGATGTATCTAAAACTAAAATACATCTAGATACATCTTCTTTTATTCATTTCGATGACAAGTATTTCCGGACGGAGGGAGTATTTTCTTGCTCAAGTGTAACTTGGCTTGAAACATTGTTAGTGGAATCAAGAGAACTACTAGAAGTAACAACATTTGATTTAACATTGTTATTGTTACTACTAGAGGAAGAATTTTTCTTATGCTTGTCATGCTTAGTCTTAATAGGTGGCAAGAAATTAGACAAGAGAAGTCGTTTGGCAAGATATGAAGAACTCTTCTTTCGAAGATCGTCATTGATCGCTTTTAGAAACTCATGTTCTTGCTCTAGAGTGAGCTTCTCGAAGCGTAGCTTCTCATGAGATCTTAGGAGCTCTCTATGATCTTCTTGAGTTGTTTCATGAGCTAACTTAAGAGTGTTTAGTTCTTTAGTTAGACGCTCAATCTCCTTCATAGCATTGTCATTCGACTCTTCTCGACTATAAAGACTACTAGCATTTTCATCATTACTAAGCTCACTAGATTTATCATGCAAGAGCTCATCTTCACCGAGCAAGTCATCCTCATCACTGTCAAAGTCAATGAATTCAGGGTGTGTTACCTTGGGGCCTTTAGCCATGAAGCATCTTCCAATTCCCTCATTTGGTGAATCAAATAAGTCGTAGGAGTTGGAGTTGGAGGATACGAGTGCAAGTCCGGCAACACCTTCATCTTGACTATAGTCGGAGTCGGAGTGATAGCTTCCATCGGATTGATTGTCAGAGTCGGAGCCGGAGACCCATTCACCAACATGAGCTTGATGTCTTCTTCTTGTGTAGCTCCTTGATGACTTGTCTTTCCTCTCCGAATCCTTGCTTCTCCGAGAGGGTCTTCGTTCATAACGATCATCTCTGCTCCTTCTCTCTCTCCGAGGTGACTCATCTCTTGCTCTTCTTCTTGGAGATTCTTCTCTTCTCTTGTGGGGAGCCGTACACTCATTTGAGAAGTGTCCGGGTCTTCCACAATTGTAGCAGTTTCGATCACGACTAGAAGATCTCTTTTCATCATATGATCTAGATTTTGAGCTTCTTCCTTTGCCTCTATTCTTGTAGAACTTGTTGAAGTTCTTAACCATTAGGCTTATCTCTTCATTGGAAATTAGCTTGTCACTTGAGGTAGTAGGAGCATCACTTGTAGCTTTGTAAGCACCACTTGACTTGTTGTGAAGCTCTTCCTTATCCTTAAGTGTCATCTCATGAGCAACAATTCTTCCAATGACTTCAGTTGGCTTGAGAGTCTTGTAGTTTGGCATCATTTGGATCAAAGTGCACACGGTGTCATACTTTCCATCCAAAGCTCTGAGAATCTTCTTAATGATGAATCGGTCGGTCATTTCTTCGCTTCCTAAGCCGGCAATCTCATTTGTGATGAGAGCAAGCCTAGAGTACATTTCAGCGACTCCTTCACCATCCTTCATCTTGAACTTGTCAAGTTGACCTTGAAGAATATCTAGCTTTGATTCCTTCACAGATTCAGTACCTTCGTGCATTTCAACCAAAGTATCCCAAATCTCTTTAGCATTCTCAAGACGGCTGATTTTGTTGAACTCCTCGGGACACAAAGCATTGAAGAGAATGTCACAGGCTTGAGCATTGTTTTGCAACATCCGCAACTCTTCTGGTGTAGCTTCGCGATCCGGAACTTTTCCTTCTTCGAAGAAATCACCTTGCATACCAACACAAATAATGCCCCATGCGGCTGGGTTCTGACCAAGAATATGCATTTTCATTTTATGCTTCCAACTAGCAAAATTTGTACCATCAAAGTAAGGACCTCTACGATAATTACCCTCACTAGACGCCATACTCTCCTAGGTTGTGAAACCAAGCTTATGGAGTCCAATGCAATGGAAACCAAAACAATGGAGACCAAAGCTCTGATACCACTTGTAGGATCGAAAGTAGGTCTAGAGGGGGGGTGATTAGACTACTTGACAATATAAAAAATCTGCCTTTAGATCATGCAATGTTTTTGGCAGTTTCACAATTAAGATCAATTCAAGTATCACCCTACACATGCAATTCTAGAGTAATAGCAGCGGAAAGTAAACTGCACATGTAAAAGAGAGGTGGAGAAGATCAAACGCAGTTTGGTGACACGAAGATTTTTGTCGTGGTTCCGATAGGTGGTGCTATCGTACATCCACGTTGATGGAGACTTCAACCCACGGAGGGTAACGGCTGCGCGAGTCCACGGAGGGCTCCACCCACGAAGGGTCCACGAAGAAGCAACCTTGTCTATTCCATCACGGCCTACGCCCACGGAGGACTAGCCTTACTTGGGGTAGATCTTCACGAAGTAGGCGATCTCCTTGCCCTTACAAACTTCTTGGTTCAACTCCACATCTCAAAGACGGAGGCTCCCAAGCGACACCTAACCAATCTAGGAGGCACCACCCCCCAAAAGGTAATAGACGGTGTTGATGATGATGAACTCCTTGCTCTTGTGCTTCAAATGATAATCTCCCCAACACTCAACTCTCCTCACTGATATGGCTGTGGTGGAAGAAAGGTTTGAGTGGAAAGCAACTTGGGAAGGCTAGAAATCAAGTTTCATATGGTAGGAATGGAATGGCTTGATCTCAACACAAGGGTAGGTGGTTCTCTTCTCAGAAAGTGTATGGTAGGAGTGGTAGACTTTCTGATGGCTCTCTCCACGAATGAAGAGGGGGTGGAGGGGTATATATAGCCTCCACACAAAATCCAACCGTTACACACACATTTGACCAATCTCGGTGAGACCGAAGTTAAAACTCGGTCAGACCGAAAGTTCAAATATAGTGAACGTTGGGATTTTCGGTGGGACCGAAAATACCATCTCGGTGTGTCCGAAGTGAGTCAAAGGTTGGAGCTTGCCATCTCGGTGAGACCGAAAGTAACAACTCGGATATTCCGAAATGATGTCAATTGGTTACAGAAGGTTGGCAGTCCATTTTCGGTGAGACCGAAACTCAGAATCGGATGGACCGAGAAATTAGGGTTTGGAAGAATAACTGAGGTGGTTCATCTCGGTGGGACTGAGTTTGCAGAATCGGTTTGTCTGAGATTACTTATGAGTGTGTTAAGTAGTGAAGAGTGCTGATAGTTGAGGGAGCTAGATCACCAAGCACTTGAGCAACTAGATCATTAACACAACCTCATCCCCTTTTAATAGTATTGGCTTTTCCTATGGACTCAATGTGATCTTTGATCACTAAACCAAAAATAGAGTCTTGAGCTTTTGCCAATGCTTGTCTTAGCATTTTGAGGGGTCCACTTCTTCAGACATTTCCATACCCATATCATCGAACTTTTCTGAAATGATTCTCAAGTAAATATTAGTTCAATGATATATATGTTGTTATTAATTACCAAAACCACCCGGGGATTAGTTGCACTTTCACATGGCCTAGGTTTCGTTGTTTAACATGGGCATCCCCCGACATGTTTCAACATTTTTTGGATCCAGCAGGTATCAGGCGGCCTCTGGGCCTCCCAACCTAGCTTGTCTATAACATCAGCATCCCAAGTTATGTTTGTTTTTTCAAGACGACGCATAGCTTAGTTCTATTTTTTGTTTTCATTAATCCTATATGTGAATTTTCTCCTACTTTCTTTTTCGATGTAAACTGAGTATTCTCCCAGTACTTTTCCCTAGAACCAACTCAACTGTCCCACGTCTTGCCTAACAAAATACCCCACGTACTATTAACTCATCAAATTTAAATGATATTTTATTTCATAAGTTGAAAGTTATTACAAAATAATAATAATAATTGTTTATATATAACTTGGCAAGTTAACTCCTAGTGATTGCGTACATAAGCTTGCAAAGATTTTACTGACCAATGCAGTAATAGACGTGCAATCATGTGTTTATGTTTTTATAACATTTCTCCGTCTAGCCCAACATGATATTTTCACCCAGCCCAGCAAGTCTACGGATTTCGAGAAAAATGCAAATGGGCTTTAAATTCTACCATATATATAAACGGGCTGCATAGATGCAACATCATTGTTTCACCCAGCCCACCAAATGGACTAAAAATAAATGGACTGGCTGACATGTGGGCCAGTAGGTCGAAGCCTAAGAAGGCGTTGGATTTGCATCCAACGACCGGTATTCTTCTTCAATCTCTCGTCTTCTTCCCCCACCGCTGCCGGGACCGCCTGCTCCAGCCTTCGGCGTCCAGCGGCGTTGTTTTGCGCTCCTCAGCGAAACGCTACCCCGCCGACGGACAGGCCATCCCTCCACTCCGTACCTCCTATTATTCTCTGCCGAGTGTAGGCCCGCCCCGCACCCGAACTAGTTAAGTTTCCCACTCCTCTCCGTCTGCGACTCCACTGCCGCGTCTTCCCCATCTCTGGGCCGTTCCAGTTTGGAGCCTCGTCGTCGTGCACCGCCTCGGTGCGCTCGGCGCGACGTGGTCAACATACAGGAGTCATCGGAAGAGGACTGTACGTGGAAAGCCTGACGGCTGGGACCCACGAGGTACATGGTCGCACGCAAGGAAAGTTCCTCCTTATTACGCATTGTACATGGACTATACGTGGGAAGGGCTTCTGTATTTCGCGAAAAAAATGTTCCCCCCGCTGACAGGTCGGACCCACTAGCTATATCTTCACACGCAAGAAAGTGCCTCCTTATTACGCACAAAAAAATGAATACCCCTGCTAGCTAGGACCCACCATAGTGGGTGGCTGACTTGTGGTCCTACTAAGTTGACGGGCAAGGAGGGCTTTGTCAAGTTAGTCAATATGAACAATTCTGGCTCCAGTGATCGTACGATCTCCATCTAACGGCCATAGTGCTTCTTCAACCTCTGGTCTTCATGCTCCAGCCGCCCAAAGCAGCGTCGGTAGTACCCCGTGCTCCTGCCTCCCGTGGCCGTCTGTGATGCCGCGGAGGCCTCATTGCCCCCTACTACTCCCACCGTTGGCCGAGGCATCCCTCTACTCACCCACACCCCCTGTTATTCTGCGGCGACGGCAACCTCACGCCGCAACCGAACCAGTGAACCCTCGTACTCCTCTCCGCGTGGGCATCCACTGTCGCGTCTTCCCCGGCTCCGCGTCGTCCCCTTCCTAGGCCTCACCGTCATCCACCGCCTTGGTGCTCTTGGCGCGGCGTGGTCAATGTGGTCAACGACCGACTTCCATCGGAACAGTACTGTACGTGGAGAGGCTGACCGCTGGGTCCACGGCCGCAGCCCAGTTTTTTTGTGATTTGCCAAGTAAGTCGCTTTGTCAGGCCTGTTGGGCTGCAAATCTTTCAAGACGAGGAGAGCTTCATTCGATTGGCCGAGAAAATGGCCTATCAGTAATGAGAAATGGGTTGTACATTTTTAAAACACATCAAACCGGCAATTAGTTTCAAATTTCTTTTTTTTCATTTCAAGATTTTAAATTGTATTGATTTTTGTGCCTGGACAATTTGTTGGATTTTATATTGATATACATTTATTTTTAAAATCAGTTTGAATGTGACTCAAAATTTCGGGATTAAAAATAGTTCGGACCGCACCGAAATATGCAAAATTTCGTATAATTTTTTAACCGTGGCCACAATATGGGAAATAATGCTATAAAAATAACATGGGCTCCAAAAAAACCTTAATAATTAGCAAATGGGCTATAAATTATTAGAAATAATGGCAGATGGGTTGTATGATGTTTTCCATAGATTTGAGGCTTTCCTAAAAAAGGTTGACGCACAAGCAGTGAATGTTGGATGTCCATCCAACGGCAGTCGTGCTTCTTCAAACTGTGCTCTTCCTGCTCCAGCCATTCAAACAAACGATGGTAGGACTGCCTGCTCTATCCTCCCCATGATCTACTGTGCAGCCGCGCAGGCCTCACCGCCCCACCATACTCCCATCAGGCGCCTAGCCATCCCTCTACTCACCCACACCTGCTGTTATTCTCCGGGGACGGCAGACGAACCAGTAAACCCTTGTACTCCTCCGCGTGGGAAACAACTGCCGAGTCTTCCCTGGCTCTGTGTCGTTCCTTCCTAGGCCTCGCCGTCGTCCACCGCCCTGGTGCTCGCGTGGCCTGGTCAACATGGTCAATGAACGACATCCATCAGAAGTGGACTGTACGTGGAGAGGCTGACAGCTTGGTCCACGGCCGCACGCAAGGAAATGTCTCCTTATTACGCGCAAAATAATGATTCCTCCACTTGACAGCTAGGACCCACGGGAAGGGCTTCTGTATTTCACGAAAAAAAACGTCCCCCCCCCCGCTGACAGGTCGGACCCGCCAGCTATATCTTCGCACGCAAGGAAGTGCCTCCTTATGACGCACAAAAAAATGAATACCCCCTACTAGATGGGACCCACCATAGTGGGTGGCTGACTTGTGGGCCTACTAAGTTGACGGGGACAGAGGGCTTTGTCAAGTTAGTTAATATGAACGATTCTAGCTCCAGTGACCATACGATGTCCATCCAACGGCCATAGTGCTTCTTGAACCTCTGGTCTTCTTGCTCCAGCGGCCCAAAGCAGCACCGGTTGTGCCGCCTCCTCCTGCCTCTCGTGGTCGGCTGTGATGCCGCGGAGGCCTCACCACCCCCATACTACTCCCAACGTTGGCTGGGCCATCCCTCCACTCACCCACACCCCCTGTTATTCTGCGGCGACAGCAGCCTCACACCGCAGCCGAACCAGTGAACCCTCATTCTCCTCTCTGCATGGGCATCCATTGCCGCGTCTTCCACGGCTCCGCGTCGTCCCCTTCCTAGGCCTCCCCATCGTCCACCGCCTTGGTGCTCTCGGCGCGGCGTGGTCAATGTGGTCAACGACCGACTTCCATCCGAAGAGTACTGTACGTGGAGAGGCTGACAGCTAGGTCCACGGCCACAGCCCAGTTTTTTCTGATTTGCCAAGTAAGTCACTTTGTTAGGCCTGTTGGGCTGCAAATCTTTCAAGACGAGGAGAGCTTCATTTGACTAGCTGAGAAAATGGCCTCTCAGTAATGAGAAATGGGCTGTACATTTTTAAAATACATCAAACCGGCAATTAGTTTCAAATTTCTTTTTTTTCATTTTGAGATTTTAAATTGCATTGATTTTTATGCGTGGACAATTTGTTGGATTTTATATTGATATAGATTTATTTTTAAAATCAGTATGAATGTGATTCAAAATTTCGGGATTAAAAACAGTTTGGACTGCATCGAAATATGCAAAATTTCGTATATTTTTTTAACCATGGCCACAATACGGGCTGTAATGCTAACAAAAAGAATATGGGCTCCAAAAAAACCTTAAGAATTAGCAAATGGGTTGTAAATTATTATTAATAATGGCGAATGGGTTGTATGATGTTTTCCACAGATTTGAGGCTTTCCTAAAAAAAGGTTGACGCACAAGCAGTGACTGTTGGATGTCCATCCAACGGCCATCGTGCTTCTTCAATCTCTGCTCTTCCTGCTCCAGCCGCTCAAACAAGCGCCGACAGGACTTCTTGCTCTCTCCTCCCTGTGGCCGGCTGTGCTGCCGCGCAGGCGTCACCGCCCCACCATACTCCCATCGCTGGCCTACCCATCCCTCTACTCACCCACACCTGATGTTATTCTCCGGCCATGGCAGACGAACCAGTAAACCCTCGTACAGTCGTACTCCCCTCCGCGTGGGAAACAACTGCCGAGTCTTCCCTGCCTCCATGCCATTCCCTTCCTAGGCCTCGCCGTCGTCCACCGCCCTGGTGCTCTCGGCGCGGCCTGGTCAACATGGTCAACGACCGACATGCATCTGAAGTGGACTGTACGTGGAGAGGCTGACAGCTGGGTCCACGGCCGCACGCAAGGAAATGCCTCCTTATTACGCACAAAATAATGATTACTCCACCTGACATCTCGGACCCACCGAAAGGGCCTCTGTATTTCGCGAAAAAAACGTTACCGCTGCTAACAGCTCGGACCCACCAGCTATATATTTGCACGCAAGGAAGTGCCTCCTTATTACGCACGAAATAATGAATACTCCCCCTGTTAGCTGGGACCCAGTATAGTGGCAGGCTGACTTTTGGGCCTACTAAGTTGGCGGGGACGGAGGGCTTTGTCAACTTAGTCAATATGCACGATTCTAGCTCTAGTGACCGTACGATGTCCATCCAACGGCCGTAGTGCTTCTTCAACCTCTGGTCTTCTTACTCCAGCCGCCCAAACCAGCTAGCAAACCAGCGCCGATTGTGCCTCGTGCTCCTGCCTCCCGTGGCCGGCTGTGTTGCCGCGGAGGCCTCACCACCCCCTACTACTCCCACCGCTGGCCAGGCCATCCCTCCATTCACCCACACCCCCTATTATTCTGCAGCGAAGGCAGCCTCTCACCGCAACCGAACCAGTGAACACTCGTACTCCTCTCCGTGCGGGCTTCCACTGCCACGTCTTCCCCTGCTCCGCGTCGTCCCCTTCCTAGGCCTCGCCATCATCCACCGCCCTGGTGTTCTTGGCGCAGCGTGGTCAACATGGTTAAGGAACGGCTTTGCATCGGACGTGGACTGTACGTGGAGAGGCTGATAGTTGGGTCCACGACCGCAGCAAGGAAGTGCCTCCTTATTGCACGCAAAATAATTATTCCTCCACCTGACAGCGGGGACCCACCGGATGGGCCACCGTATTTCGCGAAAATAATGTTTCCCCCTGACTACTGGGACCCACACCAGCTACATCTTCGCACGCAAGGAAGTGCGCCCCGGGCAAAAAAAAAACGATTCGCCCCCCTGACTGCTGGGACCCACCAGCTACATCTTCGCACGCAAGGAAGTGCCTGACAGTCGGGACCCACCTGGTCGAAGCGTACGTAGCGTTGTCATTCTGGTCGGGAACATGTACGTACATACTGGTCAATGTAGAGGTGCGCATGTCTCGTAGTAGAGGCGCACACGTAGCATGTACACGTACGTACAGCAGCCAGGGTGCAAGAAAGTAAATACGGCCACGTACGTACATACGGGCGGGGTGTCGAACGCCTACTCGCACGTATGTACGGCCATGACTCGTGTACATGGCTGGGTCGGAACAGAGAAACAGCGTTGTGGCCGTGTTCATGGGGAGCCAACCGGCTGGGTCGGAACATAATGCATCGTCGTGTTCATCGGGAGGGCTTCGACAGAACAGCCGATGGAAACGAGGCCTGGCGTATTGCAGAATGGAGGAAACGGCCTTGTGTTCGACGGGCCACGATCGAAACGGGATCCTGTTCATCAAGAGGGGTCTAGTGTACCGCAAAACAGAGGAAACAGACCTCCTACGATCGAAATGGGGGTCCTGTTGATCGGGAGAGGTGTGGCGTACCGCAAAACGGAGGAAACGGACTTGTGTTGGAGCGCTACAGTCGAAACGGGGGTCCTGTTCATCAGGAGGGGTGTGGCGTACCGCAAAACGGAGGAAACGGACTTGTGTTGGAGCGCTACGGTCGAAACGGGGGTCATGTTCATCGAGAGGGCTGTGGCGTACCGCAAAATGGGACTCCACGGGATACTGTTGATCTCCACCGTCGACCCCCTCCAGCCTCCACGGGCTACTGTTCATCCGTCGTCGACCTCCTCCTGCCTCCACCTACGACTGTTCAGCCTCCACCGCACGCTACTCCACCGGCTACTGTTCAACCAGCCCTCTCCACTGGCTCCTGTTCATCCACCCCTCCACGGCCTACTATTCATCCAGCCCTCCACCGTCTACTATTCATCCAGCCCTCCACAGGGTGGTCCTGTTCATCCAGCCCTCCACGGGGTCCTATTCATGCAGCCCCAACCGGCTCGATCAATTGGGGTCTTGTTCCACACCACGGGATCCTGTTCATCCACGCCCACCGGGAACTGTTCATCCAAACCACCCCCAGTAACGCTCACTGTTCATGCAGAGGCAGCATCGATCGGCTTCAGTTAGCAACAGTAGCGAATGAATCGCTCGATCGGATACAGTTAATAGCCATCGATTGATCGCTCGGGTTCAGTAACGCGTAGCCTGCAGTGCAGTCGCTCGGGTTCTGTTAGAGCCCAACGCCTCGCTCGGGTTCAGTTAGAGCCCAACACCTCGCACCCACGCACGTGTGTGCATGAGAGAAACGTGCATCGCTCGGCCCCGACCATCCACCGTAACCGGGAACACCCCGATATTTTCCTCACCCTCGCTTCTACCACGGTTTTTTCCGTCATGGACGACCCAAAGAATGTCATGCAGTTGCGTCTCCGGCCCGCCCGGGATGAAAAGCGCATTTTCTGTCATGATTTTATGTCATAGAAGTAGGACCCCACCACATCTATGATGATACCGGGTTTTGTCACAATTATCGTCATAGAAGTGTCATAAGTATGACAGAAAAAAGTTTTGTTCGTCCCAAAATGTCACGGATGTGTCTTTTTTTGTAGTGACTTAGGTATTATAACTAGTCTGTCTTGTAAAGCTGCCACTGCTCCAGCATGTCAACCTGCTTCTTCAATTATGACTTTCAACGTGTTGTTGTCCCATTATGTAAACTCAATTGGCGAGTCATAACTAAAAAATGACCCGCCGTTTATATTGCATCCACAGCTCTTGATTTTACGCGACTCATCATGTCAAAGTATATAAATTACAACTAGGCAAAGTCTCGAGTGTCCTAGTTGATGCTCGAAAATATCAAAGACCAAGGTCTGTTGTTGGCTCAGGATGTTATTCACCGGCGAGTACCTAAAGGGAAAAATCCTCCTCAGCTTGATCAAGACGAGTTGGTAGTTTTCATGAGTCACATTCAAAGGGGTTTTACACCACCCGGATCCAAGTTCTTCAGGGATTTCCTCCATTTTGACCTTCGCCCCCATGACCTCAGCCCCAACCCAATAATGAACTTGTGTCAACTCCAAGTCTTCTGCGAGGTTTATCTTGAAGTAGAGCCCACTGTCGCTCTATTCCCGGAATTCTTCTAAATAAACCGCCAGACCGAATGTGCAGACGACCCCAGCCTCAAACTAGGTGGGGTATCTTTACAGAGACGCTGAGACGGCTCTTTCCCCAAGGTCACACTGGCGAGTCATCCGAAAGGATGTAACTATACCTGGTTCTACTATTTGAATACCGCACCCGCCGAAGAGAACCCCTTGCCAGGTTACATGCCTACTCAACTTGGCCATCCTTCTTTCCTGGCCTATGGCACATATGAAGAACGCCAGGCAATTGCCCCTTTTTTCAAAGTTAAGGGTCTTGCGAGCGAACGTTCTTACTGGAGTTCACCGAACCCGGTGCTGGATCAGCTGGCGGATACAGGCACTAAGCTGTCGTACTGACTTGATGTGCAATTACATCGGCGAGTCAAAAGATGTGCAACGCTTCAGTGATCGCAATCTATTTGAGGCTGAGATTAACAAGGTTGTCAAGAAGCTCCTAGGTGAACCTTCAAAAGCTTGCAGCAAGTTCGGGCTTGTTCTCTTTTATCTGAAGAAACCAGTACCTTCTATAAGTATCACTTATTTTATTCTTTATGTACTTCACACTTTAACTCACCCATACTATCGGGGGAATTACCCGCGGCTAAACCCAGCTCTTGACGTTAAGTCATTCCTGACGCCATGATGAGTCCTAAAGATGAGCCCTGAAGATGAGTGCCGGAGATGAGCTGTGACGCCCGAGACCGACGTCCCAGAAGATTCCAGAAGGTTCCAGAAGATTCCAGATGTTCCGGGTTGCCCGTGTGTCTCTTTTGCTTGTGTTATTTATTTTTTTTGCATTGCATCATGCATAATGCCATCATGTCATTTTTATTTTTGCATCTCAACTTAAATAATTCGTGTGGACCTTCGGTCCATTTAAATCGAGGGAAGATGACTTCTCTTTATAACATATAAAAGCCTCTCACTATTTAGGGAGCTATATTTAAAATATTCCCTTTGTTGGAATTCACCGTAACACACTTGCACAATTTCCCCATGTCTTTTCCGCTTCGAGTTTCTACTTCAAAACCTTCCCTTTATTCTTTTCCGTTGTTTCGAGGTTCCTCCAAAAACCCCTCCAATAATTTTATTAATTCCCTGACATTTTTGTGAGTCCGGGAATTTTATCCTCTTGCCCTAACTCTTTTCCAGCACCTCCCTTCTTTTCTTTTTGTTGTTGTTTTCTGTTTTTTAGTAAAACTGCAGCAGTTTTAAAAAAAATCCAGCAGCCTCTAGGCCTCTTGGGCCTCCTGCCCAGCCCAGGCCGCACCTCTTCTCTTGGGCCTCCAACCCATCTCCCATCTCCTGGCCTTCGACCGAACCCTAGCCTTGCGGTCGTTCTCTCCCTCTCGTCCCGACCGCCGCCGCACTCTCTCGCTCCCGATCCCCTCTCTCCCTCTCTTCGCTCGTCCCTACCTCTCTCTCCCCAAGCCCCGAGCGCCCGCTCCCTTCTCACATTTCCCAGCCCCCGCTCCTTCCAGCCTCTGCCCGCATCCCCTCGTCGAATCTCCCGTGGCCTCCCTCGCTGGAGCCCCAGGCCGGCGCCCCCTTCCTTCCAGAGCGCCCGCGCCGGCCAGGAAGCTGCCTCCCTGGCTGCCCTTCTCCCGCGAGCCTCCTCCGCGCCAAGGCCAGGAACCCAGGGCCTCGACCAGTGCATCGTCGCCCCCCGCTTCTCCAAGCCGACCCGGGGCCGCACCAGAGGCCTCCGTCGCCAAGGCGCCGCCGCGGCCTCATCCTCGCCTCCCGGCCGGATCCCGCGCCTCCCTCCAGTCTCCTTCGTCGCCGTCCAGCGCCTCGCGGCCGCCTCCTCCACGCCGGTTCGGCCTCCCCCCGTCCAGCGCCCCGGTGCCTCCACCGCGCGCCCCAGGCCCGTCCAGGCCTCGTCCGCGTCCCCGGGCCCCGCCGCGCCGGCCCTCTCCCGCGGCCTCACCTCGTCCAGCCCGGCCGCCCCAAGCCCTCCGAGGAGCTGCTGCAACCCCGACGCCCCGAGCCCGACGGCCTCCTTCTTCATCTCACCAAGGAGCTCCCTGCCTCGCCGGATTCGTCTCCTCCGTCCGCGCGCGAGATCTTGCTGCAGCCGTGGCCTCGTCTCCGTGCAGCCTTGTTTTGCTGCTGTTGTTTTTTTTGTTGTTGTGTGTGTTGCCCGTGCTGTAATTTTTGGACAGATGACACCGAGTACCTCTACATGACCCGGCAAGTACCCCTACGACCAAGTACCTCGACGAACCGAACATCTACGGAAAAACAAGCTCGTGAACACCTCCGGGAACAAGTTCCGCGACCGACTCGTCAAGTACCTCTTCGGATGCGTCAAGTTCCACTACTTCCACTACCGTCGCAAACGGGAACCCCGAGTACCACGACGCCCCGAACGACTACCGATGACCGTGAACAACTACCGCCGTCGTGGAACCGCCAAGACGAACGGAACAACTACTTCCCAATACGATCGTGTACCACTACCGTCGCCCCGTGTACCACTACTTCCTCTACTACGGCTTCTTCCACTACGTCTCGAACCGTCCCGAAACGCACGCTTCGAAGGTATAACCCCGAGACGTGACCCGTGAGATGCATGCTTGTTGTGTTGTATGAAATGTCTCCCGTGTCTGTTTCGTCCCTTTTGTTGTTCCTCGGTTGCCTCGTCACCGACTCGTGGGAACCCGGTAACGGGATCGCCCCACCTTTCATCTCGTTTGACTCACCCATGCCATCTTACCTTTTTCACCGGTCTCGCAACGAGTTACCGGAACCGAGATGTTGCGTTGCTTCATTTTCGGATCGTTGCCGTGGCACCCCTTTTCTTTCCACCACGGTGACAAATACTTCATATCTCTTAATGTCACCCCTTTTAATAAAACTTGCATAAACTTGATCTTGTCATCCGCATCATGTTAACAACATTATATATGTGTGAATTGTTGTTGCTTATAATTAATAATCATGCTCATGAGGATTTTTCCGGAGATGTTGTTGCTATTCTCCGGCCTCATTTAAATTGCCTAGATAGTGTAGTTTCTTTATGTTTCACCTCTTGCCATGTTAAAAACATTTAACCTTGTCTTGTAAATAATGAGAGTCAACTAAATAATTATTGTGGTGTTTTGTCAATATGCAACTCGTTGCATATTGATCTCCACGTAACTTGTAGTATTTGTTTGTGCACTTGCCATGCCATGCATATTTAAACCGGACATGCATCATGCTTGCTTGTGCATCGTATGCCATGTTGATGATTGTGTGTTTACCGTGTTGTTTCTTCTTTCCGGTTGCTTCTCTTGTTAGCTTCGGTTTCGTTCCGGAGTTGTGAGGTTTCGCTCGACTGTTGCTCCGTCTACTTCTTGGATCCGTTCTTCTCCCTTGTGGAATCCCAGGCAAGATGACCGAACCCGGATACCATTACTATTTTTGCCTATTGCTAGTAGATCCGCTCTATAGTTTTGCCTCGATGCCCATGTCTTTCCTGTCAGCCTCCTACTTGTAACCATTGCCATGTTTAACCACCCTACCTACGCAAACCGTTGCTTGGCTAAGTATGCTCGCTCAGCCCCTCTTATAGCATTGTTAGTTGCAGGTGAAGATTGAAGATGCTTGCTTCATGTTGAAGTTTGGTTGGGTTATATCACACTATATAAATGCTTAAAAATGAAATCATCTATATACTGGCAGGGTGGAAGGCTAAGCCTTTTGCTTGGTGTTTTGTTCCACTCATGCCGTTAGGAACCGTATAAGCCGGTGTTATGTTCCTTGATTATGCGTTCCTAACACGGTTGGGGTGTATGGGACCCCCTTGATAAACCGCTAAGTGCTAAGTCTTTTCCAGCAAGTCCCAACATTTGGTACTATTTTGCCTCATAATAACAACTTAATTAATTAATTAAATTTGCATAGGGGGTCGCGTCCCCGAGGATTCTTAATTCTACATAGCAGGGGGGGCCAGCGCTGATGGTGTTGGTCCCAAACGGGGGTTCTGCGGGGCCGCCTTGGGGCAACCCGAGGTATTTTGTATCCACCCGTAGAATCGCCCATCCGGTCGTGTCCTGAGACTTAGATACGCGCGGCTACTATCAGGGTGTCGACACGCCGGGAGGATTTGCTGGATTAGCCTTACCTTAGTTCGGTTTAACTTGAGCACGGGATTCCGAGAATACTCGGGTCTTCCCAACTATGGAGTTGCGACTCCGCGGATCGTGGGCTTGTAATGGGTCAAGTTGGAACACCCCTGCAGGGTTTGAACTTTCGAAAGCCGTGCCCGCGGTTATGTGGCAGATGGGAGCTTGTTAATTCCGGTTGTAGATAACTTGACACAATGTTACTAATACACTACCAGCGTGTGTACCGTGACTGTCAATTTCCGAATAGGGATTCGGGAGTTGAACACGGTGGGGTTATGTTTGACCGGCTTTAGTTAGGATCACTTCGTGATCATCTTTCGACCGATGCTCTTCTCTTCTCGCTCTCTTTTGCGTAAGTTAGTGCTAGTTGCTGCTGCAGACTCTTGTTTGTTCCTTCACCTCATATTTCTTTCTTCAGCCTTATCCTCACCCAAGGCTTAAATAGTCTTGTTACCCGGGAACGGGATTGCTGAGTCCTCTGTGGCTCACAGTTACTTCACCACACCAGTTGCAGGTTCAGCCGAGTTTGTTGCAGGAGTTGAATCAGTTCTTCACCAGGAGTTCGTTGAAGAGAGTGACCGTTTGCTTGTGACGTTTCGATGTTCAGTAGTGGTTTCTACTAGGATTCGATCCTGACCTGTGGCTTTATGTTGTTTTGGTATCTTTCTTTTGGATCTTCACCCGTAGTCGGGTTGTGATGTTCTGAATGATGATTGTTTATGTAATGTATTGTGTGAAGTGGCGAGTGTAAGCCAACTATTCCCTTTTGCAATTTAATCCCTCTTTTACATGAGTCGTGCAAAGATACCAAACTTGAGATCATTCTAGGATGGATTTATGCCTTTAAGTCGTGCCTTGACACGTAGGAGGTATAACTCCATCCTGGGCATTACAAGTTGGTATTCAGAGCCTTCTCCGACCTAGAAGCCCCCACTGATTGATCGAATCGTTGACGGTTGAGTCTAGGCACACACTGAAAACTTTTTGAGTCCTATATATTATATCGGAGAGTAGGATTTCTTTGCTTCTCATCCCTTTTCACTCTGGTGAGGACTCCTGACGATTACTCTTTTCTCTTCTACTTTCAAAAATTGCACCAAATTTTTTTTTAGGATCCCGCGAGTATTCTGGGATTGTTTCGATGTTCTTGTGACAAGGATATTGTTCTCGATGCCTCCTGTTACCGAGGAGTTGAGCTTCGGGGTATCATTGTAACAAGCATATCGCGGCAGTACTAAATACTTAAGACGGCCGACATCGAAAATCTCTCCTATACGGCCAGTGGCAAGATAACCCCGACATCACCCAGTACTGGGGAGGTAGTTCGAGAGTATTGCCATAGCTTGTTATAGTGGATGCGTTTTCGAAGGTCCGAGGTACACAGTTTCCGAGAAAGACTGGTTATGTGTTGAAGGATGGATACACCTGGATGTAGGTTTAGAGTTGATTGCGCGGTGCTTCCCGTGTATCCCCAACACCTGATTGCATAACTGGAAACTTTCGGAAATCTATAGGTGGGTTCATCAAGTAGTTCTAGGCATTCTTCCAACGGATGCTCGATATGAAGTTTGGGGTTCTACATTGAGTGAAGTGGTTTTATGGACTTGTTCTGATCGGGAGTTGCATCTTAAAGGGTCCTTGGCTATGCTGATCCGGGGATTGCAAAACCCTTTTGTAACACGTTCCATGAGCTTTCAGCACAAAGATGTTAGAACGAAACTTCTATCTTGTATTTGTTCTATCTGATCCTTGTTCCTTTTATTTTTGTTCTTCCAAGTGGCTTCTCGTCGAGTTGATGTACCTGCGGAATTCATTCGTTCAATCCTCTGTTCGAATGATGTTGTGAAGATTAGGCTGCTACATATCTACCCTTTGTTCTTGTTTTGATTCTGGTATTCGAGTTGCTTCGATGTCAAATGTTGATTCCATACCTTTCCTAATCGGTGTTCTCATATTTCTATGAGAGTGCTACTTCTTCTTGATCATCAAGATGGTCATATTAAATTCCTTTTCAACCGGTGTGCCTTCTCTTCAAGTTATTCCATACAGACGCCGTTGAGAAATCTGACGAATTGTCTGTTTCAATCATCCCAAGTTGCCTTTGTTTTCCCCGCCCTCCCTCCCTTCTTCTTCTTGGAGCAAGAAATTCTCAAACGAAGTATCCATTTTATTCATGTGATGTTTCTTCATTCTTTTCCTTCAATGTTCTTATCCGGTGATTTATCGTGAAGATGCTCAAGAGCTTCAAGTTCATCATTCTTTTGTTCTCATATTCTTCCGGTGGATGTAATTCAAGATTTTGGTGTTGATCTTATCCTTTTCCTCATTTCACAATGCTTTCTTATTCCGGTGCACCAATTAATCATTCTCCTCTTGTTATTCTTATCCGGAGTGCTTGAAGATTCATAATTCCATTCTTAATCCGTTCAAATTATTTTGAGCTTTGTCTCCTTATTCAAGTCATTTTAATTCAACCGGTGCAATATCTCTTAAGCAATCTTTTCCAACGGTGATTTCTTTAGTGGGCCCTAACCCACATGTCTTTTCCCAGGATCTTACCTGACTCTTCTATTTTTTTTCTGGAGTTATTCTCAAATTCCTTTTAAAGTGTGACGTAAGAATGATTCCCATCAGTCACATGCCTTCTCCAAGACCGCTTTCAAATTCTTTTTCATCATTGGTTCAACATTTTAATTCTTCATTCCGGAGTGCCTATACAATTCATGGTGGTGTATCTCATCGTCTTCTCAGATTTGAAGACCGGAGAAGTGTTTCTCTTAAATCTTGGCCCGTTCTTCTTGAAGATTCGTGGTTCTAGCTTCATGTCAACCTCATTATTGTTCCGATTGTGAGGAATTCTTTTTACCCTTCCGAAGCATTTCATGAATTCTTTTCTTTGTGATCCTCCGAAGGCCATCATTTCAGAAGATTTCTTCGTTCTCAGTTTTCAACTTCGCCCTCCCAAATATTCTTCATTGATGCCTCTTCGTTCGTCTCCATATTCTTACGGTGGTTCTTTCAAGTTTACCCTTCCGTTGTTATCGTTTTAATTCATTTGTTCTTTTCATAATCCTACCGGTGCTTCGTTCAAGTTTACCCAAGCTTGTGCTAGATCTCTCTTTAATTCTTTCCAACGAGAATGAGTAGTATGCCAAATCCTTTGGTTGTCATCAATTAAATTGGTGAAGGAGATGCATTACATAATTCTTATTCGTATTCCTTCAAGGTGATTTAATTCTTTTGTCTGGAGCTTGTTCATCATATCATATTCTCGGTTCCAAGTTGTTCATCTTATTTTCCGGAGCTCCAAGTTATTTCTATTACATCATTTCAAGCTCCATCTAATTTCATCGCAGGCCTTTGAATCTTATTATTATCATCTTTCACTTCTCATGCTTTTGTTACCGGAGTTCTTCATGTTTCATCATGTTTTTAATTCATCCTTGAAGTTTTCATCAAGATTCTTGTTGGAGCTCAACCATTCTTCATCATGCTTTCCAATTGCAATCCTGTCTACCTTGTCTTTTCAGATGGTGTTATGTCATTCTTGACAATTCCTTCATGTTTTCATAATTCACGAGTTATCAAGAATGAGATATTTAAACCCATCATTGTCCTTGTTCAGGAGATCTTTCCAACCATTCAATTTATTCATTGGAGTTATCTTGGGTTGTATTTCACCTAAAAGCTTTCCCTAAGGATTGTTACTAATTATGGTGCTTATAAATGACCCAAGTTCTTCATTTATCATTCCGGTGAAACAAGTTTTTCATCTACTTGTTGATCTCAATCCAATCAATTTGTTTTCCATTAGTGGCTGGTTGTCACCTCTTAATTTTGAGATGTTTTCCATAAGCCCACAACGAGCTTATTCTTTTCTTTGTTGATTTTCCAACAACTCTATTCAACCCTTCTTCGTAAGGATGCTCTTTCAAATTTCATTTTGAGAGAAGTTGTTTTTTTTCTTCTCCATTCATTTCTTTCGTTGATCTTTATGCTATTCTTTCATTCCGGAGGCATTGTGATATTGCTCTCTTTAACCATCATATCGTTTTGTCAAGATCATGTTCTTTTCCTTGTTTATCTTTTAACCGGAGTGTTGTATTCTTCATTCTAGTTCCCTCATCTTATCAAGTTTTAACTCTCTTTTAACCGGAGTGCTGTCTGAATCTTTCTTACCCCTTGTGCCATTCTTTTATTTGTTTCGGAGGCAATATGTTGTTGATTTCATCAAGCATCATTCCATCTCCTCAAGTTCTTGTTCAATTCCTTCCATTTTCAGACGGAGTGCTGCCGAAATTCTGTCATTCTTATTCCTTGGCCATACCATTGCAGTTCATATTTCTTTTGGTCCGTGAGCTCTTGTTTCATGTCTTTCAACCTTCAAGGTTCTCATAATGCTCCTTGTCCCTCTTTGCTAACGGAGTATTTCATATTCGTTCATCTCCGTTGCTTTCTTTCTTTCAACTTGTTCAACCTCTCAAGGTTCTTTGGTTTCACTCGTCTGTCAAAGAAGCAACTTTGTTTTACCTCTTCCTCTTCCGTTTTTACCCGGTGATATCTCTAGGATCTCGGGTCGAGATCCTCTGTTAGTGTGGGAGAGTTGTGACGCCCGAGACCGACGTCCCAGAAGATTCCAGAAGGTTCCAGAAGATTCCAGATGTTCCGGGTTGCCCGTGTGTTTCTTTTGCTTGTGTTATTTATTTATTTTGCATTGCATCATGCATCATGCCATCATGTCATTTTTATTTTTGCATCTCAACTTAAATAATTCGTGTGGACCTTCGGTCCATTTAAATCGAGGGAAGATGACTTCTCTTTATAACATATAAAAGCCTCTCACTATTTAGGGAGCTATATTTAAAATATTCCCTTTGTTGGAATTCACCGTAACACACTTGCACAATTTCCCCATGTCTTTTCCGCTTCGAGTTTCTACTTCAAAACCTTCCCTTTATTCTTTTCCGTTGTTTCGAGGTTCCTCCAAAAACCCCTCCAATAATTTTATTAATTCCCTGACATTTTTGTGAGTCCGGGAATTTTATCCTCTTGCCCTAACTCTTTTCCAGCACCTCCCTTCTTTTCTTTTTGTTGTTGTTTTCTGTTTTTTAGTAAAACTGCAGCAGTTTTAAAAAAAATCCAGCAGCCTCTAGGCCTCTTGGGCCTCCTGCCCAGCCCAGGCCGCACCTCTTCTCTTGGGCCTCCAACCCATCTCCCATCTCCTGGCCTTCGACCGAACCCTAGCCTTGCGGTCGTTCTCTCCCTCTCGTCCCGACCGCCGCCGCACTCTCTCGCTCCCGATCCCCTCTCTCCCTCTCTTCGCTCGTCCCTACCTCTCTCTCCCCAAGTCCCGAGCGCCCGCTCCCTTCTCACGTTTCCCAGCCCCCGCTCCTTCCAGCCTCTGCCCGCATCCCCTCGTCGAATCTCCCGTGGCCTCCCTCGCTGGAGCCCCAGGCCGGCGCCCCCTTCCTTCCAGAGCGCCCGCGCCGGCCAGGAAGTTGCCTCCCTGGCTGCCCTTCTCCCGCGAGCCTCCTCCGCGCCAAGGCCAGGAACCCAGGGCCTCGACCAGTGCATCGTCGCCCCCCGCTTCTCCAAGCCGACCCGGGGCCGCACCAGAGGCCTCCGTCGCCAAGGCGCCGCCGCGGCCTCATCCTCGCCTCCCGGCCGGATCCCGCGCCTCCCTCCAGTCTCCTTCGTCGCCGTCCAGCGCCTCGCGGCCGCCTCCTCCGCGCCGGTTCGGCCTCCCCCCGTCCAGCGCCCCGGTGCCTCCACCGCGCGCCCCAGGCCCGTCCAGGCCTCGTCCGCGTCCCCGGGCCCCGCCGCGCCGGCCCTCTCCCGCGGCCTCACCTCGTCCAGCCCGGCCGCCCCAAGCCCTCCGAGGAGCTGCTGCAACCCCGACGCCCCGAGCCCGACGGCCTCCTTCTTCATCTCACCAAGGAGCTCCCTGCCTCGCCGGATTCGTCTCCCTCCGTCCGCGCGCGAGATCTTGCTGCAGCCGTGGCCTCGTCTCCGTGCAGCCTTGTTTTGCTGCTGTTGTTTTTTTTGTTGTTGTGTGTGTTGCCCGTGCTGTAATTTTTGGACAGATGACACCGAGTACCTCTACATGACCCGGCAAGTACCCCTACGACCAAGTACCTCGACGAACCGAACATCTACGGAAAAACAAGCTCGTGAACACCTCCGGGAACAAGTTCCGCGACCGACTCGTCAAGTACCTCTTCGGATGCGTCAAGTTCCACTACTTCCACTACCGTCGCAAACGGGAACCCCGAGTACCACGACGCCCCGAACGACTACCGATGACCGTGAACAACTACCGCCGTCGTGGAACCGCCAAGACGAACGGAACAACTACTTCCCAATACGATCGTGTACCACTACCGTCGCCCGTGTACCACTACTTCCTCTACTACGGCTTCTTCCACTACGTCTCGAACCGTCCCGAAACGCACGCTTCGAAGGTATAACCCCGAGACGTGACCCGTGAGATGCATGCTTGTTGTGTTGTATGAAATGTCTCCCGTGTCTGTTTCGTCCCTTTTGTTGTTCCTCGGTTGCCTCTTCACCGACTCGTGGGAACCCGGTAACGGGATCGCCCCACCTTTCATCTCGTTTGACTCACCCATGCCATCTTACCTTTTTCACCGGTCTCGCAACGAGTTACCGGAACCGAGATGTTGCGTTGCTTCATTTTCGGATCGTTGCCGTGGCACCCCTTTTCTTTCCACCACGGTGACAAATACTTCATATCTCTTAATGTCACCCCTTTTAATAAAACTTGCATAAACTTGATCTTGTCATCCGCATCATGTTAACAACATTATATATGTGTGAATTGTTGTTGCTTATAATTAATAATCATGCTCATGAGGATTTTTCCGGAGATGTTGTTGCTATTCTCCGGCCTCATTTAAATTGCCTAGATAGTGTAGTTTCTTTATGTTTCACCTCTTGCCATGTTAAAAACATTTAACCTTGTCTTGTAAATAATGAGAGTCAACTAAATAATTATTGTGGTGTTTTGTCAATATGCAACTCGTTGCATATTGATCTCCACGTAACTTGTAGTATTTGTTTGTGCACTTGCCATGCCATGCATATTTAAACCGGACATGCATCATGCTTGCTTGTGCATCGTATGCCATGTTGATGATTGTGTGTTTACCGTGTTGTTTCTTCTTTCTGGTTGCTTCTCTTGTTAGCTTCGGTTTCGTTCCGGAGTTGTGAGGTTTCACTCGACTGTTGCTCCGTCTACTTCTTGGATACGTTCTTCTCCCTTGTGGAATCCCAGGCAAGATGACCGAACCCGGATACCATTACTATTTTTGCCTATTGCTAGTAGATCCGCTCTATAGTTTTGCCTCGATGCCCATGTCTTTCCTGTCAGCCTCCTACTTGTAACCATTGCCATGTTTAACCACCCTACCTACGCAAACCGTTGCTTGGCTAAGTATGCTCGCTCAGCCCCTCTTATAGCATTGTTAGTTGCAGGTGAAGATTGAAGATGCTTGCTTCATGTTGAAGTTTGGTTGGGTTATATCACACTATATAAATGCTTAAAAATGAAATCATCTATATACTGGCAGGGTGGAAGGCTAAGCCTTTTGCTTGGTGTTTTGTTCCACTCATGCCGTTAGGAACCGTATAAGCCGGTGTTATGTTCCTTGATTATGCGTTCCTAACACGGTTGGGGTGTATGGGACCCCCTTGATAAACCGCTAAGTGCTAAGTCTTTTCCAGCAAGTCCCAACATTTGGTACTATTTTGCCTCATAATAACAACTTAATTAATTAATTAAATTTGCATAGGGGGTCGCGTCCCCGAGGATTCTTAATTCTACATAGCAGGGGGGGCCAGCGCTGATGGTGTTGGTCCCAAACGGGGGTTCTGCGGGGCCGCCTTGGGGCAACCCGAGGTATTTGGTATCCACCCGTAGAATCGCCCATCCGGTCGTGTCCTGAGACTTAGATACGAGCGGCTACTATCAGGGTGTCGACACGCCGGGAGGATTTGCTGGATTAGCCTTACCTTAGTTCGGTTTAACTTGAGCACGGGATTCCGAGAATACTCGGGTCTTCCCAACTATGGAGTTGCGACTCCGCGGATCGTGGGCTTGTAATGGGTCAAGTTGGAACACCCCTGCAGGGTTTGAACTTTCGAAAGCCGTGCCCGCGGTTATGTGGCAGATGGGAGCTTGTTAATTCCGGTTGTAGATAAGATTCGGGAGTTGAACACGGTGGGGTTATGTTTGACCGGCTTTAGTTAGGATCACTTCGTGATCATCTTTCGACCGATGCTCTTCTCTTCTCGCTCTCTTTTGCGTAAGTTAGTGCTAGTTGCTGCTGCAGACTCTTGTTTGTTCCTTCACCTCATATTTCTTTCTTCAGCCTTATCCTCACCCAAGGCTTAAATAGTCTTGTTACCCGGGAACGGGATTGCTGAGTCCTCTGTGGCTCACAGTTACTTCACCACACCAGTTGCAGGTTCAGCCGAGTTTGTTGCAGGAGTTGAATCAGTTCTTCACCAGGAGTTCGTTGAAGAGAGTGACCGTTTGCTTGTGACGTTTCGATGTTCAGTAGTGGTTTCTACTAGGATTCGATCCTGACCTGTGGCTTTATGTTGTTTTGGTATCTTTCTTTTGGATCTTCACCCGTAGTCGGGTTGTGATGTTCTGAATGATGATTGTTTATGTAATGTATTGTGTGAAGTGGCGAGTGTAAGCCAACTATTCCCTTTTGCAATTTAATCCCTCTTTTACATGAGTCGTGCAAAGATACCAAACTTGAGATCATTCTAGGATGGATTTATGCCTTTAAGTCGTGCCTCGACACGTAGGAGGTATAACTCCATCCTGGGCATTACATGAGCCCTGAAGATGAGCCATGGAGATGAGCCCTGAAGATAAGCCCTGAAGATAAGCCACCTGGTCGTAAGCTGCCTGGCTGTAAGCTGCCCGGCGTAAGCAGCTCGACGTAAGCAGCCAAGCGTGAGTTGCCCGGCTGTAAGCCACCCGATGTAAGTAGCCCATATGTAAGCCGCACGGCTGTAGGATGCCCGGATGTAAGCCGCACGATTGTAATCCGCCCTGCTATAAGAAGCCCACGGTGAGTAGCCTGGGATAATAAGCCCGCGGTGACAAGGCCGTGATAAGAAGCCCGCGATGGGAACCCACCAATAGGCTAAGTCCAAATCCTAATAGGACTCTACATGTAACCCGCCCCTTCAACTTATATAAGGAGGGGCACGGAGCCCCATGAGGGTTAGAGTCGGAATAGATAGGTCTTAAACAGACAAACAAGTCTTAGACAAGATTTAGATGCTCTCGAGATAGACGTAGAGAAAAATCGCCCTTGTAAACGAGATCATCATCATCAATATCAAACAAGCAGAATGTAGGCTTCACCTCCACCACGAGGGACCGAACCTGGGTAAAAACTCACGTCTCTCGATTCCGGCCAACCCCATTCAAGATGCTACTTAGTTGCATTGGCCTCATGACTAAGTACTCACACTAGGACATCTGCGCAACCTTGGGCAGAACCGGAAGCTAGGTTAATTAATCGCTGGTCAATTTGGGATCTGACAACATAAGATTTGAGGTCAAGAAAAGTCAACCGTTGTTCTATAAAGACTCAAGCCATTGATACCATCATTTTTTTCTTCTGTAGATGTTTTCGCAAGCACATCAAATCCTAATTCGAGGACAAATTCTGATTTGAGGACAAATCCTGATCGAGTGATCAAGTCAGACCAGGGATCAGACATTATTTATGGAGTGAGATAGTAAAGAGGCTAATTAATGGTGGATACTACAAATCGCCTCGGATCCTAAAGCCCTTAGATCAGTCAGATCCCACCCTCATAAAAACCTTGGATTGGTTAACACACACGATATCGCACCACCTCGACTCTAGCTTCGGTCTTCTCTGGTCGTAGCAAGGCAACAATGTGTGTCACCATCGGCCCCGCGTAGCTGCCGCTCCCCTGTCCTACGCATCCATCGGTCCATCACTGGCGAGTATTGGGAGCGGTACTTGTGGGTGGCAATGGTGGGACTCACTCCGAGAAGTTGAAAACAGAACTGACTGTCCTTTGCCTCCTAGCCCTCGCCTCCTAGCGCCCTCACCTAGCCCTCACGCCAGTGGCCACTCTGGCCCCGACGTCCACCTGCATACTCTTGTCCCTCACCGGAGGCCACTCCGACCTTGATGTCCACCCATTAACCTAGCTCATATGACGGTGGTCACTTTGGCCCCAACGTACACGAATTCATCGGTCATCATTTGTTACCAAGATGGCTCTGGCGGACCTCAACTTTGACAAAGGGCAAGACTTTGCTGCTGAGATATGGAGGAATTGGGGTGTCACCGTCAACTATGAAGAGGGTCAAGATCTGGAGGAATTTCCTCTTGTGGCAGAGTTTACCAGATCAAGGATTAAACTCACAGAAGAATCGGTTAGCACAATTCTCTTGGCTTGTTTTGGGGGTAGAACTTCCTTGTTTAAGGTGCAACTATTGCAAAATTGGTCTTTTAAATTATCTGTCTCATTCAAAGAGTTTGGGTTCTCCCTCATCAAAGGAGGCAACATCTGTCTTTTGTTGCTTAATGTCAATTTCCTTCTATGGGGCAATGGGGGACCTAACTCTAGCTAGGAACTTGATCAATATCTTCAAGAAAAGGACGATGAATGGACTCGTGTTTTTTGCCGTCATCCGAGGAAATCCTACCTTGATGCTCTTAGATCTCCTGTTAGATTTATAGAATCTGATCATAGGGATCATAGATCTTCTCCAGTTCGTCACAACAATTTAAACGGAGCGCCATCTCAGGGGATTTTGGGAAATTATGGGAGTAAAAACCATTCATTGGCTAATTTTCACTCCGACACGGGATCACATCACTTTCAAACTGAGGAGCAGGCTTTCTGCGGACGGTGTCTCTTATCGGGCCACTCTAGGCCCAATTGCACTAATAGGATTAAGTGGAGGAACTATAAGAAATGGGGACATATTGCTAAAAATGTTTCTATGCGATGCGTCCCACCAACAAAGGCCCAGTCCTCACGCTTGGCATTCCAAGGCATGATGCCACTGTTCCCGCTGAATAGAAGGCAGGTGCGGTCAATCAAAGGCCAAATCAGGGTAATGCTGGTATTTCCCCCTCTGATCCTTCCCAAGTTAGCTCGGTCCTTTACTCTGCCCCCTCGCATTCCATTGCTCAGCGTCTCCAGGCTGTTGTCATCTGCTCTGCTCATCCTCCTTCCACCAGATCCTGAGACCTTGCAGCGGCCATGGCGAGTTTCCCATTTGATCCCACCCCCTTCCTTACACGAAATCACCATGGCATTGTTGTGGAAGGAAGACCTGCTTGCACCTACGTGCTCACTGGCTCTCTGACGCCATTGCATGAAGATTGGGTGATTGGATCCATTGTGCCGATGCCCAATCTTCCGGTGGCGTTCAACATAGTCCGGGAGGTACTCTCTGATTTTCTGATAGATAAGAGAGTGGGGTTTTTAGACCCTTTTGGGCAGGCATATGTCCAACCCAGCAGTGTTTTCGATCAGGATCAACTAGTTGCCAATAGTCCCCATCTGTTCACCAATGTGCATGACATCTTTCAAACCCATGACAAAGCACTAAACTAGAAAAAGTTAGTGCTGACTAGAGAAGTTTGGATTATGTTATGCGGTTTTCCTTTCGATAGAAGGAATATTAGAGAAATCAACGAGGCTATCAGTAAATTTGGAAAGTTTGTGATGTGGGATAGAGTGAGAAGTACTAAAGCAAATCATATGGTTAAAATTAAAGTTGAATATTTGAGGGATATACCAACAAGTGTTGTCTTTGGAGTTCGGGAGAACTCTGATTCTCTCAATGTTCCAGTTGTGATTTTGCAGCAACAGATGATAGGGGCTGTGGCACCCCAGCTCAGAGATAATCGAAATTCCCCGTATTCTAGCACAGAGATCGAGGAGCAGTCTTCTGGAATACGGCACTTCTTAGCATAGAACAAATCAGCTCTTTATTACAATATCTATGGGTAAAAGGGGATTGCATCGGCACGGCGAAACTACGCCTGCCACGGTTGCTCCATGCAAGCAGCAGAACAACACGAAGCAGCGGAATAACTCTAGCAGTGGAACATCGACGACGGTGATGAACTCCACTCTGCAGGGACTCTGGCTGGAATGCATATCCTAGCTCGCAAACAAGTGATCCACGGCAATCAAGCAATTAAATCCGGCATGACCTGCAAACTAGCATGACATGACAGGTCTTTACATCGAATGTACTTGCAAGCTCACAATAAACCAAAAGCAGTCAAGACAAACAACAACATGACATTAGCAGGTTAAATCAATCACGAGCATGATACTAACAGAACAACATGGCATGTACAACATGATACAGCTAGAACAATACGAGCATGCCATGAACTTATGAACATGATGATACTACATGCAATAGGTTAACATTCTCATGCACCAACTTACTCTGCTCTGGTTACTTCGTAACCAATCTCATCAACACGGTGATCATTCACGAATCACAACGAAAACCATTCTCGGGTTTCATTAACAATATTAATAGGTGATCATTCAGGGATCACAACAGAAACCATTCTCGGGTTTCATCAACAATATCAATATAGCGATCATTCATGGATAACAACGGATACCAACTCCTGGTTTCATCAAAAATCTCATCATCGCACCGGGGTTATTATTAAGCACATTATTATTATTTTTGGCTCATAGTGTGACTGACTACGAACTTGGCCCATATTTGTGGGCGCGGCTATCGATAGATTTAACACACACTCTGCAGAGGTTAGTACACTGTACCAACACCACGGAATCCATGGGCTCGCACTCCCATACGTGTAGACCATCGGCATTCCGACAAAACCGTCCTATTGCCATCACACTCTCCCGGCCAATCCAACCAACTCCCCTCTTGGGCTAAGTCATGGGTGGCCCCGATGTCAACCCATGACATCCACGGCCACCATCGTGGCAAAACATAAACGGTCCCAAACGGGGACAAGAGATCTCAATACCATTCACGGGCACACAAGGTTATGTGTGCTTACCATGCTAGGGTACCGCACGCCCATAACCCTCCCTTATTGGAGGCACTGGCGAGAGGCATGACAATAGACCCAGTTAGGACCTTCGCATAAAGGTAAGTGTGGCTGCACTGGTTAGCTCGATTTGGTGGCACCATGACTCAGCCAATAGTTGTTCAAGTTTATTATTATCCGGTTAAATTTGAATGCAATAAGTCGAGCCATAACAAAATAGGGTCTTTTACATCTGTCTCCCTAACTCGAACCCACTACTCACATTTGCCCCTAATTCGAAAGCCTGCTCAAAAATGCCCCTCCGGCGTTATGTGCACTTACAGAAATACCCTTCTGTGCCGTTACCATCCGGTTAACGGCCTTTCACCATGAACGGGACATTTTCTGGACATTTCTACCACTCCTCCATGTGTCACTTACGTGTGGGACCCACTCAAACAAAAATAAAAATAAAAGGCTCTCTCTCTCTCCTCTCTCTGGCGGGACCCACTTTCAAAAATAAAATGGAAAAAACCCTTCTCTCACCCTCTCTCTCACACATACATGTGGGGCCTCTCATCCATAGAAAAAACAAAACTCTCTCACCTCCTCTCTCTCTCTTTCTCTCCCCCTGTCGACGACAGCCCGACGGCCACTACCTCTCAACTCCAGCGAGAGTGCCAAAAACGCTGCCTTGGCCGCTGGCCTCCCCTGACACTGCAGCCCCCTCTCCCTTGTTCTTTCTTTGCCGCTTGCCCTCATTCCTTTCCCGCCCACTAGCCCTATCACGTAAGCACGCCAGAGAGCGCACCATCGCCGACGTCTACCAAGCACGTGGACAACGGCAACCCGAAGCGCCGCCACCTCGCCAGGAATCTCATACGCCATGACCTCGTCCTAACAGCCTATGATTTTGACCAGAGACGTCCAGGACAGAGCACCACAACACATCTACCACACCGCCGAGCTTGGACCGCCGCCTTCGATTCGACGCCATTCAAGCACGTGAGCTGCTCCCAGCGGCTCCTATGGCATCCTGATGTACCAAAGAAGACCTGGGAGTCCTCCATAGCAAGCTCCATGGCCTCGGGCTGTCTTCCCCATGAGCTCTGAGCTCTGTCATGGCCGCCATCATCAAAGTCGTCGCTCCAGTCTTCCCCGAACCCCAGCGGCATCGCCATCATGCTCCTAGTGAGCTCCTTAATGGCACACGGGCGGTTTCTGTCTCCCTCCCCCTCGCATGGTAGATACCGCACTTGCGCCGCTGAAAGTGCAACTAATCCCCGGGTGGTTTTGGTAATTAATAACAACATATATATCATTGAACTAATATTTACTTGAGAATCATTTCAGAGAAGTTCGATGATATGGGTATGGAAATGTCTGAAGAAGTGGACCCCTCAAAATGCTAAGACAAGCATTGGCAAAAGCTCAAGACTCTATTTTTGGTTTAGTGATCAAAGATCACATTGAGTCCATAGGAAAAGCCAATACTATTAAAAGGGGATGAGGTTGTGTTAATGATCTGGTTGCTCAAGTGCTTGGTGATCTAGCTCCCTCAACTATCAGCACCTTTCACTACTTAACACACTCATAAGTAATCTCGGACAAACCGATTCTGCAAACTCAATCCCACCGAGATGAACCACCACAGTTATTCTTCCAAACCCTAATTTCTCGGTCCATCCGATTTTGAGTTTCGGTCTCACCGAAAATGGACTGCCAACCTTCTGTAACCAATTGACATCACTTCGGAATATCCGAGTTGTTAATTTCGGTCCCACCGAGATGGCAAGCTCCAACCTTTGACTCACTTCGGACACACCGAGATGGTATTTTCGGTCCCACCGAAAATACCAACGTTCACTATATTTGAACTTTCGGTCTGACCGAGTTTTCACTTCGGTCTCACCGAGATTGGTCAAATATGTGTGTAACGGTTGGATTTTGTGTGGAGGCTATATATACCCCTCCACCCCCTCTTCATTCGTGAGGAGAGCCATCAGAAAGTCTACCACTCCTACTATACACTTTCTGAGAAGAGAACCACCTACCCTTGTGTTGAGATCAAGTCATTCCATTCCTACATATGAAACTTGATTTCTAGCCTTCCCAAGTTGCTTTCCACTCAATCCCTTCCTCCACCACAGCCATATCAGTGAGGAGAGTTGAGTGTTGGGGAGATTATCATTTGAAGCACAAGAGCAAGGAGTTCATCATCATCAACACCATCTATTACCTTTTGGAGGGTGGTGCCTCCTAGATTGGTTAGGTGTCGCTTGGGAGCCTCCGTCTTTGAGATGTGGAGTTGAACCAAGAAGTTTGTAAGGGCAAGGAGATCGCCTACTTCGTGAAGATCTACCCCGAGTAAGGCTAGTCCTCCGTGGGCGTAGGCCATGATGGAATAGACAAGGTTGCTTCTTCGTGGACCCTTCGTGGGTGGAGCCCTCCGTGGACTCGCGCAGCCGTTACCCTCCGTGGGTTGAAGTCTCCATCAACGTGGATGTACGATAGCACCACCTATCGGAACCACGACAAAAATCTCTGTGTCACCAAACTGCGTTTGATCTTCTCCACCTGTCTTTACTACATGTGCAATTTACTTTCCGCTGCTTATACTCTAGAATTGCATGTGTAGGGTGATACTTGAATTGATCTTAATTGTGAAACTGCCAAAAACATTGCATGATCAAAAGGCAGATTTTTCATATTGTCAAGTAGTCTAATCACCCCCCCTCTCGACATACTTTCGATCCTACAAGTGGTATCAGAGCCTTGGTCTCCATTGTTTTGGTTTCCATTGCATTGGACTCCATAAGCTTGGTTTCACAACCTAGGAGAGTATGGCGTCTAGTGAGGGTAATTATCGTAGAGGTCCTTACTTTGATGGTACAAATTTTGCTAGTTGGAAGCATAAAATGAAAATGCATATTCTTGGTCATAACCCAGCCGCATGGGGCATTATTTGTGTTGGTATGCAAGGTGATTTCTTCGAAGAAGGAAAAGTTCCGGATCGCGAAGCTACACCGGAAGAGTTGCGGATGTTGCAAAACAATGCTCAAGCTTGTGACATTCTCTTCAATGCTTTGTGTCCCGAAGAGTTCAACAAAATCAGCCGTCTTGAGAATGCTAAAGAGATTTGGGATACTTTGGTTGAAATGCACGAAGGTACTGAATCTGTGAAGGAATCAAAGCTAGATATTCTTCAAGGTCAACTTGACAAGTTCAAGATGAAGGATGGTGAAGGAGTCGCTAAAATGTACTCTAGGCTTGCTCTCATCACAAATGAGATTGCCGGCTTAGGAAGCGAAGAAATGACCGACCGATTCATCATTAAGAAGATTCTCAGAGCTTTGGATGGAAAGTATGACACCGTGTGCACTTTGATCCAAATGATGCCAAACTACAAGACCCTCAAGCCAACTGAAGTCATTGGAAGAATTGTTGCTCATGAGATGACACTTAAGGATAAGGAAGAGCTTCACAACAAGTCAAGTGGTGCTTACAAAGCTACAAGTGATGCTCCCACAACCTCAAGTGACAAGTTAATTTCCAATGAAGAGATAAGCCTAATGGTTAAGAACTTCAACAAGTTCTACAAGAATAGAGGCAAAGAGAGAAGCTCAAAGTCTAGATCATATGATGAAAAGAGATCTTCTAGTCGTGATCGAAACTGCTACAATTGTGGAAGACCCGGACACTACTCAAATGAGTGTACGGCTCCCCACAAGAGAAGAGAAGAATCTCCAAGAAGAAGATCAAGAGATGAGTCACCTCGGAGAGAGAGAAGGAGTAGAGATGATCGTTATGAACGAAGACCCTCTCGGAGAAGCAAGGATTCGGAGAGGAAAGACAAGTCATCAAGGAGCTACACAAGAAGAAGACATCAAGCTCATGTAGGTGAATGGGTCTCAGGCTCCGACTCCGACAATCAATCCGATGGAAGCTATCACTCCGACTCCGACTACAGTCAAGATGAAGGTGTTGCCGGTCTTGCTCTCGTATCCTCCAACTCCAACTCCTACGACTTATTTGATTCACCAAATGAGGGAATTGGAAGATGCTTCATGGCTAAAGGCCCCAAGGTAACACACCCTGAATTCATTGACTTTGATAGTGATGAGGATGACTTGCTTGGTGAAGATGAGCTCTTGCATGATAAATCTAGTGAGCTTAGTAACGATGAAAATGCTAGTAGTCTTTATAGTCGAAAAGAGTCGAATGACAATGCTATGAAGGAGATTGAGCGTCTAACTAAAGAACTAAACACTCTTAAGTTAGCTCATGAAACAACTCAAGAAGATCATAGAGAGCTCCTAAGATCTCATGAGAAGCTACGCTTCAAGAAGCTCACTCTAGAGCAAGAACATGAGTTTCTAAAAGCGATCAATGACGATCTTCGAAAGAAGAGTTCTTCATATCTTGCCAAACGACTTCTCTTGTCTAATTTCTTGCCACCTATTAATACTAAGCATGACAAGCATAAGAAAAATTCTTCCTCTAGTAGTAACAATAACCATGTTAAATCTAATATTGTTGCTTCTAGTAGTTCTCTTGATTCCACTAACAATGTTTCAAGCCAAGTTACACTTGAGCAAGAAAATAGCTTATTGAAGGAAATCATAGAGAAAGGTGTCTACAAGAGTCTTGCCGGAAGCAAGAACTTTGAGGAAATTGTTCGCAAACAAGGAAGGCACCGGAAGCAAGGTCTCACCGAAATACGGGCTTCCAACCTTCTGTAACCGTTTGTCATCATTTCGGAATATCCGAGTTGATGATTTCGGTCCCACCGAAACTGGCAAGTTCCTATCCTTGACTCAAATCGGACAAACCGAGATGGTATTTTCGGTCCCACCGAAAACCCCAACGTTCACTATATTTGAACTTTCGGTCTGACCGAGTTTCCACTTCGGTCTCACCGAGATTGCTCAATTATGTGTGTAACGGTTGGATTTTGTGTGGAGGCTATATATACCCCTCCACCCCCTCTTCATTCGTGGAGAGAGCCATCAGAAAGAACTACCACTCCTATCTTACACTTTCTGAGAAGAGAACTACCTACCCTTGTGTTGAGATCAAGTTGCTCCATTCCTACCATATGAAACTTGATTTCTAACCTTCCCAAGTTGCTTTCCACTCAATCCTTTCTTCCACCACAGCCAAATCAGTGAGGAGAGTTGAGTGTTGGGGAGATTATCATTTGAAGCACAAGAGCAAGGAGTTCATCATCATCTACAACATCTATTACCTTTTGGAGGGTGGTGCCTCCTAGATTGGTTAGGTGTCGCTTGGGAGCCTTCGTCATCGAGATGTGGAGTTGAACCAAGAAGTTTGTAAGGGCAAGGAGATCGCCTACTTCGTGAAGATCTACCCCGAGTAAGGCTAGCCCTCCGTGGGCGTAGGCCATGATGGAATAGACAAGGTTGCTTCTTCGTGGACCCTTCGTGGGTGGAGCCCTCCGTGGACTCGCGCAGCCGTTACCCTCCGTGGGTTGAAGTCTCCATCAACGTGGATGTACGATAGCACCACCTATCGGAACCACGACAAAAATCTCCGTGTCACCAAACTGCGTTTGATCTTCTCCACCTCTCTTTACTACATGTGCAATTTACTTTCCGCTGCATATACTCTAGAATTGCATGTGTAGGGTGATACTTGTTGTGATCTTAATTGTGAAACTGCCAAAAACATTGCATGATCTAAAGGCAGATTTTTTATATTGTCAAGTAGTCTAATCACCCCCCTCTAGACCTACTTTCGATCCTACAAGTGGTATCAGAGCTTTGGTCTCCATTGCCTTGGTTTCCATTGCATTGGACTCCATAAGCTTGGTTTCACAACCTAGGAGAGTATGGCGTCTAGTGAGGGTAATTATCGTAGAGGTCCTTACTTTGATGGTACAAATTTTGCTAGTTGGAAGCATAAAATGAAAATGCATATTCTTGGTCATAACCCAGCCGCATGGGGCATTATTTGTGTTGGCATGCAAGGTGATTTCTTTGAAGAAGGAAAAGTTCCGGATCGCGAAGCTACACCCGAAGAGTTGCGGATGTTGCAAAACAATGCTCAAGCTTGTGACATTCTCTTCAATGCTTTGTGTCCCTAAGAGTTCAACAAAATCAGCCGTCTTGAGAATGCTAAAGAGATTTGGGATACTTTGGTTGAAATGCACGAAGGTACTGAATCTGTGAAGGAATCAAAGCTAGATATTCTTCAAGGTCAACTTGACAAGTTCAAGATGAAGGATGGTGAAGGAGTCGCTGAAATGTACTCTAGGCTTGCTCTCATCACAAATGAGATTGCCGGCTTAGGAAGCGAAGAAATGACCGACCGATTCATCATTAAGAAGATTCTCAGAGCTTTGGATGGAAAGTATGACACCGTGTGCACTTTGATCCAAATGATGCCAAACTACAAGACTCTCAAGCCAACTGAAGTCATTGGAAGAATTGTTGCTCATGAGATGACACTTAAGGATAAGGAAGAGCTTCACAATAAGTCAAGTGGTGCTTAAAAAGCTACAAGTGATGCTCCTACTACCTCAAGTGACAAGCTAATTTCCAATGAAGAGATAAGCCTAATGGTCAAGAACTTCAACAAGTTCTACAAGAATAAAGGCAAAGAAAGAAGCTCAAAGTCTAGATCATATGATGAAAAGAGATCTTCTAGTCGTGATCGAAACTGCTACAATTGTGGAAGACCCGGACACTTCTCAAATGAGTGTACGGCTCCCCACAAGAGAAGAGAAGAATCTCCAAGAAGAAGAGCAAGAGATGAGTCACCTCGGAGAGAGAGAAGGAGTAGAGATGATCGTTATGAACGAAGACCCTCTCGGAGAAGCAAGGATTCGGAGAGGAAAGACAAGTCATCAAGGAGCTACACAAGAAGAAGACATCAAGCTCATGTAGGTGAATGGGTCTCCGGCTCCGACTCCGACAATCAATCCGATGGAAGCTATCACTCCGACTCCGACTACAGTCAAGATGAAGGTGTTGCCGGACTTGCACTCGTATCCTCCAACTCCAACTCCTACGACTTATTTGATTCACCAAATGAGGGAATTGGAAGATGCTTCATGGATAAAGGCCCCAAGGTAACACACCCTGAATTCATTGACTTTGATAGTGATGAGGATGACTTGCTTGGTGAAGATGAGCTCTTGCATGATAAATCTAGTGAGCTTAGTAATGATGAAAATGCTAGTAGTCTTTATAGTCGAGAAGAGTCGAATGACAATGCTATGAAGGAGATTGAGCGTCTAACTAAAGAACTAAACACTCTTAAGTTAGCTCATGAAACAACTCAAGAAGATCATAGAGAGCTCCTATGATCTCATGAGAAGCTACGCTTCGAGAAGCTCACTCTAGAGCAAGAACATGAGTTTCTAAAAGCGATCAATGACGATCTTCGAAAGAAGAGTTCTTCATATCTTGCCAAACGACTTCTCTTGTCTAATTTCTTGCCACCTATTAAGACTAAGCATGACAAGCATAAGAAAAATTCTTCCTCTAGTAGTAACAATAACAATGTTAAATCCAATATTGTTGCTTCTAGTAGTTCTCTTGATTCCACTAACAATGTTTCAAGCCAAGTTACACTTGAGCAAGAAAATAGCTTATTGAAGGAAATCATAGAGAAAGGTGTCTACAAGAGTCTTGCCGGAAGCAAGAACTTTGAGGAGATTGTTCGCAAACAAGGAAGACACCGGAAGAATCAAGGGATTGGTTTTGAGCGAAAGTTCAACGCCGAAGGTGTTGAGTGGGAAGAAGGTCAATACCCTACTCCACAGTTTGTTTCACAAAAGGAGAAGTATGATCCTACTTCTCCCAATGTGGAACAAGCTCAAGATGACCTTCCACCACAAGACCACAAGCTAAAGGCCAAGGACAAGCTTCAAGAGGAGATTGATGCATTCATTGAAGCACCTCAAGCCATGGTCAAGTGGGTTCCCAAGGACACATCAAGTTCTACTTCGTCAAGCTCAACTACAACACCAAGGATTCCTATCATGATGATGTGGATCCCAAAGAAGAAGAACTAGAAGGTTCTTGAGGGTGACTCCGCCAACAAACTTCACTCATATTCATTTTGGCAAGAACTTGTGCAATCAACTTCCACATCATGCACTAGTTCATGGAGTCACAAACCCTCTTGTTGGTAAGTCAAGGGACAAGGTAATCATTGGTTTCATGGACATCATCTTTTGTGAACTTCAATCTATGTCTATGGATATTCTTGTTTGTTCCTTGTGGGACTAACCCATGTAGGTATTGAAAGTGCCCTAATCCAAAGGATAGCTCCCAATTCTTGATGATCTACATCAACATTGAGCATCCACATCTTCAACATCTACATGAAGTCTTCTACGACAACCCAAGGTTAGTTTGACCCTTTAAAAGGGGTTCTCACATCTAGGGGGAGCTTTGCTCTAAAAAATTGAGCTAAAGCATCTCCAAATGATGTGAACACATAAATGCTTTATGTAAAAGTGGTAACCCCACTTGTGCTTAAACGATGAGTATGACCTATGATCAAATGTTCTCATTTGGCTCCTAAGTCAATATACTCATATATAGATGACCTAGTCATCGACAAATTGTGTGCTAGTAGCTAGAGTGTTGGTTGTGCATGTTTGACACATATTTCAGTTGCTATCTTATTGTGTGAGCATGTTGAATGCATGATTTTATCCATTCAAGGACATCCATTTGTTGTTTTGATTGTTTGGATTTTTCTGGCCAAATGGATGGACAAGAATGCCTAAGCACCTTCCCTAGCTATCTATGCTTTCTTGTCTCAAATTCTATTCATGCTCATATCACAACTTTGAACAAGTCTTTTTTGGACAGTCTGAGTGAGGAGCACTCGGAGCCACCGATTCGTCTAAGGCTGACTTCCAAAACCTTCTAAGTCCATTTCGGTCTGACCGGCTTCTCAATCTCGGTCCAACCGAAATGCTTAGACTGATCTAGGTTTCATCTCGGTGAAACCGAGTTCAAAATCTCGGTTTGACCGATATGCGTAACTGCACAGCAGTTATACATCTCGGTGACACCGAGTTTTTTAACTCGGTCCCACCGACAGCATGGGGTTATATATACCTGAGGGCTGCGCGCGATTTAACTCTTCAAACCGTTCGCCCCCAAGACCCCTGCTGCCGTCGCCCTGGTCTACGGATCGTCGCTGTCGTCGCCTATGCGCCCTCGCCGCAGGTCTCCGCCGCCGTCAACGGTAATCATCTCCACCGTTGCCGCCGTAGAGGGACTCCACCAAGTTAGGGTGTGTCCCGATCCCTTTCGTGCTCCCCATCTGACTCTTGCACGATAGGCTTGCCATGATTCAATCCACGTTTGAGATATTCCCTATACATTAGTTCAGATCCTCTAGTTTCGAGCGAAATTCTTAGGTTTAGGTTTCCACGGAACGCATCTCGGTGAAGCCGATTTTGAAACTCGGAATGACCGATTTGGCCTCTGGCCATTGCACTGCATCATTCGGTTTAACCGAGTTGTGCAAATCGGAATGACCGAAACGTAGTTTCAGTGAAACCCTAAGTTGTCGGTAGGACCGAAACCCATCTCGGTCTGACCGAAAGTGGTGTGTAGGTTTCTGTTGAACACTTCGGTTTCACCGAAACTTAAAATCGGTTTGACCGAAATGCATTCTGTGAAAACTCAAAACTAAGACTTGAACTCATTTTTTTTTGCAAAAACCTCTGCAGTTGTGATAACTCTTCTACTCTGCCTATACCTTATCTTTTCACAGGTTGTCAGCCATGTCAGATGTCAGTGACAGCCAGAACAGGTCTGAATCACCGTTTGCAGAGATTCCAGAGGCAGATACCAGTCCTGAGGCTAGCAGTTCCAGTGATGATGGTGAGAGGAGCACCCCTAGTGGTTTGCCTCCTGCAGCCACCAGAACCAGAAAGAAGAGAAATTCTGATGATGAGGACTCTGACTTCGTTGCTGAGGAAGTTACCTCCAAGCCCAAGAGGAATGTTGTTGCCAAAGAGCACCAAGGGCAGCAGACAAGGAAAGGCACAAGCAAAGTAAAGCAGACAGCAGTTGCAAAGAAGCTCAACTTGGAAGAGCCTGCTCCAAGCAAGGTGAAGAAGACTTCCAAGAGGAAGAGGGTAGTATATGCTGAACCTCAAGTTGATGCTGCTGAAGAAGAAGAAGAAGATGCACCCCAGCCTCCTCCTCAGAAAGCTAAGTTCATGGGTGATGCTATTCGGGCTCAAGCCTCCTCTAAGCCCAAGAAGCCTGCTCAAGCCAAGGCAGCTCCAGCCAAGCCCAAGAGAACAACCAGAAGCATTCCAGCTTCTGAGAAGAACAAAGGTGAGATGCCACCGTCTGAATCAGATGAAGAGCATGTGTTGCTTAAGCTCCGTCCCAAGTTGCCACTCCACAATGATGCTCATCCTCAAGCTGAGGACATGAAGGCAAGGAAGGATAAAGGTCTCAGGCTATGGAGACAGTCTGATCCATATGCTGTAAGGAGAAGGACTGTTGTGGACCCCAGATTCCACACCAGAGAGCAGCAGGATTTCTATGAGACCGTGCTGATGGATAAGAAGCCCATTGTTGCTGACACCAGGTATGTTGACTGGAAGTATATTGACAGTGAAGAGCACCGGGACTTCTTTCCCCATGTGCATGAGAGCTTTACTGCATGTGGAGTTGCTGATTTTGTGGGTCAAGAACTGACAGCTTGGAATGACGAGATGATCATGCAGTTCTACGCCACAGCCCACTTCTATCCTGATGGCAAGATCAACTGGATGACTGAAGGTCAAAGGTTTTCTTCGTCTGTTGAAGAATGGGGAGAACTTCTGAACACTCCAGTGCAGAGAGAGGACGACATTGATGTCTATGGGATTCCTAAGAAGAGTCATGATTCCATGAAGAACATGTACAAGGAGATCCCCGCTGCTGATTTGGAAGGATGGAAGCTTGGCTCAGTGTACTATCTCCAGGCAGGTCTGACCACTACTAACACTATTCTGAGGCATACATTGATGCCTAAGTCTGGAGACCATCGCATGATTCGAGGCTATTCTATCAACATGCTGCACATTCTCGATGAGAAGGCACCTTTCAAGGTGATGGACTTGATGGTAGAGACCATTAAGAGGACTGCAGCTGACCAGAAGAGGTCATGTGGGTTTGCCCCGCAGATTCAGATGCTCATCAACGCCAAGTTTGGCACGGGCAAATTCATGTTGGATAGGAAGCACTTGCCACTGCAGCCAGAGCATGAGGACAACGTAGTTGTGATGGATGAAGAGGATCCTACCTCAGTTGAAGGACAGGCCAAAATCAAAGCTGCGAAGAAGGCTAAAGCTGACAAAGAGGCAGCAGCAGCAGCAGCTAAGCCAAAGAGCTTTGGAGAACAAATTCTTGAAGCTACCCAGAGGATTGAACAACGCCTGGCCAGCATTGAGCAATCTCAGGAGAGCCTAGAGAGGATTGTTGAGGACAAGATCCACGCTCTGGACGTGAAGCTGACAGAGATTCAGGTGTCCGTCAACAAGCTTGAGGCAGACATGGAGGAAACTAGGCAGGAGAGAGCAGAGCTCATGCAGGATGACCTAGTCCAGGACTCTCATCGCCAGACTGCTTAGGTTCCCAGAGGATCCAGATCTGCAGCTATCCCAGTGACTGACTCCAGGGCTACCACTTCAGCACCAGCCACAGCTCCAGCTCCAGCATCCACTCCTCCAGCGCAGACATCAGCAGAAGTCTTCGCCGATGCAGCTATCTCTACACCGACATCTACCCAGACGGGAGCCGCCAGCAGAGCCCGCAGTGACGCTTAGCTCTATACCTTTTTCGAACTTTTTGGTAACTTGTTGCCAAAGGGGGAGAAATTGTTATAGATCATAGGGCTTCGAGAGAGAGAGTGCTCTTTCGTCTTTCGTTCTTTTGCCGTTTTCTTTGAGATACATTGGTTTCTTTTGGTCTTTCGAAACTTTAAGTGTGCTTGCTACTAAGTTTGATGCTACCTTAATGAGTGCTTAGTCATACTATGCTTTAATGTGTGCTTAATGCTTATCATATGCTATTCCTTATTGTATGGCTATTTACTTTTGTCTTGGTGATTGAGTGCATGTTATTCATTCTTATCATTTTGTGCGCTCCACCAAGATGTATGTGACATGGAAGAGTGACCCATAATCCTAATCGATTGTGCATTTGCATTCAAACGCAATTTTAAATAATGCACAAATTTAGGGGGAGCTCTTGTTTATCACATACTTCTCAAAGCGACGATATTATTCATTGATTATATCCTTTGTCGAAGCTTTGATCTATATGTTGTCATCAATTACCAAAAAGGGGGAGATTGAAAGTGCAACTAATCCCCGGGTGGTTTTGGTAATTAATAACAACATATATATCATTGAACTAATATTTACTTGAGAATCATTTCAGAGAAGTTCGATGATATGGGTATGGAAATGTCTGAAGAAGTGGACCCCTCAAAATGCTAAGACAAGCATTGGCAAAAGCTCAAGACTCTATTTTTGGTTTAGTGATCAAAGATCACATTGAGTCCATAGGAAAAGCCAGTACTATTAAAAGGGGATGAGGTTGTGTTAATGATCTGGTTGCTCAAGTGCTTGGTGATCTAGCTCCCTCAACTATCAGCACCTTTCACTACTTAACACACTCATAAGTAATCTCGGACAAACCGATTCTGCAAACTCAGTCCCACCGAGATGAACCACCATAGTTATTCTTCCAAACCCTAATTTCTCGGTCCATCCGATTTTGAGTTTCGGTCTCACCGAAAATGGACTGCCAACCTTTTGTAACCAATTGACATCACTTCGGAATATCCGAGTTGTTAATTTCGGTCCCACCAAGATGGCAAGCTCCAACCTTTGACTCACTTCGGACACACCGAGATGGTATTTTCGGTCCCACCGAAAATCCCAACGTTCACTATATTTGAACTTTCGGTCTGACCGAGTTTTCACTTCGGTCTCACCGAGATTGGTCAAATATGTGTGTAACGGTTGGATTTTGTGTGGAGGCTATATATACCCCTCCACCCCCTCTTCATTCGTGAGGAGAGCCATCAGAAAGTCTACCACTCCTACTATACACTTTCTGAGAAGAGAACCACCTACCCTTGTGTTGAGATCAAGTCATTCCATTCCTACATATGAAACTTGATTTCTAGCCTTCCCAAGTTGCTTTCCACTCAATCCCTTCCTCCACCACAGCCATATCAGTGAGGAGAGTTGAGTGTTGGGGAGATTATCATTTGAAGCACAAGAGCAAGGAGTTCATCATCATCAACACCATCTATTACCTTTTGGAGGGTGGTGCCTCCTAGATTGGTTAGGTGTCGCTTGGGAGCCTCCGTCTTTGAGATGTGGAGTTGAACCAAGAAGTTTGTAAGGGCAAGGAGATCGCCTACTTCGTGAAGATCTACCCCGAGTAAGGCTAGTCCTCCGTGGGCGTAGGCCATGATGGAATAGACAAGGTTGCTTCTTCGTGGACCCTTCGTGGGTGGAGCCCTCCGTGGACTCGCGCAGCCGTTACCCTCCGTGGGTTGAAGTCTCCATCAACGTGGATGTACGATAGCACCACCTATCGGAACCACGACAAAAATCTCCGTGTCACCAAACTGCGTTTGATCTTCTCCACCTCTCTTTACTACATGTGCAATTTACTTTCCGCTGCTTATACTCTAGAATTGCATGTGTAGGGTGATACTTGAATTGATCTTAATTGTGAAACTGCCAAAAACATTGCATGATCAAAAGGCAGATTTTTCATATTGTCAAGTAGTCTAATCACCCCCCCTCTAGACATACTTTCGATCCTACAGCCGCCCGGAGCCGACGCGAGATCGGTGGCCGCCGTTCGCTCCAGCAACCATATGGTCCGAAGAGCACATCGTTGGACGCGGTTGAGCAAGGGCTATCGCCTTGTTCCCTCAGCTGGCCTCCTCGCAGCCTCCCAGCATGCCTCCGCCGTGGGATTTGGTCGCCGCCGACAACCGTCAGACTAGTTTGAATAGTCATGTTTTTTGTTTTTTTAAGATCGGCCCCACATGTAGGTGTGGGTGACAAAGAGGGTGAGAGAAAGTGTTTTTTGTTTTATTTTGTAAGAGTGGGACCCACTACTAAGTGGCACATGGACACAGGGGCAAAATTCTCAAAGAAACGGCTAGATAATGGTCAAACAACTTTGACTGGACGAAAACATCATGGAGGGGCATTTCTATAAGTGCAACTAACGGCAGAGGGGCAAATTTGAGCAGCCTTTCGAATTAGGGGTATATCTGATTAGGTGGTTCGAGTTAGGAACAGAAATGCAAATGGCCCAACAAAATAACATGATACATCTACAATGCATGAGCATGATATCAACATAATCATGGGGGTGCAACAATAATCAACAAGCATAACAACAACATTTAACCATTTATCCTGATGAACATGGCATATTAACGAGCTTGAATATCACAATTAGAACACTACTCATAGCATAACCTGACCACTAGCATCAACAGTAAATACCATGCAAGAACATATCAATAATGCTACCATGCAATCATTTAACCAACTGCATGCAAAGGAACATGCACATCCCCGGTACTCGAAACAGATGAGAGTCATGCACCGAAGACCATCACCAACATCAACATGTACTAATACCAAGAATGGCAACACAAAGCAATACTAGCAAGAATACATGATAACCAGGTGCATCCAAACATAGCATGAAGATAAACACAGATCCATAGGCAGAACCGACACAGCGATAACAGTTGCAGACAAACAAATACTTATTAAATGTTCAAGTAGAAAACCATGGCTACTGGTTGACTATCATGCAAGTGGTTTCGTGGCTTGCATGGGGGTGAAGAATACACCAGGAAGAAGTGTGGTGAAGCCGCAGAAAGACTCGCTGGAAAGAGTTCTCTCTCGGAGGGGGTTGTTTATGGGCAAGGGCAAAGTGGTCATTTCTAGTATGTCAAACCATAGTGAAAATGATATAACAGAACGGTCTCGACGAGACGAAGATGTGGGCCTTGGAATCACCTCATTCGGAGTCACGAATGAAAAGATATAGCCCGACGAAGTTCAGGGACCAATCTGTAAAAATAACTCTACAAATAGGCCCCTCGATGATAAAATAGAAAACGTATTTTTAGAGGAATACGCTTACAGAACTGAGGAAACGTATTTTAGGCCGTAACAGAATGAAAGTGCACTTTCTAGCTGGGAAGACGTATTCCGAGGAATACGCCTCCACTTATCCAGCATGGCAAGGTGGGGCTGGCCAGATTAGAGGCTTACAGGTGGGGTCAGGAAAAGGAGTGGGTTCCGCTTGGCCTGGCTTCTTCTTCAACCTTGCTCGCCCGCGCCTGGCCGGGGAAGTGCAAGCGCCCGACGGCGACCGCCGGCGATTCCGGCCACCGTAGGGGGCACGCGACCTACCAATTCGTTCAACGGGAAGAGCCGCATCGGTGGGTGAGGGTCTCCATCGCCGAAGAGCTTCAGAACGGAGGCGGCCACGGCCTAGGTGGAGAGCAGTGTCGGGTGATCATGGGGAGGCTGGCACGACTGCGAAGAGGAGGAGTGGAGGCGTTGGGGAGCCTCACGATAATCTACTTTATCAAACGGATGTGAAAAGTGCTTTCCTTAATGGTGAAATTGATGAGGATGTTTATGTTAAATAGCCACCTAGCTTTGAACACCCTGAGTTTCCTAACAAAGTTTTTAGGTTGAAAAAGGCTTTGTATGGGCTGAGGAAAGCCCCTCGAGCTTGGTATGACACCCTGAAGAAGTTCTTGATCGATTAAGGGTTCAAACCAGGATCCACTGATCCCAGTCTTTTCACTCATGCTATTGACAACGATCTATTTGTATGTCAAATCTATGTGGATGATATTATATTCGGCTGTACTAACAATGCTTGCAGATTAGAATTCCGGAAAACGATGTCCGAGAAGTACAAAATGTCAATGATAGGTGAACTCGTTTTCTTTCTCGAGCTGCAAATTCGTCAACAAGCAAATGGAACCTTCATATCTCAGGAGAAATATCTCAATGATTGCCTGAAGAAGTTCAAAATGCAAGATTCCAAATTTAAGGGGTATAAAACACCTATGCCCATGAATGGTAAGGTGGATGTTGATGTGTATGGTAAGGATTTCAATCAGAAAGCTTATCGTTCGATGATTGGATCTCTTCTCTATCTATGTGCATCCAGACCTGACATTATGTTGAGTGTTTGCATGTGTGCCCGCTATCAAGCTGTACCAAAAGAATTGCATCACCAAGCGGTCAAGCGCATTGTGAGGTATTTGGCTCACACCCCCACCTTAGGTTTATGGTATCCTAAGGGAGCACAATTAGATCTTCTTGGATATTCTGACTCAGATTGCGCTGACGACTTGGTTGATAGGAAATCTACTTTGGGGACATGACGTTTCCTCGGTAGATCTTTGGTTTGTTGGTCTTCAAGAAAGCAAAACTGCGTATCTTTCTCTACGCCTGAGGCTGAATATATTGCTGTTGGCTCTTGTTGCACTCAGTTGTTATGGACGAAGCAAACATTGAAGGATTATGGCATCAAGACTAAGCTTATTCATATGTACTATGACAATGAGAGTGCCATCAAAATTGCACACAATCCTCTGTAGCATTCTTGCATGAAGCATTGCCATCAGACATCATGTTATTCATGATCATGTTGAGCGAGAGGATATTGTCATCAATCATGTCAATACCGAAGACAATCTAGCTAATATCTTCACCAAGCCTCTCGACGAGAAAAGATTATGTGCGTTACGGTGTGAGCTAAATATCCTAGACTTCGCAAACATGTAGTAAGCTGGACTCGGCACCTGTGGCAACACTTCCACATCTTAGAAGGAATGGGTGCATAACACCCAAAGAATCTGAACATTTTGACAAAGTGAAAATTTCTTTCTGAGAGTGAATACATTAAGAAGATCTAGACTAACCAGGTGCCACAATAATTGTGCGACGCTCGGGGTCATATAGATCTTATACGATGGGTAACGCCACCACAATTTTTTTTAGATTGATGGTTTTGACTCTTTCTAACTGCATCTCTCCCATAGCTATTCTCCTAGTTTTGTGTTCATCTGTCTGAGAGAAATGCCTAGGACCCTATTTTTATCTGTGTTGTTTCGTTACAGATGCTCGCTGCTGATCTGGAATGAATCTTTATAAGGTCTCCTTGACCACGACTTTGATTCGATTCGACCCGAACCATAATTTGTTTTGCAAAAGTTGTCCAAACTTTGAGGTCTCCCGCCCAAATCAGGACTATGATCTTTTATGATGGTCGCCACGTGATGTACAAAAACTATACAAGTCAGTTCATCTCATCCGTTGAATCGCAATCGTCCCTTTGTCAACTCCGTCCAATCAAAAACCTCAGCGTGCGATTATTCCCCCTCGTATATATCCTACCCGCACTATTGTTCTTCTACTTCTGCTCTTTCTCTCATCCTCCTTCCTCCGAAACCCTCGCCAAAGCACTCTTCCTCGAGCTCAACACTGACAACCTCTTCACCGCTTAACTGCCAGAAAGTGGTTACTGGAGTCCTTCCACGCCACCGCGAGACATCTTCTTCCCCACGCCACCGTAGCTCCCACACGTCACCAAGCTAGGGCAAGTGTGGTTCAAACTCGGGTTTCCTTCCCTTTGAGTCGAGTTCGTCCGTGGATATTTATATCCTATTTTACAACATTTCTTAGATCTAGGTTTTTACCCTTCTAGCGCGGATGTGGTCAGTAGTTTTTCCTCGCATCCGAATCTTTTCACATATATGGTTTGATTTATGCTTTGCTCGAATGGAATAACTAGCTCGTTGTCTAGTATTCTTCTTCAGACCTACTAGCTCGATCGATATGTTTCACTCTTTCGGAACATCTCTCAAAATTTGCATCTGATTCCTCCTCAAAATCTTTTGTTCAAAAAATATTTCGTTGTGAGCATTTGTGACCCTCTTCCTGTTTTCCCTTGTACCCATCTTCTTTCACAGGTCAATGCAGTCTGTTGAAGAGTCTGCTAAGATACACAGTATGGCAGATGAAGAAGATGCAATTTTTGGGAACAACTGACGAATACAAAGCGCCAAAGACCCAACAGTAGGCCCGTCCGCTAGCAAAAGAAAACGAGCCGAACAAAAATAAAATTAGCAAGAAGCTGATGCACTGAAGAAGAGGAAAGGTGGCAGGCAACCACTCAAAAATACAGCTATGCTTGTTTCACATGATAACTACAACACTGTTACAGGGGAAGATTCTACTCAGAGAAGAGGACGTGTGCAAAAGATTCGGTGTCACTGGGTAAGGAAGTGGTTTAACTACAAGATGGTTCATCCTCGGTATGCCAAGAACTTTTCTTTCCATCTCCCATGTGGTGATTAACGTGAGATTGGACTCATTCAGGCAAGTGATATTCCTCAAAGGCCTACACCACCTCCTATTGCTCATGAGTCATCTCTTAAGACACCTAACTCTTATCCTGATGAAAAGGCCAAGCGCCTCAAGAATGCTGAAAAGAGAGCCAAGAAAGCTGAAAAGGACAAGTAAGAGAAGAAGAAAATCGTCGTCTCATGAAATCTAACATCGAGAAGAAAAAGTCTGAAGGAAAATCTGAAGTGCGCTCAAAGAACAAGCATGATCCAAGATCCACAGCTTTGAAGAAAAAGAGTGCATCAAAGAAAAGGCATGTTAAGCCTACTGAATCTGAAAGTGATTCTTCCGATCAAGATGATCCTCCACTCACAAGAGATGAAGTTGCGGCAACTCTTTCCGGACAAGTGAATATCACTACATCCACTTTTCTGCCTGACCTTCGAACAAATGTTGTTCAAACTGCTGCTCCAAAGAAAATCATACTAAAGAGAAAAACTCCTCCTATCACTGTTAAAATGGTTGACCAAGTGGACACTACTCCTCATCCTGATGCTATCAATTTGCATGATCTGGTGGTTGATGCCCCATTAAGCACAATTAAACCTGGAGAGGATATCCCTACCAAGAAGTTGAAGCAAATTCAAGCTCCCGTGATCGAGCAAAATGTATCTAACATCGTGAAAGAAAATGCTGCTAAATCTGCTTCAAAGCTTACTCAAACCTTGGCATCTTTGCCTCCGACCGAGCATATTGTTGCACAAGCTGCTCTGGGTGCACAGTCTCAAAGTGTTTCTGCTGCACCACACTCTTTTGATCATGGTTTCATCATGGAGCAGCTTGACAGGTTTGTTGAAAACCCGTTTGATGGGGAAGTGATATCTTTGCCTATTCCCTCTGAAGTTATTGCCCACGCATCAGATCTCATTCGAGACATGATAGAAGATTCTGTTGAGATCAATGATCTAAATGCACAGTTTCAAGAGCTGGACAACCGAATGAAAGCTACGCAATCCAAATTTGTCATCAAGCAGCTTGAAGAATCTTATGTGGATCTCAACAAAGCTTTAACTATTCACAGATACATAAGACTTGGATTTCACTCGGATCTAGACCTAATTGTACAAAAAATATGCCTCAATCACCAAGCCAAGGTCACTTGCTATAATGATCTTGTCAAAGGTCACGTTGATCCCGTAAAGCAGAAGAAGAAGAAGAAGAAGAAGAAGAAGAAGAAGAAGAAGAAGAAGAAGAAGAAGAAGAAGAAGAAGAAGAAAAAGAGCGTTGAAAAATGCTTGTGAAGTTGAACATTAAGAGGAGATCTCTCCTGATCTAGCAATTCCTCCAACACATGTTGCACCTAGCACAGACCATCTCAGCTCACCAAGGCCAACTGAAACAGTGCATGTGGTCTCTCCAGTTCGATAGGAAATTCTGCTCCAACCAAATGTATCGGAAGACAGTGAAATACCTCAGGTTGTGTCACAGACTTCTCCAGCTCAAGAAAATCAAAATTTCTTAGTACCTCCTACTTCTCACTCTACTGTAGAAGAAATCCCTCAACGATCGCCTATGATGGAAAAATCTTCGGTTCCTAACAAAGACTTTGGTCCTTCACCTCTGCTAATCTCCATCAACACGTCACGAGTTACTCGAGATGTTGGACCTTCCGTAGCAAAAGTTGTCTCCCTTCATCATTCGGAGTCAATAATCTATGGCGATGAACTATTATCTGTTGAAGATGAGCTGAAATTCCCTTATCCTCAAGAGTGGCTGCCTCTATTTCCATGGGGAGGTGGAGTAAAAGTACCTATGTTCAATTGGAACACTCATCCTATTTTCTTTCAAGAAAGTCCATACAACAAGGCAAGAACATTAGATTCTCCTCGCTTCTGGACAAAGGAAAAAGACATATATTATTCTTGGATCCTCTATTACAGCCACAAGATATTTCCTCATGAGGTTCTTGACATTTCTGCTATGAAAAGCATCGGCTATTTCAATCAAGTTCTACAAAATATCAAAGATTTTGGCCTCACATTTGTATTTTCCTATCAACATCTGTGAAATGGGGAAACTGTGCTTCAATTCTACGCCACAATATGTCTTTCTGGTGATATTTCTGATAGTTCCTAGTGGATAATGGAATGGATGAATAAAGGACAATGAATCAAATGTTGTACAATAGATTTTGTTTCATACTTCCATTTCCCTCGCTTTGAGCATGGTCAGTATGAAATTCTAGTACACAACATTGATGCTATAACTAATGAAGATTTTCATTGCACACTGGTTCAAGACTAACTTTGTGACTACCATGGACCTCCACTTCTTGAGCATTTGAGTTCGACAATCAAACTCTATCATCTGCTCACATATATCATTTGTTCGATGGCCAAACTAAATGGGGATAATGCTATATCTGATATTCTTCGGAACACAATTCATGCAATCTCTCAGGGATTTGTATTTGATGTTGAACATATGTTTTTGCAACTAATGATAGACTTTGCACAACATCCCAAGCTCATCAAAGTATTCGCACCCTGGATTTAGTGCGTAGTTGACGCTGCTATGAAAACTTAATACTTAGCCAAATGCAGTCACAAGAGTTTCATTCCCCCAATCCGTACACAGTTCAAGTGATGGAGAATATATATTTGGGAAAATCTCCTATTGACAAGCCTTCCTGATTATCACTCTACTTTCGAAGGACCTAGGCTGCATCGGCATGAACGTCTGACTGTTGCCCAATCTCCTTCACACCTTGAAGTGAGCTTGTGCACTCAATAGCTTCTCTTGAAGCATATGGCTAAGGCTCGCCAAGAAAAAGAGCACATGGTTGCCTAGATCAAAGCAATCAATAATCGAACAAAATTAGTGCATATGATTGCAACTGAAAACAAGAAGCGTCTCTGGAAATTGCTTCAGAAGTTCTTCTCCAAGAAGAAATTGAGCAAATCTCAACCCAAAGAACTTTACGAGTAGATAGATCAAGAGGTCTCTGCTGAAGATTTCAAAGATCAGATCACTCCGCCTCTGCCAGCTCGTGAATTCAATACTGATTTACTGTGTATTTAGTTGTGCAAAATATTTGATGAATCCGAAGCAACCTCACCTACAGAGAAACCTGTCGACGGACAAGTTCTGTCTTGCAAGAATCCTCCAACTGATCTCGATGTGCCTACCGCTTCTCAGCCTCACGCCAGCCTTGAAGGATCTGCTGCAGCTGCTACCAATGAATACGTTACAGCCACCTCAGAATCAAAAACTTCTTCAGACAGTTCTTCGAGACATGCCTCAGAGTGAATCATATTCACGTGTTCGCACTCATGTATTTCATCACCTTTTTTACACTAGTTGACAAAAAGGGGGAGAATTACATCGAGCGTTTCCATTAATTTGCTCTGTCGGATTTGGTCTTTGTGTTAATTTGCTCTGTCTTATGAGATTTTTGTGCTGATCGCATCAAAGACTACTATCTTCTGCTCTGATGAAAAACCTTCTGCAATGAGCTATAATTTTCATAACCCGCCTGCTGCATCATACTGTCTTGAAGCTCTTATTTTGCAGGTGGGATTATTAATGAAAGTCATGAATGATTGCACTACTCTTGTTGGATTATTTCATTAGTGCGAATCATCACCTCGAATGATTGAATATCCTCCATGTAGGTCAATGAATTGCAGTATACTTTGTCAAAAATTATAAAGCATGCATATATCTAGGAGGGTATATTTCATCATCGAGACAAGTAACGCAAGTTGCACTCTTGTTCTTCTTTCACCTTACTTATATATCTCCACTTCGATGATTATCTGTTTTGTCAACAACCGTCCAAAAAGTGGGAGATTGTTGGTGCAGTGATTGACCCCTTACGTTTTTTTATTTTGTTGACATAAACAGTGTGGGACTTATGTGATTGCTAGTGCACATAGAGTAACAGGTCCTAGAAGTATCGAGGAGTTTGTTTCAAGCGACGAAGATAATCTCCCAGCATGGTAGTGAAGATTATCACCTAAGATAAAGCCAAGAAGAGTGACCCTAAAAATTGTTGAAGCTCAATCAATTGGTTCGGTGCGTGTCCAAAGAACATGACTACACTCGAGGAAGAATGAAGACGAAGTGAAGACGTAACATTTGTTTCATTCTTCTTCTTCTTTCATTGAGTCATAGGACTACCGTACTATTAAGAGTGCTATAACGTTCGAAGCTATGATTCTCTGATGCTAAAGCCAATCCTATGTAAGCTGTGAGAGAAATCTCTTTGTGTTCCGAGCAAATACTTGCTAGCAAGAGACTGTGATCTTCTTTGCTGTGAGAGATTTGTCTCGGATCGAGGAGTTAGTATTACTTGTTCCTCAAGTAATTTTACTATTACTTAAAAAATCCGACCATTGTAAATGTGTCAGTTGGCCATTGGCTCGACCGCGTGTCCAAAATGGCCATTTCCCATCTGGGAAGGCTGCTGCTATAAATAGCCATCCCGCAACGGATTTGATCGGTGGCTGCTCGGTATGATTCTGAGAAGATTTTCAAGCAACCCAATCTCAGAGCGATTTGAGTTTAAGATCCACCGAGAGAAAAACCCTAGAGCCGAAGAATTAGATAGTGGTTCAGCATCACAGGAATCTAAGTTTAGTACGCTCTAGCTATTACTGTTGAGAGCTGCAAACTCTCTTGACGGTTAGGTGTAAATTTCTTCAGGGACCAAGAGTGATTGTGGTTCTTGAAGAAGAAGTCTGTAAAGGTTTAGAGATAGCCTTCAATTATCTACCACGAGTGATTGCCATCGGTTCATGAATCGATTGTCGAGGAGAATAGGGCGAAGAGAGTTAATATTACGTGTTTAGTCACCTCCCATCCAACCAGATGTAGTCCTTGTGCAGAAGGACAAACTGTTCGAACAAATAGCTTGTCTCCATTGAGCTCCACTGGTCATTTCCTTCACCCTGTTTACCTTTGATGCTTTTATCTTATGAGATCTGTTGTGATGCAAAGCCTAGTTTCCATTCCGAACTTGATTCTACTTCACTGTTGTTTAATTTTTGTTTGTTTCGCTGCTGGTTTCTAAGAGATTTAAGTTTTTCAAAGAAAATTTAAAACTCCCATTCACTGCCCCTCTGGTAGATATACTTCGATCCTACAAAAATGACCAGCTTTAATTTATAAATATGTCTGCAGAAGATCATATAAAAATAAAACCAGAAAATGGATGCGCTAACATGCAATGTCTTCACGCTAGTTTCTTAATTAATTGCTTGCTTCTTAGGATTTCTTATCAAATCCAAGGGAGGAAGAGAGGTGGAAAGTGTTGTTGTGTCAAATTGAGATTGTGTAGCGTCTGAAGTAAAAAAATCATGTTATGCATGACTTTCAATCATATATAAAAATAAATAATTGCAGATTTATTTATGTTGTCATCATAAGTTTATTATTATACTGGTCGATGCATGTTGGGCAGACATATTATGAATTGGTATTTTTTTGATAATGAACAACTTCTATGTAAGAGAATTTGCTACTACTGATATACCGTGTGTTAGTTACAGAAATGTTGTGCTTTGATGATGCATTTATGAAGCACCTCTTATCCTATCAACGTACATTAAAAGTTTTCTGGTTTCCATCATGCAACTTCCTCGTCTTGTTTTTTTGGCTAACCCTCCACTATGCCACATTTCTTACAACTCGAAAAAAGAAGCAACTTTCCTTTGTTGTTTTATTTGTCTGTTGGCAAAGGTTCACAAGAAGGTGGCCCTCCGGTACATCCTTGATAGCAAGTTTCGACGAACCACTACGAAGAGGCTCCGCGAGGGCCTGCAGAAGAGGGTAGATGAGGTGTCCAACAGGTGTAACGCCAAGGCATGTATGCTAGTGTATGAAGAGGGTGAGGCGGTACTAGAGGTGCTCCCGTCCTACACCGAGGGGGTGGATATCCTGACTCGGTACAGGAATATGTCGGAGAGGAAGTTTCAGAAGACGATGAATCAAGATGGCTTTCTCAGCCAACACTTTGGCAAGCTCTAGGCCAAGGGCCACAAGTTCCAGCAAATGCAGTGGAACTTGTGGCCCTTGGCCTGGAGCTTGCAAAACTGTTGGCTGAGAAAGCCCTCTTGATTTATCGTCTTCTTGAACTTCCCCTCTAGCATATTCTTATACTGAGTTAGGATAACCACCACCTCGGCGTGGGATGGGAACATTGTTGGTACCGTCTTGCCTTCACCATACACTAGCACCCACGCCTTGGTGTTGCACATGATGGCCACCTCATCCACCTTCTTCTGTAGACTGTCACAATGCTTCTTTGAAGTACTGCGGTGGGACTTGTTATCTAGGATGTATTGGAGGGCCACCTTCTTGCGAGCCATTTCCAACAGAGGGATAAAACAACAAAGGCAAGTTGCTTGGTTTGGCGAGTTGAAAGCAATGAGGGTGGGTGGATTTATAGTGGAAGATCAGCCAAGAAGTCGAAGGCGAGGAGGCTATCGCATGCTAATCGATGAACTTTTAAATGTACATTGATAGGATAAGGAGGTGCTTCATATTGAGAAACTTTTAAATGTATATTGATAGGATAAGGAGGTGCTTCGTAAATGCATCATCAAAGAACACCATTTCTGTAAAGAAAGGATCAATTTTACTACCTTGAAGAAAGTTGGTGGTTCACATAAGCCATTGGTCTTTATTTCTGCCCCATCACCCCCTAAACAATTCCATATCGGAAAGAAGTCCTTTGGTGATTTGACTACATTTATTGCTGACATGGCAGTGGGTGGGCCTCTCTTGTCAGGTGGGTGGATGCGGCCTAGCCATCGGGCATTGACGCCCCTCTCCTCGCACAAGAGGTAGGAGGGGAGATGTCGTGCATACAACCATCTGTATATGGGACCAGCAAAGGTCCCTTTGCAGTTCGAATGGGGAGATTAACATGCACAAAGAGCAGATCTAGCAACCAACGCAAGAATTTACCCAGGTTCGGGCTGCTATGATGCGTAAAACCCTACTATTGCTTTATGTATTAGATGTGTATAAGCTTGGTTACAAGGGGCGCTACTTGCCGGTAAGAATACGCGGGAAGTGCAACTACGCGTGCAAAGAAGCAAAGTTCTGACCTTTGTAAAGGTTGCCATGGACCTCCTTTTATAGGGAAAGGGGTTACCAAAGTGGCAAAATGGTAAATCTGCACCCAAAATAGTGGCTATAGTGTCAAATACCTAACTCTGACGGGTTAGGAAAAATGCATTGAATGCACTACCAGGTGTCATGCCGGTGTAACGCCCTAGCAAGAATGGCCTCTCCTTCTGTGTCATTCTCCTAGCTACACCGTATTTCCTTGACACACTCCTGGGACAGTTGTCATCAAAGTAGTGTCTTCTGGCATCAAGCTGACAAGTTCCTACACATAGCTCACCTAACTACATCCCGACTCGACACCTATTTGACAAGTGGCGGGTTGGTCGATGAGGTGGATCAGTGGCAAGGTAGCGGGATGCTGCCGACATGGAGCTTGTCGGGTCTACATTTGCTTGCCGGCAACTCTAGCCTTGATCTTCCATACTTTCCTTAGTACTTTTTGATCACTTGCCTGGATGTCTTCTTGATAGCTTCACCAACTAGTCTTGGGTTTGCTCATAGCTGTCCTTCGGTAAGCCCTGCCGTCGGGTATGCTACAACTGCCTATGAAAAGTTTGGGGTATTAAAGGACCCATAGTTTAGTCCACCGATAGGAGCACCCGGGCCTGGGCCACACACGCATGCGAGTAGTCGTTGGGCTAGGCCCAAACAATACACATGCATGCGTGGCAGATGATAACTACCATAATCTACACTTTTACCATGCCCAACCGACATGCATTAAATGCGGAACATGGGAGAGGTGGGTTGAAACGGTTGCAGCAGTAATGCACCTGAAAAGCGCATCCATGTCGTACTGGAAAGAGCCAGCTGTTGGGAAATGTTGCATGGAAAACAAAAAATGTCTACGCACGTGCAATGATCTATCTACGGAGATGCATAGCAACGAGGGGGAGAGTGTGTCCACGTACCCTCGTAGACCGTAAGTGGAATCATTTCACAGTGCGGTTTATGTAGTCGAACTTCTTCGCGCTTCAACCGATCAAGTACCGAACGCACGGCACCCCACGTTCTACACACATTCATCTCGGATACGTCCCTCGCCTTGTTGATCCAGCAAGACATCAAGGTAGTAGATGAGTTTTGTCAGCATGACAGCGTCGTGATGGTGATGGTGAAGTGATCTCCGCGGGGCTTCCCCTAAGCACGACGAAAATATGACTGGGGGTGTAAACTGTGGAGGAGGGCGCCACACACGGCTAACAATTGATGTCGTGTGTTCTAGGCGGCCCCTCTCCCTCATATATATAGGTGGGAGGGTGGGGAGAGGCCAGGGCGCGCCCTAGGGCTGGCCACCGGCACCCTAGGGGATGCCTTGCCCTACGCCCCCTACCATGTATGTGTGAGAGAGAAGGAAAGAGGGGGTGAGGGAAGGAAGTGTGAATCCTATTCCTCAACTTCCTTTTCCTTCTCCCCTTTCCTGCTCCTCCTTAGGCCGGCCCATATGGGGGGCGCACCAGCCCCATGTGGCTGGTGCGTTTCCCCTCTTGGCCCATAAGGACCATATCTTTTGCCGGGGGTGCTCGGAACTCCTTCCGATGAACCGATGAGTACCAGATGTCCCCAGAACACTTCCCGTGTTTGAATACCATCGTCATATATATCAATATTTACCTCTCGACCATTTCGAGACTCCTCGTCATGTCCGTGATCTCATCCGGGACTTTGAACATCATTCGTTCACCAAATCACATAACTCATATAATATTATATCGTCAATGAATGTTAAGCGTGCGGACCCTACGGGTTCAAGAACTACGGAGACATGACTATGACACCTCTCCAGTCAATAACCAATAGAGGAACCTGGATGCCCATATTGGCTCCTACATATTCTACAAATAAATTTATCCATCGAACCGTTACGACACCATACACAATTCCCTTTGTCCGTCGGTATGTCACTTGCCCGACATGCGATCATCGGTATCTCTATACCTAGTTCAATTTTGTTACCGGTGTCCGAGTATTCTCGCGACAGATGCCAGGGGGTGGCTTGTCATGGATGGGGACAGGAGTATATCATTGGGCCCTGGAAGCAGGAATGGGCGATAGCTCGATCGCAAACGAGACTTACCCAGGTTCGGGGCTCTCCGTGGAGATAACACCCCTAGTCCTACTCTACGGGGCCTCTGCAGGATGACTATGATCAAATGGTGGCTACAAGGTTGCTCCTTGAGCTGTGTGCTAGACGAATAACAAGGGAAAGACTACCTCTCTTGCTTCTCCTAGCTATGGTGTATTTGGGTAGAATAATGGCTGAACCCTTTGCATGAGTGAGCCTCGGGGCTTATATAGGCTTGCCACCTAGGGGTTTGATTCTGAGAAGATTTTCAAGCAACCAACTCTTAGAGCGATTTGAATTTAAGATCCCCCGAGATAAAAACCCTAGAGCCAAAGAATTAGATAGTGGTTCAGCATCACGTGAATCTAAGTTTAGTACGCTCTAGCTATTACTGTTGAGATCTGCAAACTCTCTTGACGGTTAGGTGTCAATTTCTTCAGAGACCAAGAGTGATTGTGGTTCTCTAAGAAGAAGTCTGTAAAGGTTTAGAGATAGCCTTCAATTATCTACCACGATTGATCGGCATCGGTTCATGATTCGATTGTTGAGGAGAATAGGGCGAAGAGAGTTAATATTCTGTGTTAAGTCACATCCCATCCAACAAGACATAGTCCTTGTGCAGAAGGACAAACTGGTCGAACAAATAGCTTGTCTCCATTGAGCTCCACTGGTCATTTCCTTCACCCTGTTTACCTTTGATGCTTTTAGCTTATGAGATCTGTTGTGATGCGTAGCCTAGTTTCCATTCGGTACTTGATTCAACTTCATAGTTGTTTATTTTTCGTTTCTTCCGTTGTTGGGTTATGAGAGATTTAAGTTTTCCAAAGAAAATTTGAAACTCTCATTCACCCCCACTCTGGTACATATACTTCGATCCTACAAAACTGACCAGCTTTACTTTATGAATATGTCTGCAGAAGATCACATAAAAATAAAACAAGAAAGTGGATGCGCTAACATGCAATGTCTTCACGCTAGTTTCTTAATCAATTGCTTGCTTCTAAGGATTTCTTATCAAATCCAAGGGAGGAAGAGACGTGGAAAGTGTTGTTGTGTCAAATTGAGATTGTGTAGCGTGTGAAGTAAAAAAATCATGTTATGCATGACTTGCAATCATATATAAAAATAAATAATTCCAGATTTATTTATGTTGTCATCATAAGCTTATTATCATACTAGTCTATGCATGTTGGGCAGACATATTTTGAATTGGTATTTTTTTAGATAATGAACAACTTCTATGTAAGAGAATTCGCTACTACTGATATATCGTGTGTTAAGTAAAGAAATGTTGTGCTTTGATGATGCATTTATGAAGCACCTCTTATCCTATCAACGTACATTAAAAGTTGTTTGGTTGCCATAACGCAACTTCCTCGTCCCGTTTTTTTTTGGCTAACCCTCCAGTATACCACATTGCTTACAACTCGAAAAACAAACAACTTTCCTTTGCTATTTTATTCGTCTGTTGGAAATAAATGGTTCGCAAGAAGGTGGCCCTTCGGTACATCCTTGATAGCAAGTTTCGACGAAGTACTACGAAGAGGCGCCGCGAGGGCCTGCAGAAGAGGGTACATGAGGTGGCCAACAGGTGTAACGCCAAGGCCTGTATGCTAGTGTATGAAGAGGGTGAGGCGGTACCAGAGGTGCACCCGTCCTACCCCGAGGGGGTGGATATCCTGACTCGGTACAGGAATTTGTCGGAGAGGAAGTTCAAGAAGACGATGAATCAAGAGGGCTTTCTCAGCCAACATTTTGGCAAGCTCCAGGCCAAGGGCCACAAGTTCCAGCAAACACAGTGGAACTTGTGGCCCTTGGCCTGGAGCTTGCAGAATTGTTGGTTGAGAAAGCCCTCTTGATATATCGTCTTCTTGAACTTACCCTCTAGCACATTCTTATACTGAGTTAGGATAACCACCACCTCGGCGTGGGATGGGAACATTGCTGGTACCATCTTACCTTCACGATACACTTGCACCCACGCCTTCGTGTTGCACATGATGGCCACCTCATCCACCTTCTTCTATAGACTGTCACGATGCTTCTTTGAAGTACTTCGGCGGGACTTGTTATCAAGGATGTATTGGAGGGCCACCTTCTTGCAAGCCATTTCCAAAAGAGGGATAAAACAACAAAGGCAAGTTGCTTGGTTTGGCGAGTTGAAAGCAATGAGGGTGGGTGGATTTATAGTGGAAGATCAGCCCAGAAGACCAAGGCGAGGAGGCTATCGCATGCTAATCGAAGAACTTTTAAATGTACGTTGATAGGATAAGGAGGTGCTTCATATTGAGAAACTTTTAAATGTATATTGATAGGATAAGGAGGTGCTTCGTAAATGCATCATCAAAGCACACCATTTCTGTAAGGAAAAAGTCAATTTTACTACCTTGAAGAAAGTTGGTAGTTCACATAAGCCCTTGGTCTTTATTTCTGCCCCATCACCCCTTAAACAACAGGGGTGATTTGACTACATTTATTGCTGACATGGCAATGGACAACGATGGTTTTGACTAGTGGGTGGGCCTCTCTTGTCTGGTGGGTCACTACGACCAAGCCATCGGCCATTGATTCCCCTCTCCTCGCTGATGGGCCTCTAACGCCTCGTTGGTTACCCCAAGTGGAAGGTGTGAGATGCAGTGTTGTGGAAGTTTTTCCCTTAGCAAAGATGCCAAGGATCGAATCCCCAGAGACTCCTAGGTTCAACAAGTAGGTGTCAACTGCTAACGGCGCCAGATATAAGCAATCAACGTGGACCTGCACACAGATACAAATAACTTTGCTCCCAACGAGTACATAGAGGTTGTCAATCCCTCCGGCCTTGTAGTTCACAAAGGATTAAACGCAAATGATAGTAGTGATAGATAATGTTTGCAATAGTAAGTAAAAGCGAAAAGTAAATAGCGGATGTGATCAATGATGGTAATATAGACCGGAGTCTCATGATGTTCACTAGTGATGTCTCTCTCCCAAAAGACGATAAAACAGCTATGTGAGGTAAACGAATTACAGCTGGGCAATTGACAGGACCACGAACGCAAACCAATGCTGACTACATTGCAAGAAAGGTTGAGGTTCAAAGCATGGGCGGTACGCCAAAGTAAGTAGACCAAAATCCATCAATATCTACTACTAATCATCCACCTTGAGATATCTATCCAGAACATCTCGCTGGTATTAAGTTGCGAACCCCACCCATAGTGTAAACTCAATGCAACAGACAACTGCATTAAAAGAACTTTGCGTAAAGTAAACAATCCTTGCACCCGCGGGCACAAGCACCGTTATTTTCCCCCTTGTGGCAACAACACATCCCCTAGACTCATGTTTCTGTCACTCAAGCTAGTCATCGAGGGGCATGAACCCACAATCGAGCATAACGTTCCTTCTTGGAGTAACTAACTATTACTTGGCCAAAGCAATAAATAACAACGGAGAACATGCAAGAATTACTTATGAACATAAATATAAAAGAGGTAGATCAAATATATTACTCAATCACAATCTGAACATAATCTCATAATCCATCGGATCCCAGCAAACTCATCATAGCAACAGCATAAGGATTACATATGTGCCTCGATCATGTAGGGCAGCTCACAAGGACTAATTAGTGAAGCACAAGAACGGGAGGAGAACATCACATAGCTACTGGTCATGGACTCATGGTCCAAGGAAGACTACTCACAACTCATCCGGGAGGCGTCCATGGTGGTGGAGAGGCTCCCGATGATGATCCTCCCCTCCGGCAGGGTGCCGGGAAGAGTTCTCCTAGTGCTCCCGATCTTGGAAGCGGCGGCGGCGGCAGAACAGAGATGAGATCGCGAAAAAGAGTTCCCTTCCCGAGGGTTTCGAAGGACGCTCTAAATATATGCCAAAGGGGGGCACCAGACGGGGCTCGGGGGCCCAGGCACCCCCCCCGGCACGGCCCA
>LR738715.1:724351097-724423644 GCA_902687465.1 Secale cereale
CCCCCCCCGGCTGTACTTCGGGCGCAAGGTAGGTTCTGGAACGCTGATTTTTTATATAATTTTTCTGGATTTTTCCTGACAGTTCTCGTAATGTGAAAACCTGAAATACAAAAACAGCCGAAAACAGAAACTGGCACTGGGGTGCACTGGATTAGTAGGTTAGTCCAAATATGTTCAAAAGTGTATGGAAGTGTATAAATATCATAGCAATATCACCCAAAAGTGGCATGGAGCAAGCAGAAATTATAGAAACGTTTTGGACGTATCAACATGCCCAAGCTTAATTCCTGCTCGTCCTCGAGTAGGTAAATGATAACAAGAATAATTTCTGTGGTGACATGCTATTAACCATATAGGACTTTTTATAGTCATATGACAAAAGCTTACTGAGACAATGAATCTATAGTAATTAAGTTGCCTCATGAGAAAATCACAAATGACTGAAAGTTTTACAACATGACATTGAAGCATCAAATAGATTTGCAATGAACATGATGTGCAAATATGATAAAGTGATATCTAGCTTGCCCCCTTTAGTGAAGCAAAACATAAATGCAGGGGCACCTTGAAGGTTTAAGTGATGACTAGATACAATGATTTCAAAATAAACGATATCACAATCATGCAAAAGACAATGCTACTTTGGAACAATGCACATTACACTTAGAATGACAATCATGCTCTCAGTAGTTGGTGCTTGAAGAAAGAAGGTGGAGACTCAACATAAAACTAAAAGAATGGTTATGTGCTAGAGCTTTTTATTTTGAAAACATAGAAGCAATTTTGTCAACGGTAGTAGTACTTCATATGTGTCATGCATAAGACATCCTATAAGTTGCAAGCCTCATGCATCGAATACCAATAGTTCTCGCACCTTGTCCTAATTAGCTCGGATTTCCATGGGTTATCATTGCATTACATATGTTTCAACCAAGTGTCACAAAGGGGTACCTCTATGCCACCTGTACAAAGGTCCAAGGAGATAAATCGCATTTGATTTCTCGTTTTTGATAGATCTCAACTTGAGGACATCCATACCGGGACAACATAGAAAATAGATGATGGACTCCTCTTTAATGCATAAGCATATTCTCATAAGAGATTGAGGATTAATGTCCAAGCTAAAACTTCCACCATGATACATGGCTTTGGTTGGCGGCCCAATGTTCTTCTCTAACAATATGCATACTCATTCAACCCATGGCAAATCACCCTTACTTCAGACTAGACGAACATGCATAGCAACTCACATGATATTCAACAAAAGTGTGACAGTTGATGGCGTCCCTAGAAACATGGTTACCGCTCAGCAAGCAACTTATAAGAAATAAGATACATAGGCAACATATTCTTTACCACAATAGTTTTTAAGCTACTTTCCCATGAGCTATGTATTGCAAAGTTAGTCCGCTTAGTACAGGTGGAGGTTAGCAAAAGACTGGGAGCGACCAACTAAGAGAGCAATGATGGTCATAATCATGCAGAGCGACAAAGCAACATTGAATCAGGCATGGAAGTTATATCGCTACTCAGAAATAAAAGATCATCAAGGCTTGACAGACTTTCTTTATAGTCTTAAATATGCGTGAGCATACGCCAAGTCAATCAAAATAAATTCTCGCAGGAAGATATTACTAAACCATACCACATCATAGGCAAACAAATCAAGTTGGTACTCCAATAACACATTGGGAATCCCCCAGCTATTTGAGACTAACCATAAGAAAACCTGAACTACTAAGCGTCATTATGCACGTAGCATCTTTATCATAGACATATCAACCAATGCAACGGAAGCAAACTCTCTTAATAAGGTGAGCATGGTAATTAAAGAGAGTTCAAGCAACCAACTAAACAAAAGCTCTTTGAAAAGATAAGCATGAATACTAAGAGCAGAGCATGATAGTAGCTATTAAAAGACAAAGAACACACACATCAAAGATAGACATGAAAATTCTATGTTATGTTCTAGGTAGAAGTGGAGCGTGTTTCTCTCCCACAAAGAATGCTGAGTTCCGACTCGTTATGAAAAACTAAAAAGAAAACTAAAAGCAAGACGCTCCAAGCATAGCACATAACACATGAAGTGATAAAAATATAGCGGAACGAAAGACGAACTGATAATGTTGATGGAGAAGGGGATGCACTGGGGCATCCCCAAGCTTAGACGCTTGAGTCTCCTTGAATATTTCTTGGGGGTGCACGGGGGCATCCCCAAGCTTGAGCGCTTGACACTCCTGAATCTTTTTATCATCTTCCCTCGCACACTTGAAAACTCCCTTCATACATAACTCATCATAATCTGATTAGCGAGGTTAGTACCCTTAATAAAATAATTGTTCCTTTCTGGAAATAAAGATATTCTTGAAGTTCTACTGTTTCTCAAGATTGCCAAAAGATTTTTGCAAAGAAAAAGCAAGCTCTTGGTTTGCAAAATGAAGGAAAAGCAAAACAGGACAGAATCTGTGAAAAACAGAACAGCAGGTAGTAATTGATTTGTTCGTGGCACTTCTGCAACTCTAATAAAAAAACTCAGAACAGATGCATGAAAGACAATTATATAGAGAACGCTGTCGAAAAAATTAAGACCAAAAAGATGATCTGGTGATTTTATACTAATTTTTCTATCCAAGGACAGAATCTGTTTCCTGGACAGCACCTCACAACTTTTGAAGTTTCTAGCAATCAGAGGCTATACTTGGCACAAATATGAAAAGCAAAGATACAATGATGATGCTACTGTAGTAAACAACATCAAGACACAACAAAAGCAAAATATAAAAATTTATTCATGTGGGCTGCCTCCCAAAAGCGCTTTCTTTTATGCCTTTAAGCTAGGCATAATGCAAAAATGATGCTCTCGTAGGAATAAGAGTTGAAGAACAAATGAGAGCATCAAGAAGCACATATAAATCATATTTAAGTCTACCCCTCTTCCTATGCATTGGAATCTTGTAAAGAAATAAATTATTGAAGCATAAAGCAATAAGCATAGGAAGACAAAACAAGTGCAGCTTCAAAACCTTCAACATAAAGAGAGGGAACTTGATATTATTAAGATATTTAGAACCACGTCTCCCTCTCTCATTATAAATTTCAGTGGCATCATGGATGAACTCAACAATATAAGCATCACATAAAGCATTGCTACCATGATCCACACGCAAAAAGGTACTCTTACTCTCCACATAAGCATCATGAAGAGGATAAAACTTATTATAAAAGAGAGACATAAGCTCTTGCCAATCAAGCAAGTGCGAGTTATCGAGAAGCTTATACCAATCTGAAGCTTTATCTATAAGTGATACGGCGAACAATTTCCTCATGAAAAACTCCCTTGATACACCTGCAAGCTTAAATAATGAACATAGTTGTGACAGATATAGCAAGTGTTCACCGGGATGTCTATCTCCTGCATAACGATTAGCCAAGATATAATTGATAATACCAGCTGGTATTTTATAGGGCACAATTTCAGTAGGGGGAGGAGCAACCACCACAGGTGTGGGGCGTCTTCCCGCAAGCAACGATCCAATAGCAAGGTTGTCCATAAGCATAACTAGTGAAATACATGAAGAAAACTAAAAGGTAAACTAACAAGACTAAAAGCAAAGGTAAAAGATAGCGTGCAACTCCCCTATCCTGAAGAGTGGAGTCCCCGGCAACGGCGCCAGAAAAACTCCTTGATGGGCCTCTAACCCCTCGTTGGTTACCCCAAGTGGAAGGTGTGAGATGCAGTGTTGTGGAAGTTTTTCCCTTAGCAAAGATGCCAAGGATCGAATCCCCAGAGACTCCTAGGTTCAACAAGTAGGTGCCAACTGCTAACGGCGCCAGATATTAGCAATCAACGTGGACCTGCACACAGATACAAATAACTTTGCTCCCAACGAGTACAGAGAGGTTGTCAATCCCTCCGGCCTTGTAGTTCACAAAGGATTAAACGCAAATGATAGTAGTGATAGATAATGTTTGCAATAGTAAGTAAAAGCGAAAAGTAAATAGCGGATGTGATCAATGATGGTAATATGGACCAGAGTCTCATGATGTTCACTAGTGATGTCTCTCTCCCAAAAGACGATAAAACAGCTATGTGAGGTAAACGAATTACAGCTGGGCAATTGACAGGACCATGAACGCAAACCAATGCTGACTACATTGCAAGAAAGGTTGAGGTTCAAAGCATGGGCAGTACGCCAAAGTAAGTAGACCGAAATCCATCAATATCTACTATTAATCATCCACCTTGAGATATCTATCCAGAACAGCTCGCTGGTATTAAGTTGCGAGCCCCACCCATAGTGTAAACTCAATGCAACAGACAACTGTATTAAAAGAACTTTGCGTAAAGTAAACAATCCTTGCACCCCGCAGGCACAAGCACCGTTGTTTTCCCCCTTGTGGCAACAACACATCCCCTAGACTCATGTTTCTGTCACTCAAGCTAGTCATCGAGGGGCATGAACCCACAATCGAGCATAACGTTCCCTCTTGGAGTCACTACCTATTACTTGGCCAAAGCAATAAATAACAACGGAGAACATGCAAGAATTACTTATGAACATAAATATAAAAGAGGTAGATCAAATATATTACTCAATCACAATCTGAACATAATCTCATAATCCATCGGATCCCAGCAAACTCATCATAGCAACAGCATAAGGATTACATATGTGCCTCGATCATGTAGGGCAGCTCACGAGGACTAATTAGTGAAGCACAAGAACGGGAGGAGAACATCACATAGCTACTGGTCATGGACACATGGTCCAAGGGAGACTACTCACAACTCATCAGGGATGCGTCCATGGTGGTGGAGAGGCTCCCGATGATGATCCTCCCCTCCGGCAGGGTGGCGGGAAGAGTTCTCCTGGTGCTCCCGATCTTGGAAGCGGCGGCGGCGGCGGAACAGAGATGAGATCGCGAAAAAGAGTTCCCATCCCGAGGGTTTTGAAGGACGCTCTAAATATATGCCAAAGGGGGGCACCAGACGTGGCTCGGGGGGCCCAGGCGCCCCCCGGCGCGGCCCAGGGGGGGCGCGCCGCCAGGGCGCCTGGGGCCCTGGTGCCCCCCCCCCCCCGGGCTATACTTCGGGCACAAGGTAGGTTCTGGAACGCTGATTTTTTATATAATTTCTCTGGATTTTTCCTGACAGTTCTCGTAATGTGAAAACCTGAAATACAAAAACAGCCGAAAACAGAAACTGGCACTGGGGTGCACTGGATTAGTAGGTTAGTCCAAATATGATCAAAAGTGTATGGAAGTGTATAAATATCATAGCAATATCACCCAAAAGTGGCCTGGAGCAAGCAGAAATTATAGATACGTTTTGGACGTATCACTCGCACAACAGGTAGGACGGGAGATGTCGTGCATACGAACAACTATATATGGGACCGAAAAAGGTCCCTTGGCGGTTCGAATGGGGAGATTAACATGCACAAAGAGCAGATCTAGCAACCAACGCAAGAATTTTCCCAGGTTCGGGCTGCTATGATGCATAAAAACCTACTGTTGCTTTATGTGTTAGATGGGTATAAGCTTGGTTACAAGGAGCGCTACTTGCTGGCAAGAATACGCGGGAAGTGCAACTACGCGTGCAAAGAAGCAAAGTTCTGACCTTTGTAAAGGTAGCCATGGACGTCCTTTTATAGGGAAAGGGGTTACCAAAGTGGTAAAATGGTAAACATGCACCCTAAATAATGGCCATAGTGCCAAATACCTAACTCTGACGGGTTAGAAAAAATGCATTAAATGCATCACGAGGTGTCATGCCGGTGGAACGCCCCAGCAGGAATGGCCTCTCCTTCTGTGCCATTCTCCTAGCTACACTGGATTTCCTTGACACGCTCCTGGGACAGTTGTCGTTAAATTTATGTCTTCTGGCATCAAGCTGACAAGTTCCTAGTTATAGCTCACCTAACTACATGCCGGCTCGACACCTATTTGACAAGAAACGGACTAGTCGATGAGGAGGATCATTGGCAAGGTAGTGGGATGCTGCCGACATGGAGCTTGTCGGGCCTACATTTTCTTGCCCGCAACTCTAGCCTTGATCTTCCATACTTTCCTTAGTACTTTTCGATCACTTGCATGGATGTCTTCTTTATAGCTTCACAACCTAGTCTTGGGTTTGCTGATAGTTGTCCTTCAGCAAGCCCTGCCGACGGGTATGCTACAACTTCCTATGAAAAGTTTGGGGGTACTAAAGGACCCATAGTTTAGTCCACCGATAGGAGCACCCGGGCCTGGGCCACACACGCATGCGAGTCGTCGTTGGGTTAGGCCCAAACAATACACATGCATGTGTGGCAGATGATAACTACCATAAGCTACTCTTTTACCATGCCCCCATGACATGCATAAAATGCGGAACATGGGAGAGGTGGGTTGAAACGGTTGCAACAGTAATGCACCTGAAAAGAGCATCCATGTCATACTGTAAAGAGCCAACTATTGGGAAATGTTGCATGGAAAACAAAAAATATCTACGCACATGCAATGATCTATCTATGGAGATGCCTAGCAACGAGGGGGAGAGTGTGTCTACGTACCCTCGTAGACCATAAGTGGAATCAATTCACAGCGCGGTTGTTGTAGTTGAACTTCTTCGCGCTTCAACCGATCAAGTACCGAACGCACGGCACCCCATGTTCTACACACATTCATCTCGGATACGTCCCTCGCCTTGTTGATCCAGCAAGACATCAAGGTAGTAGATGAGTTTCGTCAGCATGACGGCGTCGTGATGGTGATGGTGAAGTGATCTCCGCGGGGCTTCCCCTAAGCACGACGAAAATATGACTGGGGGTGTAAACTGTGGAGGAGGGCGCCGCACACGGCTAACAATTGATGCCGTGTGTTCTAGGCGCCCCCTCTCCCTCATATATATAGGTGGGAGAGGTGGGGAGAGGCCAGGGCGCGCCCTAGGTGTCGGTGTACTAAGGTAGGGGTACCTCAGTACCCCAACTTGTGCACGGGCAGTAGCAGCTTCCCGCAGCAGGGCCTACCACGCGCTCGTCGGAGACCTTCCTGCTCCATATAAAACCATTCAAAAACAAAGTATACAAGACAGAAGATCGAGACCCCGGCGAGTGGAGCTTGCCGGGAAGGCCGTTCCAGGCTCAAGATTACCTCACTCACGCAAGGCCCTGGCAAGAGGAGCTTGCCAGGAAGACTAGAAGATTATATTACGGAAGACATGCCTCGGCGCTATACGCGCCCCGGCAGGGCCCGGGGAGCGACAAGCTTCAGAGCCCGGCAAGCTCCCGGGCCCGGCAAGATCAAGACCCCGGCAAGGTACTTGCCGGGGAGGATTGCGCTGTGTGCCCACGCTCCAGCTCATCGAACCACGCGTCGCCCTGGGGCCACTCCAGGGACGCGTGGCGGATGGCTGTGCAGCCTGGGGGACACGGTGGCATTCCACGGTGGTAAAGCCATCGCCGTGGCAAACGGAGACGCAAGGGCGGGCGCTTTTGGGGTCGACGGCGATGGGCATTGAATGCTCTTGTCCCCCACTGTCAAAGTAGGTAGCGACCGCTGTTCACGCACTGTAGCTCCACTATTCCCGCACTGTTACAACTACCACCTCTTTTAAATTTTTACCCCTTTCTCCTACGTTGACACCTGTCGGTGACCCCTTGCACTATAAAAGGAGGGGGTTCGGAACCTAGATCGCTCATACGCTCGGTATAGCTAGTTCTTCAAGCTCCCGAGCCCTCCAACTCAATACAAACTAAGCAGGAGTAGGGTTTTACGCGTCCATCGCGGCCCGAACCTGGGTAAAACTGCCCGCGTGTTCACTACGATCTGCTCTTCGTGCTCCCTCCGCCCTCTTACCGCACAAGCAAGGGGCTCCGGTCCCATAGGTGCTCGTGGTGGACAGTTTCCCCCGACATCTTTGGCGCGCCAGGTAGGGGGCGTCGAGGTTGTGCGAATCTGATCCGGCGCTCACGCGGGCGCATCCTTCATCAACCTCTCCGAATTCGTTAGCAACCTCATCAGCAACAGCGACATGGCCCCGAAGAAGAAGGCTTCGGAGGTCGCAGGCCCGTCTGCGTCTCATCCGCCGCCACCGGAGCCAACGGTGGGCGGGGGAGACGCCGTCGGGAGGGTGGTCGCCGGCGAGGACACTCGCGGCGCCACCAAATCCAAGGACAGGACGGACGACCGAGCCTCGGTCTCCGTGGACGCGCCGCGTCCGTCCCAGCAAACGACAACCCAGCAGCGCCATGCCACAGGAGGTGGCATCCGCCTGCTGGGCCAAGGGCAAACCGGAGGTTCGCGGGACGCTCCGGGCCATCGTCCAGGCACGAGCAAGGCGCGGTCGCCGGGACGGGACCCTGCTCCTTCTAACGCTGTTAGGAGTCCGAGCATATCCCGCTCCTCGCATCGCTCGCCCCCGCTCCCCTCCACGCCAGCAGAAGCGCTCGCAAGGGCGCAACTGCTCCTCGACTTCCCTCCAGCGGCTGACAAGGCCGAAGACTGGAGGGCCACCATCCAGAGCCTGATCGCCTTCGCCAACAACGATACGCCGCAGCAGCCGGCGACCTCACGGCCGCGGCAAGTCGAGAAGACGAAGGCCGACGGTGACAAGACCGCCGGGGGTGCAACCACCGTGCACTCCCCGCCGCAGAAGCAGAAGACGCCGCCCCGCCGTAACAACGCCGACGACGGCTCCACGGCGTCGTCGGACCCGCGGGCTCGTCGAGACCAGCGCCAAGTCCTTGACAACCGGCGACAAGAAGACGCTCGAACGACAATCGAGCGCCGCCGAGAAGCTCGGCGACAATCAGACCAGAGAGCTGGGAACGCTGTCGACGCGCGCGCGCCCGGTGAACCAGGCGACTTGCCGTACGCGGCAGGTTGCCCTGCGTTTACCCGCGAGCTGCGGCGCGTCCAGTGGCCCAGCATGAAGAACTTCAAGCCCGACGTACCGGAGAAGTACGACGGCAAGACGCATCCCTCGGAATTCCTCAGCATTTACACCATCGCGGTGCAGGCTGCCGGGGGGCGCGACGAGAAGATTTTGGCAAACTACTTCCCGCTCGTGCTTAAGCCGAACGTCCGTTCGTGGCTTATGCACTTGCCGGAAGGCTCCATTTCTTCTTGGGCAGACCTTTGCCACCAGTTTGTTGGCGCCTTCACGGGCGGCCACAAACCCCACGGCCAGGAGAGTGATCTCCACATTCTGGCCCAGAAGGAAGGAGAATCCCTGCGCAAGTACATCCAACGCTTCAGTCGAGTGCAGCACAACATCCCCGACGTCCACCCTGCCGCGGTTATCAGCGCGTTCCACCAGAACGTGCGTAACCGCCGCATGCGTGAGGAGATGGCCATGACCAAGATACGGGATGTCAGCGAGCTTTATGCTCTAGCTGATAAGTGCGCACGCGCAGAAGAGGGGAGGAGACTCCCCGGGGAGGATGCTGGCGCAGGAGGAAGCGACAGCGACGACGCCGCCCCGGCAAAGAAGAGCCGGCGGCGGAACAACAGGAGGAAGAACAAGAAAGAGGTGCTTGCCGTCGAGAAGTCCGGCAAGGAGGCTCCCGCCAAGCAAACACAGGCTGGCGGCTCCGGCAAGGAGCCTGCCCCTGTAGCGGCAGCCGACAAGCAGGACGGCTCCGACAAGCAATACTGCAAGATCCACCGCACCAAGGGCCACGACCTCTCCGACTGCAAGCGCGTCGAGTACCTCGTCGAGCAGCAGAAAGCTGAGTACGAGAGGCGCGACAAGGAGAAGGCCCAAGGAGGCGGTGGAGAACAAAGCAAGAAGCGGCCATTCAACGGCCGGGGAGGACGCCGCGGCAAGGCCAAGCAGCGACAAGGTGATCGACCTCCCCGGGGCCGCGACAAGGATGAAGAAGACGACGACGAAGACATGGAGGATGAGGTTAACAGCGAGCAGGAGTTCCAGAAGGCCACGGAGGTCCTGTGCGTCGACGGTGGCGCCTCTCTGCACACCTCCCACCGCCAGCTCAAGCAGTGGGTGCGCGAGGTGAACGCAGCAGAGCCGCCCGTGGAGTCGCGCAGGCTCCTCAAATGGTCCAGCACGCCCATCATTTTTGATCTTGAGGATCACCCTGACCGCACCACTGCGGTCGGGTGCTTGCCGATGCTGGTCTCACCCACCATCCGCAACCTCAAGGTCACCAAAATGTTGGTTGACGGCGGGGCCGGGCTGAACTTGATCTCCTCTGCTGTGATCAAGAAACTCCAAATCCCAGATGGCGAGCTCGAAGAGACCGGTTCTTTCCAAGGAATCAACCCGGGAAGGAGCAAGCCCAAGGGGAAGATCACTCTGCCGGTGACCTTTGGCGGGGAGCTCAACTTCAGAACTGAGCGCATTACTTTCGACGTCGCTGATATTCCATTGCCATACAATGGAATACTCGGCCGTCCCGCCCTCGCCAAGTTCATGGCAGCTTCCCACCACGCCTACAACGTACTCAAGATGCCGGGGCCGATAAGCGTCATCACTGTCCACGGCGATAAGAAGGATGCGCTTGTCTGCGCCGACAAGATCTACCGGGATGCAGCAGCTGCGGCAGAGAAGGACACACTTGCCGCTGAAGCTCCCGGGGGGAAGAAGACGAAGACCAAGTCCGGCAAATGCTCTGGGGCCCACTCCGGCAACCGCACCTCTTCGGAGTGCTGCGCTGCCGTCGAGGACGTTCCATCGAGCTCCACTGGCAAGTGTAAGAAGGGGATGGCCGCTCCTCCGGCAACCAAGAAGGTGTCCGCCAAGGAGGACGGCACTGGTGGTACCTTCACCATCAGTGCCACACTTGACAGCAAATAGGAAAGCGCGCTCGTTGCCTTCCTGCGGGCGAATGTCGATGTGTTTGCCTGGCAACCATCTGACATCCCCGGTGTTCCCAGGAAGGTAATTGAGCACAAGCTTGCTGTTTGTCCTCATGCGCGGCCCGTCAAGCAGAAAGTGAGGAAGCAAGCCGTGGAGCGCCAAGAATTCATCGCTGAAGAAATTAAGAAGCTAGAGGCAGCTGGCCTAGTTAGAGGTGTGATCCATCCGACGTGGTTAGCAAACCCAGTCGTCGTGCGCAAGGCCAACGGGAAGTGGAGACTGTGTATAGACTTCACCGATGTGAATAAAGCATGTCCCAAGGATCCATTCCCTTTGCCGCGCATTGACCAGATCGTTGACTCCACTGCCGGATGTGAGCTACTCTCTTTTCTTGATGCATATTCAGGCTACCACCAGATCTTTATGGCCAAAGAAGATGAAGAGAAGACTGCATTTATCACTCCATGTGGCACTTATTGCTTCATACGCATGCCATTTGGACTGAAGAATGCAGGGTCAACATTTGCAAGGGTAGTGCACACTGCTTTCGAGCCACAGATCCACAGAAATGTAGAGGCTTACATGGATGACATCGTGGTGAAGAGCAAGAGCAAGGAAACCCTGGTCCAAGATTTGGAAGAGACATTTCAGAACCTGCGCAAGATACAGCTCAAGTTGAACCCCGAGAAGTGCGTCTTTGGAGTCCCCTCCGGCAAGCTTCTCGGGTTCTTTGTGTCACAGAGGGGGATTGAAGCTAACCCCGACAAGATTAAAGCCATTGAGCAGATCGAAGCCCCGAAGCGCGTCAAGGATGTCAGAAGACTTGCAGGTTGTGTGGCTGCCCTTAGTAGGTTCATTTCGAAGTCTGCAGAACGCGCCCTACCTTTCTTCAAAATCTTGAAGAAGGCAGGTCCCATGAAGTGGACTCCGGAAGCGGAGGCAGCGCTGCAAGATTTGAAACGGTACCTATCCTCCACTCCAATACTTGTCGCACCTAGACCACAGGAAAAGTTGTTGCTATACCTAGCGGCAACCAACCAGGTGGTTAGTGCTGCGTTAGTAGCGGAGAGGGAGGCCGACGAGGAGTCTGCACCACCGGCAAGCGAGTCCAGCGACAAGCAGGGGGCTGCTCCGACAAGCTCTGGCCCCAACAAGGACAACTCTGCGCAGGAACAAGATGAAGTGCGGAAGAAAATGGTGCAGCGCCCAGTGTATTTTGTAAGCTCCCTCTTGCAGGGGGCTAGATCAAGATACTCTGGGGTGCAGAAGTTGCTTTTCGGCCTCCTCATGGCCTCGAGAAAGCTACGCCATTACTTCCAGGCACATGAGATAACAGTGGTCACTCGCTTTCCGCTGAAGAGGATATTGCACAATCCGGAAGCAACAGGCAGGATCGTTGAGTGGGCACTAGAGCTGTCGAGCTTTGGACTCAAGTTTGAAAGTACTTCAACCATACAGAGCCGAGCTTTGGCAGAATTCATAGCTGAGTGGACCCCCAACGCCCGATGAAGAAGTCCAAGAAACAAGTGCACCCGTACAAGAAGCGACAAGTGAATGGGTAATGTATTTTGATGGTGCCTTCTCGCTGCAAGGCGCCGGTGCCGGCGTGGTACTCATCGCGCCCACCGGAGAGCACCTCAAGTATGTTATCCAGATGCACTTTCCCAGGGAGCAAGTGACAAATAACACTGCTGAGTATGAAGGCTTGCTTGCCGGCCTCAGGATTGCGGCCGAACTTGGGATCAGAAAACTAATTGTGCGGGGAGATTCTCAGTTGGTGGTCCGACAAGTTAACAAGAGTTACCAGAGCCCTTTGATGGAAGCTTATGTAGATGAAGTGAGGAAGCTTGAAGAGCACTTTGAAGGTCTGCAAATGGAGCACGTCCCGAGAGCTCAGAACGAAATTGCAGATGGCCTTTCAAAGTGTGCTTCGATGAAGTTACCTGTGGAACCAGGGACCTTCTTGCTCAAGCTGACTCAACCATCCGTTACACCATCAATTGGGCAGTCCAAGAAGAGAAAGTTGGTCTCCGGCGGCTACTTGCCGGCGGATCTTCCTGAAACCGCCGCCAAGGTCCCCAAGATCAACGACCAGAACGCTGAGGAACAGTTTGCTCCTGTAGATCCGAGGGTCTGTGCGGTCGAAGCAAGTGTTCCCGACAAGCCTCGCCCCGGCGAGCTTGCCGGGGGACCATCAGCTCCGGCGGAACCAGAGGTTCTTGCCGTAGAAGCTGAGGTCCCCGCAGCGGCCCTCATGCCTTTAGTCCTTGCCGTTGAGCCCCGGGCTCCGGCATGGGCGCAGCAGATCGTCCGTTTTCTGCAAACTGGAGAACTTCCCGACGACCCAGAAGAAATAGAGAAGATAACCAGGCAGTCAAGTATGTACCAGTTTGTGGATAACGAGCTGTACAGAAGAAGACTCAACGGTGTCAGATTGAAGTGCATCTCCAGGGAAGATGGACAGAAGCTGTTGGCAGAAATACACGAAGGCATATGCGGCCACCACATTGGCGCAAGGGCGCTTGCCGGGAAAGCTTTCCGGCAAGGGTTCTTCTGGCAAGAAGCCCTCCAAGATGCAACTGCACTAGTAACCAGGTGTGAAGCGTGCCAGTTCCATACAAAGCAGATTCATCAGCCAGCTCAAGCTCTCCAGACAATTCCTTTATCCTGGCCCTTCTCGGTCTGGGGGCTCGATATCCTCGGCCCCTTCCCCCGCGCCGTCGGGGGCTTTGAGTACTTGTACGTCGCAGTCGACAAGTTCACAAAGTGGCCAGAAGTGGAACCAGTGAGAAAGGTGACAGCACAGTCAGCGGTCAGGTTCTTCGGGTCGATTGTTTGCCGTTTCGGAATCCCTAACAGGATCATCACCGACAACGGTACGCAGTTTACTAGTCGCACCTTCATGCAGTATGTCCAAGACCTTGGCGCCAAGGTCTGTTTCGCTTCTGTTGCTCACCCAAGGAGCAACGGTCAAGCGGAGAGGGCCAATGCTGAAGTGCTGCGCGGACTCAAGACAAGAACCTTTGACAGGCTGCGCAAGTGCGGAAGAAACTGGATAGAGGAGCTACCGGCGGCTCTTTGGTCAATCAGAACAACGCCAAGTCGAGCCACCGGACAGACACCCTTTGCTCTAGTCTATGGAGCAGAGGCAGTTCTCCCCACGGAACTCGTATACGGATCTCCTCGAGTGCTCGCTTATGATGAGCTCGAGCAAGAGCAACTGCGACAAGATGACGCACTGCTCCTTGAGGAGGAACGTCTCCAGGCAGCTGTACGAGCTGCTCGATACCAGCAAGCCTTGCGTCGCTACCATAGCCGCAAGGTCAAGGCCAGGAGTCTCGAGGAAGGCGACCTTGTTCTTCGGCGTGTTCAGTCTGCCAAGAATTCCAACAAGTTGACGCCGAAGTGGGAAGGCCCTTATCGGGTGAGACAAGTCACGAGGCCCGGCGCTGTCCGCCTCGAGACCGAAGAAGGCTTACCGGTGAGCAACTCCTGGAACATAGAGCATCTTCGCAAGTTTCACCCATAAGGCGCGGTCGCCGTGACCCGTTCCGGCAACCACCTTTTTGTACAAGCTTTGCCTCTGTTGCATGTAACCCTTTGTACAAAGCCGGGCGCAGATCCCGTGCATCAGTAAAGCTTTTGTGTTTTGCGCCATTTGCCTTATGCATGTTTTTCTTCGCTATTTGCATGTGTTATTTGGCATCTTGTGCAACGTACATATCCGATAAGCATTAGCACGCCGAAAGGCCATATACTTGTTTCCCTCCTCTTTTTCCTTGCCTCTTAAGCAAAAGGAACGTTCCTCGCACACAAGTTTGCCGGGGGGGAAGGAGATGGAAGAGGAACCAAGTGCTGTTCAAGAAAGGGAAGCCTTACCAAGAAGCAAGCATTATATATAAGCTAAGTTATTAGAATTTGAGCAGTTCAAATTTTTAATTTTTAGTTGTCTTCCTTGAACAATCACACTTTGTATGGAAAACCTGTGCACGGAGGAACCTACCCGTAGCTAGCCGCACCCTTGTCTTGTTTTCGAGTACGCTCAACGACCTAAGTGAGCCGCGACAAGTGTCGCGCCCTTGTTTCGTTTTCGAGTTCACTCAACAAACTAAGTGCGTTGCGACTAGCTGCGGCAAGGTTGCTTGCCGGTAAGACCTTGGCCAGCAGGCTGCTCAGAGTCCAGCACTCAGCGCTCGCGGCAAAGGCCCCTTGCCGGCAAGCTCCCCGGGAGCGTAGGGTGAAAAACGTACAAAGCGGATGACCAAGACAAGGAAGATAACATTGCACTGATTGATTAAAATAAGATAAATATCTTACAAAGGATAACTTGTCACAATGATTAATGAGTTCATAACACCCTATGCAGCAACAAAAAGAGATAAAGATAAAGGAGGCCTAATCTACGCGGTCGCCCTCGATCCTGGAGATCTTGTTCACTTTGGCGATGATGTGGGCGACCTGCTCCTTCAGCGCCTCCATGTTCGCGTCGGCCGGCAAGCTGCGGAGAACGTTGGTGAGGTTTATGCCGGGATTGCGGTATACAATCTTCGTCAGCACACGCTCCAAGGTCCCCGTGCAGAGCCGGCGCGACTCCTCGGCCAGTTGCGCGGGGATCTTCTTCCGAAGATCTGCAAGAGCCGGCGCGATCCCCCTGAAGAAGAGGCTGAGCTTGGCGCTGTGAGGGAGGTTTGGGTCCGGAGAGTAGATGAGATGCTCCAACTTCAGCGCCAGCAGCTCCTGGTCGATGTTGGAGGCGGAGGACACCAAGTCGTCGGTCCACACCTCGACGGTCCGGCGGAAGTTCTCGGCCGCAGTGTTGGCGCTCTCCACCAAGCTTCGCTCCTTGCGGAGCTCTTCCTTCAGCTTAGTTTCCCGATCCCGGACGGCGTCGAGCGAGTCCTTCAGCGTGGAAACTTTCAGCTCAAGATCCTCAATCGAGTCCTTGGAGGCCTTCAACTCGTCACCCTTCTTGGAAAGACGCACCTGGAGTTCGGAGTTGGTGTGGGCGTCCTTCTCGCGCTCTGTGTTGAGCGCGGTGACCCTCTCCACACTAGCCTTCAGTGACTCCTCCAGTTGCGCGACCTTGGCGGCAAGCTCCTCCTTGGCGGTCTCCGCGGCAGCCGCGGCGGCTTTTGCCTACTTCAGCTCTCCGCCAAGGGCCTGTTCCCGAGCGGCAAGGTCTTCCTCGTGGGCGTCGAGGTTGACCTTCCGCTGGGTCAGCTTTCCTTCTCGCCGGGACAGCTCCTCCCCGGCGAGCCGCTGCTGCTCTTCGGCCTCGGCCTTCTCCAGCAACCATTCCTGGTACTCCCCGGCGAGCCTCTCGGGCTCCTCCGCCACGTCGCGGAGGGCAGCCTGGTTGGCGGCGCGGAGCTCCGCCGCGCGCTTCTCCATCTCGACGGCGGCCTTGGCGGCAAGGGCCTCCCGGGAAGCAAGCTTCGCCTGCCTGGCCCGGTAAAGGGCCAGGAGCTGGTGAAGCAGCTTCTCCTCCTTGGGCCCATCGCTTCCGCCGGGCGCCTCGACGATCTTCAAGCCCGCGGAGGCGAGGACCTCTCCATCAAAAGCCTCGCCCTCCGCGGGGGCTCGCGACGAAGAACCCCAAGGCACCTGGATGAAGACGCCGTTGGGAGCTTCAAGATAGTAGCCGGCCTGCTCCTTTTCGGCGGAGGGGTCGGTGGCCGGCGCAGCACTTGATGCTCCTGCCGCCTCCGGGCCGGCAGTGCGGTCGCCGTCCCCCTCCCCGGCCGCTGCGTCCGCAGCCGGAGCGGTCTCCTCCGCAGCTGGCTCGGCGGCTCCCGCCGTGTCCTCGGCGACAGGGGCGTCGCCGCCGCCGCCCTGCGCGCCCTCCTCCTCGACGTCGATGACCTCCGTCTCCATCTGCTCGGGGGGAGGAGGATCTAGAAGAAGAAGAAAAAGCAAAAGAAGTTCAAGCAAATATCCAAAAAGAGACAAATCCAAGGAGACAAAGTTACAGAACTTACCTTGGCGGACGTCGTCAGCGGCGGGCTCCCTCGCCGGGGAGCTCTGCCTTGGCGGGGTGGCCGCCCTCACCGGGCTACTCGCCCTTGGTGGGGTACTCGCCCTTGGCGGTGTACCCTCCCTTGGCGGAGTGCTCTCGCTTGCCGGGGAGTTCGGCCTTGGCGGGGACGGCGGGACCCGCGGCTCCTCGGGAGCGACCTCCGGATGCTCCTGAGCTTGCGGCTCCACCCCTGCACAAGTCAAGACAAAAGCATCAAGATATTAGAGCAAGACAAAACCTCCAAGCGCGCCCGACGAGCGGAAGTACAGAACCCAGACTTACGCTGGGGGCTGCGCTGGGGGCTGCTCCTCGGAGCAGCGCTCGGGTCCGGCAGGCTGGGCTCCGGCACGTCCCCAGTCGCCGCGATGGGCGAGTCGTCCGCGACCTCGACCACGAGCACCTTGGCTTTCTTCGCCACTCGCTGGGTCAAGGTCCTGAAATCGAAACAAGAAGCAAGATCAGAATCTACAATAATCGAGACGAAATTTAAGAAGATGCAAGATCTCAAGTTCTTACTCCTGTTCATCCTCGTCGTCGTCGTCGCTCAAGGCGGAGAAGTCAAACTCCACCTGGGGCGCGTCCGCGCGGGGAGCGGGAGGCGAAGACTCCCTCGGGCGCTTGGCGGTCCCTGGGGCTGGGGGCTGCGAAGACCCAGCCCCTGTGGTAGCCGAGGCCCGGGGAGCGGGCGGAGCCGCCGCTCCGCTCTGTGAAGACTCCCTTCCGCTCGGCGCTGACTTGCGGGGCGCCTCTGTCGTGGCCTGCTTGCGGGGTGCCTCTGCCGTGGCCTGCGTGCGGGCCGCCTCCGCCATGGTTGGTGCGCCGGGCGCCCCCGTCGCAGCTTGGCTCCCCCGGGTGGCTCGCGCCGCCCGGCGAGCTGGTTGTTGCCGGGGCGCCTGCGCCCTCGTCCCCGTCGCCGTCTTGCGGAGACGCTTCAGCGGAGAGCGCCTATGGCTTGCCCGAGGCGGGGAGGTCTCCGATGATGAGGAGAGGTCGTCGGCGTAGAGCCCCAGGGATCCGTCGGAGCCTTCGTCGGCCCCGGCGTCCTCCTCCTCCTCCTCCTCCCCGGCAGGCTTGCTGGGCCCAGCGTCCTGCACCGTGGCCGCTTTCCCTCCGGCGCCTCCGCTCCCTCCGGCGCCTCCGCTCCCTGCGGCGCCTCTGTCCTCCGGCGGCGTTGCCTCTCGCCGCGGCCTCGGTCAGAATCCCGGGGATCCCGGAGTGCCTCAGGGAAGGGACCCCGGCGAGCTCGTCGGGAGGAAGCTTCAGCAGCCTGCGGATCTCCGCCTCCTCTGCTTGGCAGGACGCTTCCGCAGCCTCTGCCTCCTCGGGCGAGAAGCCGAATTCTCCTGCCGCTGCGGCTGCAGCGGCCTCTTCAACCCGAGAAGCTATGTACGCTATCTCCTGGTCGGTGGTGTCCCGTGTCAGCTCCCGGATCTCGTTCTTGTTCTTCGCCACCTCCACCAGGTTGTCGAAGAAGTTCAAGACGACGTCTGGCTTGGGCGGAATCCACGTGCGGTCGACGCCGTGCGAGTCACACGCGAGCATCATGGCGCGAAGGGAATCCCGGGCCGTGCTGTTGCAGAGAGGCACCACTCCCCGGGGACCTCTGAACCACTCTGGGTGGGCCGGGTCATGCTTAAATAGTTCCCGGACCATCCCCTTCAGCTCCAGTGATGTGAAGTTGAAGTTGAGCCCGGGGCGCAGCCTCATTATATCCGCCGAGTTGCCGTACTCCCAGGCCGGCCTCTTCCTATCTTGAAGAGGGGCGATGCGGCGGCGGAGGAAATCTGTGCCTACTTCTCCGACAGACAACCTTGCTACCCGGAGACGAAGAATCCTGATGAGGGCGACGTCGAGCTTGCTGTCGTCCGAATCCAGCTCGCTCCAGTCCCTGCCGCGCACGATAGGTGTTGTGCGCGGCGCGGTGAAAGATTGCGGCTGGTCCTCGACGATCCAACACCAGTCTGCACGCCACTCCTCCCACTTGCCGCGGAGCTCCCCCGGCAAGTAGGACTCCTTCTTGTTCAAGCGAAAAACCAAAGATATTCCTCCGGAGAGGGGGGCGCCGGCCTCTGCTCTAGGGGTGCAGAAGTGCCTAAACAGCGCTACGTTTGGGTATATCCCAATATAGTTTTCGCACATGTGTGCGAAAACCGCCATCGTGAGGATGGTGTTGGGGGTGAAGTCAAGAAGGTGGAGGCCGTAGGTGTGCATTATGTCGCAGAAAAATTCGGAAAAAGGGGGACAGAGGCCGCAGTGGAAGAAAACTGCGAAGAAGAAGTACCCGCCGGGGTAGTTGTCCTTGGCGGCGGCTGGATAGGCTCGGGTGCGGGGGTGCGCCTTGGTCTTCTTGGCCCAGAACAAGTAGTACTTGTTCCAGAGCTCCCGCGCGCTGAGCCTCGGCGAGAAGACGGCGTTCCGCTTCCGCAACGCGGCGAGCCTCGCCGCTTGCTCCGATTTCTCTTTCTTGGTCTTCTCCGCCTTCGCCTTCTCGGTCTTCGGGGCCATGGCGGAGGCGGCGAGGGAAGGGGGACGAAGAGTCCGGCGGCGCCGCAGATGCGGGAGACGACGGCGGAGGTGTGGAGGCGGAGCGCAAGAGGGGATCTCTGGAGATGGAAGAAGAGGCAATGAAGGCGTAGAAGGGGAACCGCTCCTGCTTCCTCTGCTTTTATGGGGAAGGGGGGGGGGCGTTTCGCTCTTTCCATTAAAAGAACGTGGCCACGTCTCATCCCACGACGCCGCAATCGACGCGTGCCGTTACGGGGGGACGCGGCGGATGCGGAAGTGGATTCGGCGTGCCGTGGGCCGCGCGTGCCCGTGCACTGTTTTGGGCCTGGCCCAACAGCGCTCGGCACCGTGTATGGCCCAGGCCCGGGGGCTCCTGTCGGTGTACTAAGGTAGGGGTACCTCAGTACCCCAACTTGTGCACGGGCAGTAGCAGCTTCCCGCGGCAGGGCCTACCACGCGCTCGTCGGAGACCTCCCTGCTCCATATAAAACCATTCAAAAACAAAGTATACAAGACAGAAGATCGAGACCCCGGCGAGTGGAGCTTGCCGGGAAGGCCGTTCCAGGCTCAAGATTACCTCACTCACGCAAGGCCCTGGCAAGAGGAGCTTGCCAGGAAGACTAGAAGATTATATTACGGAAGACATGCCTCGGCGCTATACGCGCCCCGGCAGGGCCCGGGGAGCGACAAGCTTCAGAGCCCGGCAAGCTCCCGGGCCCGGCAAGATCAAGACCCCGGCAAGGTACTTGCCGGGGAGGATTGCGCTGTGTGCCCACGCTCCAGCTCATCGAACCACGCGTCGCCCTGGGGCCACTCCAGGGACGCGTGGCGGATGGCTGTGCAGCCTGGGGGACACGGTGGCATTCCACGGTGGTAAAGCCATCGCCGTGGCAAACGGAGACGCAAGGGCGGGCGCTTTTGGGGTCGACGGCGACGGGCATTGAATGCTCTTGTCCCCCACTGTCAAAGTAGGTAGCGACCGTTGTTCACGCACTGTAGCTCCACTATTCCCGCACTGTTACAACTACCACCTCTTTTACATTTTTACCCCTTTCTCCTACGTTGACACCTGTCGGTGACCCCTTGCACTATAAAAGGAGGCCCATGCACAACGTAGAGGGGGTTCGGAACCTAGATCGCTCATACGCTCGGTATAGCTAGTTCTTCAAGCTCCCGAGCCCTCCAACTCAATACAAACTAAGCAGGAGTAGGGTTTTACGCGTCCATCGCGGCCCGAACCTGGGTAAAACTGCCCGCGTGTTCACTACGATCTGCTCTTCGTGCTCCCTCCGCCCTCTTACCGCACAAGCAAGGGGCTCCGGTCCCATAGGTGCTCGTGGTGGACAGTTTCCCCCGACACTAGGGCTCGCCACCGGCACCCTAGGGGATGCCTTGCCCTACGCCCCCTACCATGTATGTGTGAGAGAGAAGGAAAGAGGGGTGAGGGAAGGAAGTGTGAATGCTATTCCTCAACTTCCTTTTCCTTCTCCCCTTTCCTTCTCCTCCTTAGGCTGGCCCATATGGGGGGCGCACCAGCCACATGTGACTGGTGCGTTTCACCTCTTGGCCCATAAGGACCATATCTTTTGCCGGGGGTGCTCGGAACTCCTTCCGATGAACCGATGAGTACCCAATGTCCCCCAAAACACTTCCAGTGTCCGAATACCATCTTCTTATATATCAATATTTACCTCTTGACCATTTCCAGACTCCTCGTCGTGTCCGTGATCTCATCCGGGACTCCGAAAAACATTCAGTCACCAAATCACATAACTCATATAATACTATATCGTTAATGAACGTTAAGCATGTGGACCCTACGGGTCCGAGAACTATGGAGACATGACTAGGACAACTGTCCGTAAATAAACAATAGAGGAACCTGGATGCCCATATTGGCTCCTACATATTCTACAAAGATCTTTATCCGTCGAACCGTTATGACAACATACACAATTCCCTTTGTCCGTCGGTATGTAACTTTCCCAACATGCGATCATCCGTATCTCTATACCTAGCTCAATTTTGTTACAGGTGTCCGAGTATTCTCACGACAGATGCCTGGGGGTGGCTTGTCATGGATGGGGACAGGAGTATATCATTGGGCCCTGGAAGCGGGAATGGGCGATAGCTCGATCGCAGACGAGACTTACCCAGGTTCTGGGCTCTCCATGGAGATAACACCCCTACTCCTACTCTATGGGGCCTCTGCATTATGACTATGCTCAAATGGTGGCTACAAGGTTGCTCCTTGAGCTGTGTGCTAGACGAAGAACAAGGGAAAGACTACCTCTCTTGCTTCTCCTAGCTATGGTGTATTTGGGTAGAATAATGGCTGGACCCTTTGCATGAGTGAGCCTGGGGACTTATATAGGCTTGCCCCCCAGGGGTTTGATTCTGAGAAGATTTTCAAGCAACCCACTCTTAGAGCGATTTGAGTTTAAGATCCACCGACATAAAAACCCTAGAGCCAAAGAATTAGATAGTGGTTCAGCATCACGGGAATCTTAGTTTAGTACGCTCTAGCTATTACTGTTGAGAGCTGCAAACTCTCTTGACGGTTAGGTGTCAATTTCTTCAGAGACCAAGAGTCATTGTGGTTCTCGAAGAAGAAGTCTGTAAAGTTTTAGAGATAGCCTTCAATTATCTACCACGAGTGATCGGCATCGGTTCATGAATCGATTGTCGAGGAGAATAGGGCAAAGAGAGTTAATATTCTGTGTTAAGTCACATCCCATCCAACAAGACGTAGTCCTTGTGCAGAAGGACAAACTGGTCGAACAAATAGCTTGTCTCCATTGAGCTCCACTGGTCATTTCCTTCACCCTGTTTACCTTTGAAGCTTTTAGCTTATGAGATCTCTTGTGATGCATAGCCTAGTTTCCATTCGGTACTTGATTCTACTTCACAGTTGTTTATTTTTCGTTTGTTCCGCTGCTGGGTTATGAGAGATTTAAGTTTTCCAAAGAAAATTTAAAACTCTCATTCACCCCCACTCTGGTAGATATACTTCGATCCTACAAAAGTGACCAGCTTTACTTTATGAATATGTTTGTAGAAGATCATATAAAAATAAAACAAGAAAATAGATGCACTAACATGCAATGTCTTCATGCTAGTTTCTTAATCAATTGCTTGCTTCTAAGGATTTCTTATCAAATCCAAGGGAGGAAGAGACGTGGAAAGTGTTGTTGTGTCAAATTGAGATTGTGTAGCATGTGAAGTAAAAAAAATCATGTTATGCATGACTTGCAATCATATATAAAAATAAATAATTCCATATTTATTTATGTTGTCATCATAAGCTTATTATCATACTGGTCTATGCATGTTGGGCAGACATATTTTGAATTGGTATTTTTTTAGATAATGAACAACTTCTATGTAAGAGAATTCGCAACTACTGATATACCGTGTGTTAAGTAAAGAAATGGTGTGCTTTGTGATGCATTTATGAAGCACCTCTTATCCTATCAACGTACATTAAAAGTTTTTTGATTGCCATAACGCAAGTTCCTCGTCCTATTTTTTAGGCTAACCCTCCACTATACCACATTGCTTACAACTCGACAAACAAGCAACTTTCCTTTGTTGTTTTATTCGTCTGTTGGCAATTAATGGTTCGCAAGAAGGTGGCCCTTTGGTATATCATTGATAGCAAGTTTCGACGAAGTACTACGAAGTGGCGCCGCGAGGTCCTGCAAAAGAGGGTATATCAGGTGGCCAACAGGTGTAACGCCAAGGCCTGTATGCTAGTGTATGAAGAGGGTGAGGTGGTACCAGAGGTGCTCCCGTCCTACACCGAGGGGGTGGATATCCTGACTCGGTACAGGAATTTGTTGGAGAGGAAGTTCAAGAAGACGATGAATCAAGAGGGCTTTCTCAGCCAACATTTTTCCAAGCTCCAGGTCAAGGGCCACAAGTTCCAGCAAACATAGTGCAACTTGTGGCCCTTGGCCTGGAGCTTGCAGAATTGTTGGCTGAGAAAGCCCTCTTGATATATCATCTTCTTGAACTTCCCCTATAGCATATTCTTATACTGAGTTAGGATAACCACCACCTCGGCGTGGCATGGGAACATTGCTGGTACCATCTTGCCTTCACCATACACTAGCACCCACGCCTTGGTGTTGCACATGATGGCCACCTCATCCACTTTCTTCTGTAGACTGTCACGGTGCTTCTTTGAAGTACTACGTCGGGACTTGTTATCCAGGATGTATTGGAGGGCCACCTTCTCGCGAGTCATTTCCAACAGAGGGATAAAACAACAAAGGCAAGATGCTTGGTTTGGCAAGTTGAAAGCAATGAGGGTGGGTGGATTTATAGTGGAAGATCAACCAAGAAGACCAAGGCGAGGAGGCTATAGCATGCTAATCGAAGAACTTTCAAATGTACGTTGATAGGATAAGGAGGTGCTTCATATTGAGAAACTTTTAAATGTATATTGATAGGTTAAGGAGGTGCTTCGTAAATGCATCATCAAAGCACACCATTTCTGTAAGGAAAAAGTCAATTTTACTACCTTGAAGAAAGTTGGTAGTTCACATAAGCCCTTGATCTTTATTTCTGCCCCATCACCCCCTAAACAATTTCATATCGGAAAGAAGTCATTTGGTGATTTGATTACATTTATTGCTGACATGGCAATGGTTAACGACGGTTTTGACTAGTGGGTGGGCCTCTCTTGTCAAGTGGGTCACTCTGGCCTAGCCATCGTGCATTGATGCCCCTCTCTTCGCACAACAGGTAGGAGGGGAGATGTCGTGCATACGAACATCTATATATTGGAACAACAAAGATCCCTTTGCAGTTCGAATGGGGAGATTAACATGCAAAAAGAGCAGATCTAGCAACCAACGCATGAATTTACCCAGGTTCGGGCTGCTATGATGCGTAAAAACCTACTGTTGCTTTATGTATTAGATGGGTATAAGCTTGGTTACAAGGAGCGCTACTTGCCGGCAAGAATATGCGGGAAGTGCAACTATGCGTGCAAAGAAGCAAAGTTCTGGCCTTTGTAAAGGTAGCCATGGACCTCCTTTTATAGGGAAAGGGGTTACCAAAGTGGCAAAATGGTAAACCTGCACCTTAAATAGTGGCCATAGCGCCAAATACCTAACTCTGACGGGTTAGGAAAAATGCATTAAATGCACCATGAGGTGTCATGCCGGTGGAATGCCCCAGCAGGAATGGCCTCTCCTTCTGTGTCATTCTCCTAGCTACACTATATTTCCTTGACACGCTCCTAGGACAGTTGTCGTTAAAGTTGTGTCTTCTGGCATCAAGCTGAAAAGTTCCTAGATATAGCTCACCTTACTACATGCCGGCTCGAAACCTATTTGACAAGCGACGGGCAGTTCGATGAGATGGATCAGATGCTGCCGACATGGAGCTTGTCGGGTCTACATTTTCTTGACGGCAACTCTAGCCTTGATCTTCCATACTTTCCTTAGTACTTTTAGATCACTTGCATGGATGTCTTCTTTGTAGCTTCACCAACTAGTCTTGGGTTTGCTCATAGTTGTCCTTCGGCAAGCCCTGCCGACGGGTATCCTACAACTGGCTATGAAAAGTTTGGGGTACTAAAGGACCCATAATTTAGTCCACTGATAGGAGCACCCAGGCCTGGGCCACACATGCATGCGAGTCGTCGTTTGGTTAGGCCCAAACAATACACATGCATGTGTGGCAGATGATAACTACCATAATCTACTCTTTTACCATGCCCCCACGACATGCATAAAATGCAGAACATGGGAGAGGTGGGTTAAAACGGTTGCAACAGTGATGGACCTGAAAAGAGCATCCATGTCGTACTGTAAAGAGCAAACTATTGGGAAATGTTGCATGGAAAAGAAAAAATATCCTCGCACATGCAATGATCTATCTATGGAGATGCATAGCAACGAGGGGAGAGTGTGTCTACGTGCCCTCGTAGACCGTAAGTGGAATCAATTCACAGTGTGGTTGATGTAGTCGAACTTCTTCGTGCTTCAACCGATCAAGTACCGAACGCATGACACCTCCATGTTCTACACACATTCAGCCCGGAGACGTTTGTCGCCTTCTTGATCCAGCAAGACATCAAGGTAGTAGATGAGTTTCATCAGCATGATGGCTTCGTGACGGTGATGGTGAAGTGATCTCCGCTGGGCTTCCCCTAAGCATGACAAAAATATGACCATGGGTGTAAACTGTGGAGGGGGCGCTGCACACGGCTAACCATTGATGACGTGTGTTCTACTCCTAGGCGCCCCCTCTACCTCATATATATAGGTGGGAGGGTGGGGAGAGGCCAGGGCGCGCCCTAGGGCTGGCCACCGGCTGTAAGGACCCGATTTTCAGGGTATTAAATTCCCAAAAATGGCCCTTGTGCTCACCAGCCCCAGTATTACTGTTAGCTGATGAGGCACCACTTGATACAGAAATTTCCAAGCAAAGGTACAAATATGTAGTACAAGACCATTATGGCCTTTAAGTGCAACACGAGGTTTCTAGTGGCTGATGGCGGAAGCGGTTGTAACACGTCGGCGTCTGTGGGACGCCATTTCCCACGGGAACAGCTGACCAGGTTAACTCCTATCTTCGTGAGGCTGCTAACACCGTTGTATAGGTCCCGGGTTGCTATCGTGACGCTCCTCTCCATGCGAGGAATCTGGCCAAGACAATATCTAGGGACAAGCCAGTGAGTACTTTGAATGTACTCGCAAACATTATGAACATGGGTGAAATAAAATCACGCTCGAAAATATTTGATGATCACGATGTTAATTATGATGTGACAGTCCATGATGCAAGCATTTCATCTGTATAAAAAAATGCATATGCTTTCAGGGAGAGACGGTAAAATAAAAGCGAATCATCCCACAGTCGGGCGTCTGAGCGACACCACATAAAGGGCTTATGAAGAAAACTAAAAAAATGTAATGCCACAGTCGGACGTCTGAGCGACATCAAATAAAGGGCTTATAAAGAAAAGTAAATAAAAAATACCACAGTCGGACGTTTGAGCAACATCACATAAAGGGCTTATAAAGAAAAGTAAATAACAAAATGCCACAGTCGGACGTCTGAGCGACATCACATAAAAGAAAAGTAAATAACAAAATGCCACAGTCGGACGTCTGAGCGACATCACATAAAGGGCTTATAAATAAAAGATGGTGACAGTGAGTATCCAGGAGGTAGGACCATCCCAGGGATACTCATTTATTTGAATAATACAGGGGTTAGTTCATCATAATCAATGTCACCATATGCCACACGTCATAAACAAGTTCTGGTTTTAGCAGTTTTCTCCTCCGAAGACCGACGCTAAGACCGACAGTTGACCCTTCCCAGACTGTAGTCCTAACCCAGGGACACGGCTATTCGAATAGATTTAATCTCTACAGAGGGTGTACTCTTTACCCAAGAATAACGGATTCCTTGAGTCCCTCTGGACTAATTCCGTTTACGGTCTTTTAATTTGAAGACACAACTGGCCGCACACACCAGCTTAACTTACCGGTGTCTGGAATCACCCACGACACCTGTGAAGCCAAACTTTAAGTGGGGAGGCTACAACCTCGACTAGCATGGGATCACCAAATTTATAACGCGCGCAAAACTGGGGAAGCTACCCCGTTCGGCTTCAACCGAAACACCCATGCCCCCGGACCAGGTGGCATGCCTACCGGATGCAGCCGGTATCTTCCACCATGGCCTCTCTGTACGGTGTGTGCTAGGATAGGGGGTCAACAATTTAGTGAACTGTACCCTACCTGTAGTAGGGACAAGTGGTAGTACGAAACGAGTATGGGGGTTACTGGAACAAGAATCGATCTAAGGTCGACTCAGGAGGTTCCAGCAGCATATACATGATTAGCATAATCATTATATTCCATAACCATAGTCGGAATCGCCACCCATCATACTTCACCAAGCCATACCGGACTCTGCCGTCTCAATGAGGAGCTAATGGCAGGCTCGTGTCTACACAAGACCACGACCTCCATGGCTTTCTTCCGTTAGGCAAGGGAAGCATACGAGGGGATACCGTCGTGCATATTAAACATCCACGGCAAGGGGTCTACCTTATGCACTCACGGGTAGATTCACATCATCACATATGAAAATAAAAGAATGCATCCATATCGTTGCAATGACGTGCTTTAGATCAAGGTTCAAAAATGCTTGCCTTCAAGTAGAGGGGAGGAGAAATGTATTCCACAACGTTTGGAAGTTTTCTCCCTCTTCAAAAATCCTAATAGAAATAATATGAAATTAATACATAAAATCACAACAGCACAAAAAAGTTGTCTGGAAAATTTCCAAATAAATTTGAAAATAAACTAGACCAAATTTGAGGAACAGCCGAAAAAGAATCAGTTCATTTGGAGCTATAGTTAAAAAGTTAAAGCCAGTCAAAGTTCGGTCAAACTCTGATTTTTAAACTAAAACAGAAAAGAAAATGTTTCGGCTGAGAATACGCTTTCGGGCTAGGGAATACGTACTCTGTGTTTTACGCCTCCAATTAAAACGCGTGGAGGCAGGGCTGGGTCACTGACAGTGGGTCCAGGGGGCCCACTGGTCAGGTTTCACGAGTCGCCTCCCCCTCCTCTTCCTTTGCCCGAGGGAGGCGGGACTCCGGCGATCATCGCCGGCGAATGGAGGCTCCTCGAGGGAATCTGAGTGCAGGAATGGATCCGCCACTCCTAGGCGGTCCTCCCGGTAGTCGACTGGTCGGAGGGGACGGAGGGAGTCGCCGGCAGCGAGCTCCGTGGCGGAGGGGGCCTCGGGCAGGATTGGGGGTTTGTGCTGTGGTGGGTTTTGATCGCGTTCGAGGGGTCGGGCAGCTCCGCAAGGTCGAGGGGAATGTGACGGTGGTGTTGGATGGGCGGGGGAGGCCCTGGTGGCGCCGGAGTGGTCGAGACAGTGACGGCGGCCATGGTTGCCGGAGAGGAAGAGGACGACCTCTCTGGTCTTTCTACTGCTACGGGCGGATCAGTGAGGGAGCGTGTGAGGTTGCTATAGGCGGGCAATGGCGGTTCCGCAGCGGCCGGGGATAAGATCGCCGGCGACCGCCATTCTGTAGCAGCAGGAGACATGGCGGCGACGAACACTTGCGGACGAGCTGGCGGATGAGCTCGCACTGCTCCAGGAGGCAGCTGGCGAGCGCGCGTGGCTCGGGCGGCGCCGACCGTGGCAGAGATCCACTGTGGTCGCCGGCGTGCCGCCAAATGCGCTCTGACGATGGTGCTGTGGAATCCCAGGGACGGCTTGGCATGTTCTCGTGTGCGGATAAGGCCGGGTGCGGCTCTGCAGGTGAGTTGGGGCCAGGGGCGCGACGCGGCGACCCGAGCGCACGCACGTGCAAAACGCGCACTCTGGGCGATATGCCAAGGCATGCTAGGGGGCTCCAAACCACAAGGGGGTCAGCAGGGTGGGGCTATAGGTTAGGACAAAACCATGAGACAAGCTGGTCTAGTCCGGGGATCAAGTTCATAACATAAACCAGAAACTAAGCCAAAATTGGTCATGCACTCAGGGTGTTTGTCAAAATGCCAGTGGCATCTAGCTAACTCTTGGGATGGCCAAATTTACCAGATAGGTGTCTCCTTGGATGAGTAAGAGGGTGGTGAGGTTAGTTTATCAAAAGCAAAAACTTGTTAATGCAAGTTTTGCAAGATCCCAGTTCTGGACAGAAAGTAGATGGCATAAATTCATGGACGAAAAATCTTCCAATGGGTCCACTCTTCAGGACTTAAGGGTTTGGTAGGAAGGACAACAAGTTGGAAAAAGCTCATGGCCAATGGAGCAAGTTAGAAAAAGGGCTGCAGTAGAAAGTGACCAACTGGACCAGAGAGCAAAAGAGGATGTTTTGCTCAACTTTTTCCAAAAGGTACCCAAGGATTTTTGCATGGAAGAGATGTAGGGGTTTTACTTGACATCCTTGAATTTTGGTGAAATTTTTGGACAATTCCATCAAAGGGTTGTAGTGCAAACAGGGCCCTAAAATAGAAGGAAATCACTTTAAATAAATAAAGCTCAGGGAGAAAACAATGCAAATGATCCTACAATTATAAAGGTTGCTCTCCTTGGCTTAGGGCAATCAAGTTCAAACAATATACTCACAAACTTTCACTAGGGCAAAACTCCACAAAAGCAACAGGAAGGAAGTTCTGACCAACACAGAAAACCCAGAAAAAGAAAAGTTGAAACTCCTGGTCAAAATTGTATTTCTAAAGCAAGATCAAAATTTTGGGGGTGTTACAACACCACCCCCTTAAGAAAAATCTCGTCCCCGAGATTTGCTAAGGGTCGCTATGAAAAGAACTTCTACAGTCACAAATGATTTTACCAACAATAATCGTTCTGCTCATGCAAATAAATGCTCCTACGGTGCATGGGCAATAAATGGTGTAAACTGCAGTGTTAAACCCTGGCGTTGCATGGAAAAAACTATGGTCGTGGTATATGAGATATTTCTACTTCGTGCTATAGTAACTTTAGAAATAATATTTCTAAATTTTTAAAATACGCTAGTTGCACCCGAGAGCACAGGGCTCTCACTGGCTGACAGGTGGGTCCTGGCCCCACTGTTAGTCTCTTCTTCTACCTCCGGTTCTCTCTTCTCCTCTCTTCCGCGCGCTTTCCCGCGCTTTCTCCACCGGCGACGGGTAGCTCGTAGGGCATCTAGGCCGTACTGCCGTAGTGCGCGGCGCGCTAGCTGCCGATGCAGCATGCACTCACCTCGCGGGCTAGCATGCTGTCGGCACTGCTCGCGGATTCGCCTCCGAACACCGGCGGTCGAGCGACGAGCGGCGCTGGTGGACTCCGCCCATCATACACCGATCTCGAGCTATAAAACGACCGAGGTGCTCCTTCTTCCTCCTCACACCTGGCCTCGCTTCTTCTTCTTCTTCCCTCTCCTCCATTTGTGCTTGCAGGAGCTCGGGTCGAGGCTCTAATGGCGGAGGTGATGCCGGACTGGTGCATGATCCTCGTGTGCGTGGGGTTGGCGGCATTGCTGGGGGTATCCGTGCTCTTGTGTGTGATGATCATCGACGATAGTCGTGATGCGGCGGCTCGAGTGCTAGATCTCCGCAGCGCCGGCCACGAGGATTAGGCGCGGATGTCGGGTGCTAACGGTGGTTAGTGCGCGGTAAGCAACTAGTGCTTGAATAAACTCCCACGAGTTTCTCCTCAAGAGACTATGGTGCGCTAGAGAGGTGGTCAATTAGATGAAGCATGTGTATGTGGACTAGCAACTTAGTGAACTGTGGGGAGTGGCCGGAGTTGTAATACTGCCGTTGCGGTGCTGTCCGAGAAAATAAAATATCTACGTGATGTGGAGAGGTATGTTGCAACAACTCAGGAGAGAAAATAATTAATATTTCACTCCAGGTTTTTACTTAGAGCAAAAATAAGTCAAGAGTTATCAACAGTGGAACTATTCCACACACAAAATTTAATACGTGATACGACATACAGCTTACAACTCATAAAGAGGATGCGGTGGACAACCAACATAGTAGTTACGCCTAAAACATAAATGGTAAACGGACAGGGTCTTGCGAAAAAGTCTCTGGTGCTGTGGGACACTCTTCTTCTATCAGCGAGAGCAGGTTGACCAGTCGATGAATGTGCTTCTCCTGCCCGGGCCTCAATGGTCTGCCGATGGCGATCCGAGGATTTAAATCAGCGAGGCTCTGGAGATAACCCATTATCCGTTGGGTCAAACGCTCTTGCGCGATGACATACTGCGTAAGGTTGGCTAGTACTGGGTCTCTATCTATTCGCCCACCAGGAAAAGATGCTGCTTCTCCGGGTGCTGCGCGGCTCGAAAAGTAGTAATATCCTCGTTCGCTGGCATAGGGCACCGCGAATCAAAGGCGAGCAAGCGCTTCATATGCAGCAGCCTCTATTGCCATCTGAGGAGTTGGCATGGATTTCCCCATGAAGGAAACCTCTGTGGGGTCTTGGTTTGGGTTTGCGGGAGGGATGTGTACCACCGCCCAATATTTCGAGGTGGATGGTGTGATCCTCGATTTGAGCAGCTCATACTGGGGTGGACGGGTAGCACTCATGGTACTGCAAGTAAAATCCCACAATATCTTCATGAAACTACCAGGGGATGCTTCTGGGGTTCTTAGATAAATACTAGGGATCGGCATGGCAAAGGAAATGGCTGTGAGAGTAGTGCACCAGTTGAGGAATGCTTGGCAAGGTCACGGTGTGGCCTTTATATAGCAACCGGGCTGGTTCTTAGGATCATGGTGAGGGGCCTCTATATCGTCGGTTTCGCTCTACAGGGTCGAGGTCAATGCTACAGGTACTCACGTCTTGTAAAAAGACGTGTTTACTGTGGGGGTTGTCGGTGAGGTGCTTTGGAAGTCGCACCTGACAAAAATAGGCATTCGTACACTAGCATAACTGTGCACGGATGCCATATAGATAAGAGCGCAAAAGTAAATTGTACATACATATAGGCATACAGGTTACATGACCACGGGGTGTGGAGAAGATAAGGCTTGGTACTACTCGGGTGATTTAATCAACTTCGTTTATATCCAAGCGGTCTTGCCTTGTGGACGCTGGAGCTTCTCCATGAGCTTCACTGTCCGCGTTGGCTGGAGGTGGCTGAGGGGCTGCAGGGTCGGGGCAGTGATGATGACCCTCGCCGGGATTGTTGGCTACAGTCCCGTTGGAGCGTGCGCCAAACAGGCGACGCATCACCTCTGGAGACACCAAGGCGTTTTGGTCAATGACCGAGGCAGGTCTCAAGGACTCGATCGGTTGCCCAAACAGCACGACTGGGTTGTCGGTGCCGGACTCGTCTCCGCCTCGTGCCGGGGCTCGGCGAAGCAGTTCTCCACGAGCTGCGATCAGATCAAGGATGATTTGATCGAATAGTTCCTCTAGCACGCTTACACAGCGCACCAGATGCAATAATGCAGGATCTGTCTCGTGGTCTCCGCTGGCAACTCGGGGAGGCCTACCATATCCGTTACGGCTGGGGTAGTAGTAGAATGAGCGACAGTTAACTCTGGGCGACAAGTGCCGGAGTTGAACTATAGCCTCTCGAGCAGCTAGTTGGATAGCTTGCGTCTCAAAGGAAGTTGTCCTTCCGGTGAACCTGTAGGGGCGTTCTGGTGACAGACCCCACCGTAGATGTGCAAAGTGGCCCAGAATTGACGGTTTTCACCGCCCATGGATTCTTGGTACACAACATATTCTGGGGGCTCCTCTAACGCAAGGGCACGACGGGTGAGGTTTGCGAGCACGGTCACAAAACCTCCAAGGTTGGTTGCTGTGGTTTCATTGTGGACAATGGGTCCTTGCATTTTAGCTCGGTCTGGGGTAGAGGATGTGCTGTGCTGAGTTTGGGGCTAGCGTGCCCTATTTATAGGAAAGGATGGAGTCTTCCTTCGCACGCTTGCGAAAGGAACTATTTAAGTGTCGGTCACTGGCGTGTGATTGGTAGGCTAGGCTGATAGGTTGGCCACCGACTGCCAAAGGTGCCGGTCCACTATGAGGGTATCTTACGCGAGAAGCTTGGCCGGGGTTAGAATATGGTCTGGTGTGGTGGTTAAACTAGGTTTTTGACCTGGCTAAGATAGGATTAGCCAACGGTCAGCCTGGCTCTGATACCAAGGTTGTAAGGACCCGATTTTCAGGGTATTAAATTCCCAAAAATGGCCCTTGTGCTCACCAGCCCCAGGATTACTATTAGCTAATGAGGCACCACTTGATTCAGAAATTTCCAAGCAAAGGTAAAAATATGTAGTACAAGACCATTCTGGCCTTTAAGTGCAACACGAGGTTTCTAGTGGCTGATGGAGGAAGCGGTTGTGACACGTCGGCGTCTGTGGGACTCCATTTCCCACGGGAACAGTTGACCAGGTTAACTCCTATCTTCGCGAGGCTGCTAACACCGTTGTATAGGTCCCGGGTTGTCGTCGTGACGCTCCTCTCCATGCGAGGAATCTGGCCAAGACAATAGCCAGGGTCAAGCCAGTGAGTACTTTGAATGTACTCGCAAACATTATAAACATGGGTGAAATAAAATCATGCTCGAGAATATTTGATGATCACGATGTTAATTATGATGTGACAGTCCATGACGCAAGCATTTCATCTGTATAAAAAAATGCATATGCTTTCAGGGACCGACGGTAAAATAAAAGTGAATCATGCCACAGTCGGGCGTTTGAGCAACACCACATAAAGGGCTTATGAAGAAAAGTAAAAAAATGTAATGCCACAGTCGGACGTCCGAGCGACATCACATAAAGGGCTTATAAAGAAAAGTAAATAAAAAAATGCCACAGTCGAACGTTTGAGCAACATCACATAAAGGGCTTATAAAGAAAAGTAAATAACAAAATGCCACAGTCGGATGTCTGAGAAACATCACATAAAGGGATTATAAAGAAAAGTAAATAACAAAATGCCACAGTCGGATGTCTGAGCGACATCACATAAAGGGCTTATAAATAAAAGATGGTGACAGTGAGTATCCAGGAGGTGGGACCATCCCAGGGATACTCATTTATTTGAATAATACAGGGGTTAGTTCATCATAATCGATGTCACCATATGCCACACGTCATAAACAAGTTCTGGTTTTAGCAGTTTTCTCCTCCGAAGACCGACGCTAAGACCGACACTTGACCCTTCCCAGAAAGTAGTCCTAACCCAGGGACACGGCTATTCGAATAGATTTAATCTCTGCAGAGGGTGTACTCTTTACCCACGAATAACGGATTCCTTCAGTCCCTCTGGACTAATTCCGTTTATGGTCTTTTAATTTGAAGACACATCTGGCCGCACACACCAGCTTAACTTACCGGTGTCTGGAATCACCCACGACACCTATCAAGCCAAACTTTAAGTGGGGAGGCTACAACCTCGACTAGCATGGGATCACCAAATTTATAACGTGCGCAAAACTGGGGAAGCTACCCCCTTCGGCTTCAACCGAAACACCCATGCCCCCGGACCAGGTGGCATGCCTACCGGATGCAGCCGGTATCTTCCACCATGGCCTCTCTGTACAGTGTGTGCTAGGACAGGGGGTCAACTATTTACTGAACCATACCCTACCTGTAGTAGGGACAAGTGGTAGTACGAAACGAGTATGGGGGTTACTGGAACAAGACTCGATCTAAGGTCGGCTCAGGAGGTTCCAGCAGCATATACATGATTAGCATAATCATTATATTCCATAACCATAGTCGGAATCGCCACCCGTCATACTTCACCAAGCCATACCAGACTCTGCCGTCTCAACGAGGAGCTAATGGCAGGCTCGTGTCTACACAAGACCACGACCTCCACGGCTTTCTTCCATTAGGCAAGGGAAGCATACGAGGGGATACCGTCGTGCATATTAAATATTCACGGCAAGGGGTCTACCTTATGCACTCACGGGTAGATTCACATCATCACATATGAAAATAAAAGAATGCATCCATATCTTTGCAATGACGTGCTTTAGATCAAGGTTCAAAAATAATTGCCTTCAAGTAGAGGGGAGGAGAAATGTATTCCACAACATTTGGAAGTTTTCTCCCTCTTCAAAAATCCTAATAGAAAGAATATGAAATTAATACATAAAACCACAACAGCACAACAAAGTTGTCTGGAAAATTTCCAAATAAATTTGAAAATAAACTTGGCCAAATTTGAGGAACAGCCGAAAAAGAATCAATTCATTTGGAGCTATAGTTAAAAAGTTAAAGCCAGTCAAAGTTCGGTCAAACTCTGATTTTTAAACTAAAACAGAAAAGAAAACGTTTCGGCTGAGAATACGCTTTCGAGCTAGGGAATACGTACTCTATGTTTTACGCCTCCACTTAAAACGCGTGGAGGCGGGGCTGGGTCACTGACAGTGAGTCCAGGGGGCCCACTGGTCAGGTTTCACCAGTCGCCTCTCCCTTCTCTTCCTTTGCCTGAGCGGAGGCAGGACTCCGGCGATCGTCGCCGGCGAACGGAGGCTCCTCGAGGGAATCTGAGTGCAGGAATGGATCCGCCACTCCTAGGCGGTCCTCCCGGTAGTCGACTGGTCGGAGGCGACGGAGGGAGTCGCCGGCGGCGAGCTCCGCGGCGGAGGGGGCCTCGGGCAGGATTGGGGGTTTGTGTTGTGGTGGGTTTTAATCGCGTTCAAGGGGTCGGGCAGCTCCGCAAGGTCGAGGGGAAGGCGACGGTGGTGTTGGATGGGCGGGGGAGGCCCTGGTGGCGCCGGAGTGGTCGAGACAGTGACGGCGGCCGTGGTTGCCGGAGAGAAAGAGGACGACCTCTCTGGTCTTTCTACTGCTACGGGCGGATCAGTGAGGGAGCGTGTGAGGTTGCTAGAGGGTCTGACGAGCTCGGGGGCTCCTTATATAGGCGGGCAATGGCGGTTCCGCGGCGGCCGGGGATAAGATCGCCGGTGACCGCCATTTTGTAGCAGCTGGATACGTGGCGGCGACGAACGCTTGCGGACGAGCTTGCGGATGAGCTCGCACTGCTCCAGGAGGCAGCTGGCGAGCGCGCGTGGGTCGGGCAGCGCCGACGTGGCAGAGATCCACTGTGATCGCTGGCGTGCCGCCAAATGCGCTCTGACAGCGGTGCTGTGGAATCCCAGGGACTGCTTGGCGTGTTCTCGTGTGCGGATAAGGTCGGGTGCGGCTCTGCAGGTGAGTTGGGGCCAGGGGTGCGACGCGGCGACCCGAGCGCACGCACGTGCAAAACGCGCGCTCTGTGCGCGCCCAGAGCACGCACGCTACGTGCTCGGCAATATGCCAAGGCATGCTAGGGGGCTCCAAACCACAAGGGGGTCAGCAGGGTGGGGCTATAGGTTAGGACAAAACCATGAGACAAGCCGATCTAGTCCGGGGATCAAGTTCATAACATAAACCAGAAACTAAGCCAAAACTGGTCATGCACTCAGGATGTTTGACAAAATGCCAGTGGCATCTAGCTAACTCTTGGGGTGGCCAAATTTACCAGATAGGTGTCTCCTTGGATGAGTAAGAGGGTGGTGAGGTTAGTTTATCAAAAGCAAAAACTTGTTAGTGCAAGTTTTGCAAGATCCCAGTTCTGGACAGAAAGTAGATGGCATAAATTCATGGACCAAAAATCTTCCAATGGGTCCACTCTTCTGGACTTAAGGGTTTGGTAGGAAGGACAACAAGTTGGAAAAAGCTCATGGCCAATGGAGCAAGTTAGAAAAGGGCTGCAGTAGAAAGTGACCAACTGGACCAGAGAGCAAAAGAGGATGTTTTGCTCAACTTTTTCCAAAAGGTACCCAAGGATTTTTGCATGGAAGAGATGTAGGGGTTTTACTTGACATCCTTGAATTCTGGTGGAATTTTTTGACAATTCCATCAAAGGGTTGTAGTGCAAACAGGGCCCTAAAACAGAAGGAAATCACTTTAAATAAATAAAGCTGAGGGGGAAAACAATGCAAATGATCCTACAATTATAAAGGTTGCTCTCCTTGGCTTAGGGAAATCAAGTTCAAACAACATACTCACAAATTTTCACTAGGGCAAAACTCCACAAAAGCAACAGGAAGGAAGTTCTGACCAACACAGAAAGTCCAGAAAAAGAAAAGTTGAAACTCCTGGTCAAAATTTTATTTCTAAAGCAATATTAAAATTTTGGGGGTGTTACACCGGCACCCTAGGGGAAGCGTTGCCCTACGCCCCCTACCATTTATGTGTGAGAGAGAAGGAAAGAGGGGGTGAGGGAAGGAAGTGTGAATCCTATTCCTCAACTTCCTTTTCCTTCTCCCCTGTCCTTCTCCTCCTTAGGTTGGCCCATATGGGGGGCGCACCAGCCCCATGTGGCTGGTGTGTTTCCCCTCTTGGCCCATAAGGACCATATCTTTTGTCGGGGGTGCCCGGAACTCCTTCCGATCAACCGATAAGTACCCGAAGTCCCCCTGAACACTTCCAGTGTCCGAATACCATCGTCCTATATATCAATATTTACCTCTTGACCATTTCGAGACTCCTCGTCATGTCCGTGATCTCATCCGGGACTCCGAACAACATTCAGTCACCAAATCACATAACTCCTATAATACTATATCATCAATGAACGTTAAGTGTGCCGACCCTACGGGTCCGAGACCTATGGAGACATGACTAGGACAACTCTTCGGTAAATAACCAATAGAGGAACCTGGATGCCCATATTGGCTCCTACATATTCTACAAAGATCTTTATCCATCGAACCGTTATGACAACATACACAATTCCCTTTGTCCGTCGGTATGTAACTTGCCCGACATGCGATCATCGGTATCTCTATACCTAGTTCAGTTTTGTTACCGGTGTCCGAGTATTCTCGCGACAGATGCCAGGGGGTGGCTTGTCATGGATGGGGACAGGAGTACGTCATTGGGCCCTGGAAGCGGGAATGGGCGATAGCTCGATCGCAGACGAGACTTACCCAGGTTCGGGGCTCTCCGTGGAGATAACACCCCTAGTCCTGCTCTACGGGGCCTCTGCATGATGACTATGATCAAATGGTGGCTACAAGGGTGCTCCTTGAGTTGTGTGTTTCTTGCTCCCTTGCTATGGTGTATTTGGGTAGAATAATGGTTGAACCCTTTGCATGAGTGAGCCTGGGGGCTTATATAGGCTTGCCCCCAGGGTTTTGATTCTGAGAAGATTTTCCAGAAACCCACTCTCGGAGCGATTTGAGTTTAAGATCTACCAAGAGAAAAATCCTAGAGCCAAATAATTAGATAGTGGTTCAGCATCACGGGAATCTAAGTTTAGTACGCTCTAGCTATTACTGTTGAGAGCTGCAAACTCTCTTGACGGTTAGGTGTCAATTTCTTCAGAGACCAAGAGTGATTGTGGTTCTCGAAGAAGAAGTCTGTAAAGGTTTAGAGATAGCATTCAATTATCTACCATGAGTGATCGACATCCGTTCATGAATTGATTGTCGAGGAGAATAGGGCGAAGAGAGTTAATATTCCGTGTTAAGTCACATCCCATCCAACAAGACGTAGTCCTTGTCCAGAAGGACAAACTGGTCAAACAAATAGCTTGTCTCCATTGAGCTCCACTGGTCATCTCCTTCACCCTGTCTACCTTTGATGCTTTTAGCTTATGAGATCTATTGTGATGTGTAGCCTAGTTTACATTTGGTACTTGATTCTACTTCAAAGTTGTTTAATTTTCATTTCTTCCGCTGCTGGGTTCTGAGAGATTTAAGTTTTCCAAAGAAAAATTAAAACTCTCATTCAACCCCCCTCTGGTAGATATACTTCGATCCTACAAAAATGAACAACATTACTTTATGAATATGTTTGCAGAAGATCATATAAAAATAAAAGAAGAAAATGGATGCGCTAATATGCAATGTCTTCACGCTAGTTTCTCAATCAGTTGCTTGCTTCTAAGGATTTCTTATCAAATCCAAGGGAGGAAGAGAGGTGGAAAGTGTTGTTGTGTCAAATTGAGATTGTGTAGAGTGTCAAGTAAAAAAATCATGTTATGCATGACTTTCAATCATATATAAAAATAAATAATTGCATATTTATTTATGTTGTCATCATAAGCTTATTATCATACTGGTCTATGCATGCATATTGGGAAGACATATTTTGAATTGGTATTTTTTTTTAGATAATGAACAACTTCTATGTAAGAGAATTCGCTCCTACTGATATACCGTGTGTTAATTACAAAATGTTGTGCTTTGATGATGCATTTATGAAGCACCTCTTATCCTATCAACGTACATTAAAAGTTGTTTGATTTCTATAACGCAACTTCCTCGTCCTGTTTTTTTTGGCTAACCCTCCACTATACCACATTGCTTACAACTCGAAAAACAAGCAACTTTCCTTTGTTGTTTTATTCGTCTATTGGCAATGGTTCACAAGAAGGTGGCCCTCTAGTACATGCTTGATAGCAAGTTTCGACGAAGTACTACAAAGAGGCGCCACGTGGGCCTGCAGAATAGGGTAGATGAGCTGGCCAACAGGTGTAACGCCAAGGCATGTATGCTAGTGTATGAAGAGCGTGAGGCGGTACCACGGGTGCTCCCGTCCTACACCGAGGCGGTGGATATCCTGACTCGGTACTGGAATATGTCGGAGAGGATGTTCAAGAAGACGATGAATCAAGAGGGATTTCTCAGCCAACACTTTGGCAAGCTCCAGGCCAAGGGCCACAAGTTCCAGCAAATGCAGTGGAACTTGTGGCCCTTGGCCTGGAGCTTGCTAAATTGTTGGCTGAGAAAGACCTCTTGATTTATCATCTTCTTGAACTTCCCCTCTAGCATATTCTTATACTGAGTTAAGATAGCCACCACCTCGGCGTGGGATGGGAACATTGTTGGTACCGTCTTGCCTTCACCATACACTAGCACCCACGCCTTGGTGTTGCACATGATGGCCACCTCATCCACATTCTTATGTAAACTGTCATAGTGCTTCTTTGAAGTACTACGGCGGGACTTGTTATCTAGGATGTATTGGAGGGCTACCTTATTGCAAGCCATTTCCAACAAAGGGATAAACCAACAAAGGCAAGTTGCTTGGTTTGGCGAGTTGAAAGCAATGAGTGTGGGTGGATTTATAGTGGAAGATCAGCCAAGAAGACCAAGGCGAGGAGGCTATAGCATGCTAATCGAAGAACTTTTAAATGTACGTTGATAGGATAAGGAGGTGCTTCATATTGAGAAACTTTTAAATGTATATTGATAGGATAAGGAGGTGCTTCGTAAATGCATCATCAAAGCACGCCATTTCTGTAAGGAAAAAGTCATTTTTACTACCTTGAAGAAAGTTGGCGGTTCACATAAGCCCTTGTTCTTTATTTCTGCCCCATCACCCCCTAAACAATTCCATGTTGGAAAGAAGTCCTTGGGTGATTTGACTACATTTATTGCTGACATGGCAACGCTCAACAATGGTTTTGACTAATGGGTGGGCCTCTCTTGTCAGGTGGGTGGATGCGGCCTAGCCATCGGGCATTGACGTCCCTCTCCTCGCACAATAGGTAGGAGGGGAGATGTCGTGCATACGACCATCTGTATATGGGACCAGCAAAGGTCCCTTTGCAGTTCGATGGGGAGATTAACGTGCACAAAGAGCAGATCTAGCAACCAACGCAAGGATTTTCCCAGGTTGGGGCTGCTATGATGTGTAAAACCCTACTGTTGCTTTATGTATTAGATGTGTCTAAGCTTGGTTACAAGGAGCGCTACTTGCCGTCAAGAATACACGGGAAGTGCAACTACGCGTGCAAACAAGCAAAGTTCTGACCTTTGTAAAGGTAGCCATGGATCTCCTTTTATAGGGAAAGGGGTTACCAAAGTGGCAAAATGGTAAACCTACACCCTAAATAGTGGCTATAGTGCCAAATACCTAACTCTGACGGGTTAGGACAAATGCATTAAATGCACCACGAGGTGTCATGCCGGTGGAACGCCCCAGCAAGAATGGCCTCTCCTTCTGTGCCATTCTCCTAGCTAGATCGTATTTCCTTGACACGCTCCTGGGATGGTTGTCATTAAAGTTGTGTCTTCTAGCATCAAGCTGACAAGTTCCTAGACAAATCTCACCTAACTACATGCCGGCTTGACACCTATTTGACAAGAGACGGGTTGGTCGATGAGGTGGATCGGTGGCAAGGTAGTAGGATGCTGTCGGCATGGAGCTTGTCGGGTCTACATATTCTTGCTGGCAACTCTAGCCTTGATCTTCCATACTTTCCTAAGTACTTTTCGATCACTTGCCTGTATGTCTTCTTTATAGCTTCACCAACTAGTCTTGGGTTTGCTCATAGTTGTCCTTCGGAAAGTCCTGCCGTCGGGTAGGCTACAACTGCCTATGAAAAGTTTGGGGTACTAAAGGACCCAATGTTTAGTACACCTATAGGAGCACCCGGGCCTGGGCCACACATGCATGCGAGTCGTCGTTGGGCTAGGCCCAAACAATACACATGCATGTGTGGCAGATGATAAATACCATAATCTACTCTTTTACCATGCCCCCATGACATGCATTAAATGCGCGACATGGGAGAGGTGGGATGAAACGATTGCAGTAGTAATGCACCTGAAAAGTTGTCAGTGTTCTAGGAACGGGGGTACCCACACTTGCCTGTGTGCGACCAAGGGGTGGCTCATCAGGCGGCCTGGTACGGCCCAGCATCTTCAGCACCCACTCAAAACTTTCGCGAGGGGCCGAGCCTCGCGAGGCGGACGACGCAAGGCATCCCCTAGGGAGGCCTCACTAGGCCAGCTCATGAGGATCGGAGATATCAAGGCAAGGGGTACCTCGCGAGGTCCTCGTGACGTGAGCGGTGACGACCAAGGCCAGGCAGGCGCTAGCAGGCGCAGAGTGCCAGTTTCCTCTTTGGTGCTAAACGGGTAGGTGCAGGCGAGGAGTCCCGAGGCGTCAGGCAAAGGTTTCCATATCGGTGCAACAAGACCAAGACCAGCAGGACAACAGAACAGAGGTCATCGCAGAGCCCACTGATACGTCTCCGTCGTATCTATAATTTTTTATTGTTCTATGCCAATATTATACAACTTTCATATACTTTTGGCAACTTTTTATACTATTTTTTGGGACTAACATATTGATGCAGTGCCCAGTGCCAGTTCTTGTTTGTTGCATGTTTTCTGTTTCACAGAATTTCCATATTTTTGGAATATATGTGAACTTTGGGAAGTGAAATCAACGTGAGACGATGCCCGAGTGGCCCACGAGGGTGAGGGGCACCCCTAGGGGGTCAGGCGCGCCCTGGGCCCTCGTGGTCACTCCATAAGGCGGTTGGTGCCCTTCTTTCGCCGCAAGAAAGCTAATATCCGGATAAAATCGTGTAAAAAATTCAGCACAATCGGAGTTACGGATCTCCAGGAATTTAAGAAACGGTGGAAGGCCAGAATCTGGGAACATGGAAACAGAGAGAGACAGAGAGACAGATCCAATCTCGGAGGGGCTCTTGCCCCTCTGCCACCATGGAGGCCATGGACGAGAGGGGAAACCCTTCTCCCATCTAGGGAGAAGGTCAAGGAAGAAGTAGAAGGAGGGGGCTCTCTCCCCCTCTCTCCCGGTGGCGCCGGAACACCTTCGCGGCCATCATCGTGTGACAGCAATCTACACCAACACCTCCGTCATATTCACCAACATCTTCAGCACCTTCCCCCATCTATCTACAGTGGTCCACTCTCCCGCAACCCGATGTACCCTCTACTTGAACATGGTGCTTTATGCATCATATTATTATCCAATGATGTGGTGCTATCCTATGATGTCTGAGTAGATTTTCGTTGTCCTATTGATGATTGGTGAATTGCTATGATTGATTTAATTTGCTTGTGGTTATGTTGCTGTCGTTTGGTGCCCATCATATGAGTGTCCGCGTGGATCACACCATAGGGTTAGTTGTATGTTGATAGGACTACGTATTGGAGGGCAAGAGTGACAGAAGCTTCAACCTAGCGTAGAAATTGATGCATACGGGATTGAAGGGGGGGGGGGGGCAATATATCTTAATGCTATGGTTGGGTTTTACCTTAATGAATGTTAGTAGTTGTGGATGCTTGCTAATAGTTCCAATCATAAGTGCACGAAATTCCAAGTGAGGGATGACATGCTAGCAGTGGCCTCTTCCACATAAAACTTGCTATCGGTCTAGTAACATAGTCAATTGCTTAGGGGCAATTTTGCAACTCCTACCACCACTTTTCCACACTCGCTATACTAACTTTATTGATTCTTTATCTAAACAACCCCTAGTTTATATTAACGTGCTCTTTATATTCTCGCAGACCTATCCCACAAAAACTACAAAGTACTTCTAGTTTCATAATTGTTCTAGGTAAAGTAAACGTCAAGTGTGCGTAGAGTTGTATCGGTGGTCGATAGAACTTGAGGGAATATTTGTTCTACCTTCAACTCCTCACTGGGTTCGACACTCTTACTTATCGAAAGAGGCTACAACTGACCCCCTGCACTTGTGGGTTATCAAGACCTTTTTCTGGCGCCGTTGCCGGGGAACAATAGCGTGGGGTGAATATTCTCGTGTGTGCCTGTTTGCTTTATCACTAAGTAGATTTTATTTGATGTTCTAAGTTGTTTTTATCTTTAGTTATGGGTAGGAAACGCAAAATACCAAAAAAATAGTGGTACCAACTGAACCAATGGTTGAAGAACCACTCAAAATCTATCACACCCCAAAAGCTTTTTACTTGGATTATCTTCGATCCCTATGTGCTCGGGCTGAAACCCCAACTAGCTTAGTTGAGGGCAAATCTTTAGATGAGCATGCTTGTTATGTGCGACACCGCTTATCTCAAGAAGAGAAACTTTTACTGGATCAAATTCATCGTTTGCAATGCTATGCTTGGAATTTATGTGAAATATATGATTTTACTTGTTGTTCTAAAGACCCTAAGAAACACCTTCCCTGCCAATGTGAGTTTAGTGATAATGGAATCGTATCTTCGTATGCTAAGGGTGTTTATAGTTACTATGATGTTCAACAAATTGAAGAATTTGTTGCTTTTAAGGGTGCTTATGAAATTGCTTCTTTGATTGAAAAGTATGATGCTACTCTTTACAAATCTGAAAATTTTGCCATATTTAAATATTGTTATGATAACTATGCTTATAATGCCTATGTTAAACCATATAGTGAGGAATCCTTCGCTGTTCAAGATGAGACTAATATTTTGCAAGAGTCTATGGAAGAAAAAATTAATGAGATTGTAACCTCATTGGATGAAAAATTTGAGGAGGAGAGCGAAGAACAAAAGGAGGAAGAGCGGATTGATCACCCGTGGACACCTTCTAATGAGAGTAACTCTTTATCTCATACATTATTTAATTTCCCTTCGTGCTTACCGAAGAATGAATGCTATGATGCTTGCTATGATCCATTGGATTCGTTTGAAATATCCCTTTTTGATGATGCTTGCTATGCTTGTGGCCAAGATGCCAATATGAATTATGCTTATGGAGATGAACTTGCTATAGTTCCTTATGTTAAACATGAGATAGTTGCTATTGCACCCACACATGATAGTCCTATTATGTTTTTGAATTCTCCAAACTACACTATATTTGAGAAGTTTGCACTTATTAAGGATTATATTGATGGGTTGCCTTTTACCGTTGCACATGATGTTTTTGATGAATATAATATGCATGTGCTTGCTGCTCCTACTTGCAATTATTATGAGAGATGAACTACATCTCCGCATCTCTATGTTTCCAACACGATAAAATTACAAGAAACTGCTTATACTATGCATTGGCCTTTACTTGATGTGCATGAATTGTTCTTGTATGGCATGCCTATTCATAGGAAGAGAGTTAGACTTCGTTTTTGCATGGCACATATCACTTTGTGCTCACTACTAAATGCCAAATCATTGCTAACTAAAATTGGCATTGATATACCTTGGTGTCGGTGTACTAAAGTAGGGGTACCTTAGTATCCCAACTTGTGCACGCGCAGTAGCAGCGTCCCGTGGCAGGGCTCGCCACGCGCCCGCCAAGGCCCACTATGGTTCCTTCGGAGCCATTCAAGAACAAAGTATTCAAGTTAAAGAAACAAGACCCCGGCAACAGGAGCTTGCCGGGAAGGCCGCTCCAGGCTCAAAACCACCCCTTTGGCACAAGACCCTGGCAAGAGGAGCTTGCCAGGAAGGCCAAAACATGGCATTTCAGGAGACTTGCCGTGGCGCATTGCGCGCTCCGGCAAGGCCCGGAGAGCGACAAGCTCCCGGGCGCGACAAGTTAACAACCGCGACAAGGTGCAAGCTGCGACAAGCTTCCACTATGTGCCCGCGCTCCAGCTCATCCGGCCACGCGTCGCCCTGGGGCCCTTCCAGGGGCACGTGGCGGAAGGCTGTGCAGCCTGGGGTACACGGTGGCAAGCCGCGATGACGAGGCCACCATCGTGGCGAACGGAGACGCCCTGACGGACGCTTTTTTGCACTGTTTGGGGCGACGGCGATGGGCATTCAATGCCCTTGTCCCCCACCGTCAGGGTTAGGTACAGAACACTGTACATACACTGTTCCAACTACCACCGTTTTTACACTTTTACCCTCATCTGCGTTGCCACCTGTCGGTGACCCTTCGACCTATAAAAGGAGGCCCATGCGCAACGTAGAGGGGGTTCCGATCTTCGATCATTCTGACGCACGGTGTAGCTAGCAACAAGTACTGTAGCTCTCTTCGCTCCCGAGCCAAGAACACAATACAAACCAAGGCAGGAGTAGGGTTTTACGCATCCGTGCGGCCTGAACCTGGGTAAACTGCTCGCGTGCTCGCCTCGATCTGCTCTTCGTTCATCCTCCGCTCCCTTGCCGTACCGAAAAGGGGCTCTGGTCCCATAGGTGTTCGTGGGCGATCAGTTTCCCCGACATCTTTGGCGCGCTAGGTAGGGCGCGTCAAGGTTGAGTGAACCTGATCCGGCGTTTACGCGGGCGAAATCTTCAGCAACTTCATCGACTTCATCGACATGCCGCTGAAGAAGAAGGCTTCGGAGGTAGCAGGCCCGTCCGCGTCGATCCCACCACCGCCGGAGCCAACGGCTGGTGGGGTAGACACTGGCGGAAGGACGGACGCCGGCAAGGAAACTCACGGCGCCGCCAAGTCCAAGGACAAGACGGACGACCGGGCGCATTCCAAGACCTCGGCGTCCGTGCACGCACAGCGCCCCTCTCAGGAGGTGCCGGACCGGCAGCAACGTGTTACACAAGGTACCATACGCTTGCTGGGACAAGGTCAAGCTGGCGGGTCGCGGGACGCTCAAGGCCAACGTTCTGGCACGAGAAAGGCGCGGTCGCCAGGACGAGACCCTGCTCCTTCTAACGCAGTTAGAAGTCCGAGCATATCTCGCTCCTCGCACCACTCGCCACCGCTCCCCTCCACTCCAGCAGAAGCTCTAGCTCGAGCCCAGCTACTCCTCGACTTACCTCCAGCGGCAGACAAGGCCGAAGACTGGAGGGCCACCATCCAGAGCCTCATCGCCTTCGCCAACAACGACACGCCGCAGCAGCCGACGACGTCGCGGCCGCGGCAAGTCAGCCAGGCGCGAGCTGATGGAGACAAGACCGCCGGGGGTGCAACTATCGTGCACTCCCCGCCCTGAAGGCCGAAATCGCCGACTCGCCGGATCAACATCGACGACGACTCCACGGCGTAGTCGGATCCGCGAGCTCGCCGCGATCAACGCCAAGTCCTTGACGACAGACGACAAGAGGATGCTCGAACCCGCATCGAGCGTCGAAGAGAAGCGCGACGACAGTCCGACCAGCGCGCTGGGCCCGCTGCCGACATGCACGCGCCCGGAGAACCAGGCGACTTGCTGTACGCGGCGGGTTGCCCTGCGTTCACCCGTGAGCTGCGGCAAGTCCAGTGGCCCAACATGAAGAACTTCAAGCCCGACGTACCCGAGAAGTACGACGGCAAGACTCATCCGTCAGAGTTCCTCAGCATCTACACCATTGCGGTGCAGGCCGCCGGGGGACGAGACGAGAAGATACTGGCAAACTACTTCCTGCTCGTGCTCAAGCCGAACGTCAGGTCTTGGCTCATGCACTTGCCGGAAAACTCCATCTCTTCTTGGGCCGACCTGTGCCATCAGTTTGTCGGCGCCTTCACGGGTGGCCACAAGCCCCATGGCCAGGAGAGCGACCTTCATATACTCGCCCAGAAGGAAGGAGAGTCCCTGCAAAAGTACATCCAGAGATTCAGCCGCGTCCAGCACAACATCCCAGACGTCCACCCTGCCGCGGTTATTAGCGCGTTCCATCAGAACGTGCGTAACCGCAGGATGAGGGAGGAAATGGCGATGTGCAAGATACGAGACGTCAGTGAGCTCTATGCCCTGGCCGACAAGTGCGCACGCGCTGAAGAGGGGAGGAGACTCCCCGGGGAGGATACTGGAGCAGGGGGAACATATAGTGAGGATGCCGCCCCGGCAAGGAAGAACCGCCGGCGGAACAACAAGAAAAAGAAGAACAAGGAAGTACTGGTTGTTGAGCAGTCCGGCAAGGAGGCTGGCGCCAAGAAAGCTCAGGCTGGTGGCTCTGGCAAGGAAGCTACCACCGTAGCGGCCGCCGACAAGCAGGACGGCTCCGACAAGCAGTACTGCAAGATCCACCGCACCAAGGGCCACGATCTCCAGAACTGCAAAAGGGTCGAGTACCTCGTCGAACAGCAGAAGGCTGAGTACGAGCGACGCGACAAGGAGAAGGCCCAGGGAGGTGGAGGAGAGTCCGGCAAGAAGCGGCCATTCAATGGCCGGGGAGGACGCCGCGGCAAGGCCAAGCAGCGGCAAGGAGATATACCTCCCCGCGGCCGCGACAAGGACGAAGACGAAGACGACGACGAAGACATGGATGACGGAGACAACAGCGAGCAGGAGTTCCAGAAGGCCACAGAAGCTCTGTGCGTCGATGGAGGTGCCTCTCTGCATACTTCTCACCGCCAACTCAAACAATGGGTGCGGGAAGTTAATGCAGCAGAGCCGCCCGTCGAGTCGCGCAAACTTCTGAAGTGGTCCAGCACGCCCATCATCTTCGACGTTGAGGACCACCCTGACCGCACAACTGCGGTCGGGTGTTTGCCGTTGTTGGTTTCACGAACCATCCGCAACCTCAAGGTCACCAAGATGCTAGTTGACGGCGGGGCTGGCCTGAACCTGATCTCCTCTGCTGTGGTCCGGAAACTACAGATCCCCGACAGCGAGCTCGAGCAAACCGGCACATTCCAAGGGATCAACCCGAGAAGGAGCAAGCCGAAGGGGAAGATCACACTGCTAGTGACTTTTGGCGGAGAACTGAACTTCAGGACCGAGAGGATCACCTTTGACGTTGCCGATATCCCATTGCCTTACAATGGGATACTTGGCCGTCCAGCGCTCGCCAAGTTCATGGCAGCCTCCCATTATGCCTACAACATGCTCAAGATGCCAGGCCCGATAAGCGTCATCTCTGTCCCCGGTGACAAGAAGGACGCGCTTATCTTTGCCGACAAGATCTACCGGGACGCAGCAGCCGCAACGGACAGCAAGACACATGCCGCTGAAGCTCCCGGGGGGAAGAACAAGACCAAGTCCGGCAAGAGCTCCGGGGCCCACTCCGGCAAACGCACCTCTTCGGAGTGCTGCGCTGCCGTCGAGGACGCACCATCGAGCTCCACCAGCAAGTGCAAGAAGGGAATGACAGCTCCACCTGCAACCAAGAAGGTGCCCGCCAAGGAGGACGGCACTGGTGGTACTTTCACCATCAGTGCCACGCTCGATCCTAAATAGGAAAGCGCGCTCGTTGCTTTCCTGCGGGCGAATGTCGACGTGTTTGCATGGCAACCATCTGACATCCCCGGCGTTCCCAGGAAAGTGATTGAGCATAAGCTTGTCGTTTGTCCTCATGCGCGGCCCGTCAAGCAGAAGGTCGGGAAGCAAGCGGTGGAGCGCCAAGAGTTTATTGCAGAAAAAATCAAGAAGCTGGAAGCGGCAGGCCTTGTCAGAGGTGTACTTCATCCCACGTAGCTGGCTGATACGTCCAAAACGTATCTATAATTTCTGCTTGCTCCATGCCACTTTTGGGTGATATTGCTATGATATTCATACACTTCCATACACTTTTGATCATATTTGGACTAACTTACTAATCCAGTGCACCCCAGTGCCAGTTTCTGTTTTCGGCTGTTTTTGTATTTCAGGTTTTCACGTTTCGAGAACTGCCCAGAAAAATACAGAAAAAATATATAAAAAATCAGCGTTCCGGGAACGACACTGCTTCCGAAGGGGAGCCTGGGGGGGCACAGGGGCTCCAGGCGCCCTGTGGGCGCCCCCCCCCCTGGGCCGCGCCGGGGGGGCGCCTCGGCCCCCCGAGAGCCCCCCGGTGCCCTACTTTGGCAGATATTTAAAGGGTCCCCCGTAACCCTTGAAACATGACTTCTTTTCGCGATCCCATCTCTGTTCCGCCGCCGCCGCCGCTTCCAAGATCGGGAGCAACAAGAGAACTCTTCCCGGCACCCTGCCGGAGGGGAGGATCACCACCGGGAGCTTCTCCACCACCATGGACGCCTCCCGGATGACACGTGAGTAGTCTCCCTTGGACCATGAGTCCATGACCAGTAGCTATGTGATGTTCTCCTACCGTTCTTGTGCTTCACTAATTAGTCCTCGTGAGCTGCCCTACATGATCGAGGCACCTATGTAATCCTTATGCTGTTGCTATGTTGAGTTTGCTGGGATCCGATGGATTATGAGATTATGTTCAGATTGATCTTGAGTAATATATTTGATTCACCTCTTTTATATTTTAGTTCGTAAGTAATTCTTGCATGTTCTCCGTTGTTATTTATTGCTTTGGCGAAGTAGTAAGTAGTGACTCCAAGAGAGAACGTTATGCTCGATTGTGGGTTCATGCCCCTCGATGACTAGCTTGTGTGACAGAAACATGAGTCTAGGGGATGTGCTGTTGCCACAAGGGGGAAAACAACGGTGCTTGTGCCCGCGGGTGCAAGGATTGTTTACTTTACGCAAAGTTCTTTTAATGCAGTTGTCTGTTGCATTGAGTTTACATTATGGGTGGGACTCGCAACTTAATACCAGCGAGATGTTCTGGATAGATATCTCAAGGTGGATGATTAGTAGTAGATGCAGATGGATTTCGGTCTACTTACTTTGGCGTACCGCCCATGCTTTGAACCTCAACCTTTCTTGCAATGTAGTCAGCATTGGTTTGCGTTCGTGGTCCTGTCAATTGCCCAGCTGTAATTTGTTACCTCACATAGCTATTTTATCGTATTTTGGGAGAGAGACATCACTAGTGAACATCATGTGACTCCGGTCCATATTACCATCATTGATCACATACACTATTTACTTTTCGCTATTTTACTTACTATTGCAAAACACTATCTATCACTACTATCATATTGCTTTTAACCCTTTGTGAACTACAAGGCCGGAGAGATTGACAACCTCTCTGTACTCGTTGGGAGCAAAGTTATTTGTATCTGTGTGCAGGTCCACGTTGATTGCTAATTGCGCCGTTAGCAGTTGACACCTACCTGTTGAACCTAGGAGTCTCTGGGGATTCGATCCTTGGCATCTTTGCTAGGGGAAAACACTTCTACTTACTGCATCTTACACCTTCCACTTGGGGTAATCCAACGAGGGGTTCGAGGCCCATCAAGGAGTATTTTCTGGCGCCGTTGCCGGGGACTCCACTCTTCAGGATAGGGGAGTTGCATGCTATCTTTTACCTTTGCTTTTTAGTCTTGCTAGTTTACCTTTCATTATTTGCTTTAGTTCCTTTTATCAAAAATCACAAAAATAGTTATCTTGCTTGCTTGCTACTATGAGTTCTACCAAAAACACTAAATGGGAGGGGTACACCCCTACTTCCATTGCCCCACTTATCTCTGACGGGGTTTATAAAAAAGATAAACCTTGTGATTACACTAGTTATGACGGAGAGTTATGCCCATGGCATGGCCTTCCAGGAAAAAAGTATGAGCCTCAGTTTAAAATTGCTCCTACGCTTCCCGAAACTTCGGAAGATGTTCAAACTCTTATAATAGAGAGCGAATTAAACAAAGGGGATGACACTACGATTCTGCCCACTAATGATAAAATTGATTTTGATAATTGTAGTATTTCAGAAGTTATCACCTTTCTACAAGGAATGGCTAAGGATCCCAACACTAGCACGCTTAACCTTGCCTTCACAGAGCATATCACCAATGCTCTCATCAAAGCTAGGGAGGAGAAACTTAGAGTAGAAGCCTCCATACCTAGAAAGCTAGAGGATGGTTGGGATCCTATGATAAAAATTTATTTGAATGACTTCTCTTGTTATGCATTATGTGATGTTGGTGCTAGTACCTCTGTTATGCCCAAAAGGATATATGATATGCTTAAATTGAAACCTTATGATTCTTGTTCTTTTGGTGTTCGTCTCGTTGATTCTTCCATAAAGAAACCTTTGGGGAGGATCGACGATGTTCTTATTGTTGTCAATGATAATTATGTGCCCGTTGATTTCACTATTATGGATATTGAATGTGATCCTTCATGTCCAATTATTTTGGGACGTCCCTTTTTGCGCACCGTTGGTGCTGTCATTGACATGAAAGAGGGTAATATAAAATTTCAGTTTCCTCTCAAGAAAGGGATGGAACACTTCCCTCGTAAGAAGGTCAAGTTACCTTTTGAGTCCATTGTACGGGCAAGCTATTCTTTTACTTTTGATAAAACTTGATCTTTGCATTATGCCTAGCTTAAAGGCATAAAAGAAAGCGCTTTTGGGAGGCAGCCCACATGAATAAAATTTTTGCTTTTGTTGTGTCTTGATGTTGTTTACTGCTTTAGCATCATCATTGTATCTTTACTTTTCATATTTGTGCCAAGTATAGCCTCTGATTGCTAGAAAGTTCAAAAGTTGTGAGGTGCTGTCCAGGAAACAGATTCTGTCCTTGTATAGAAAAATTCGTATAAAATCACCAGATCATCTTTTTGGTATGAATTTTTTCGAAAGCGTTCTCTATATAATTGTCTTTCGTGCATCAGTTCTGATTTTTTTTATTTGAGTTGCAGAAGTATCCCGAACAGGTCAATTACTGCCTGCTGTTCTGTTTTTCACAGATTCTGTCCTGTTTTGCCTTACCTTCACTTTGCAAATTAAGAACTTGCTTTTTCTTTGCAAAAACCTTTTGGCAATCTTGAAAAACAGTAGAACTTCAAGAATATCCTTATTTCCAGCAAGGTATAATTATTTTATTAAGGGTACTAACCTCGCTAATCAGATTATGAATGAGTTATGTATGAAGGGAGTTTTCAAGTGTGCGAGGGAAGATGATAAAAAGATTCAGGAGTGTCAAGCGCTCAAGCTTGGGGATGCCCCCGTGCACCCCCAAGAAATATTCAAGGAGACTCAAGCGTCTAAGATTGGGGATGCCCCCCGTGCATCCCCTTCTCCATCAACATTATCAGTTCGTCTTTCGTTCCGCTATATTTTTATCACTTCATGTGTTATGTGCTATGCTTGGAGCGTCTTGCTTTTAGTTTTCTTTTTAGTTTTTCATAACGAGTCAGAACCCAGCATTCCTTTATGTGGGAGAGAAACACGCTCCACCTCTACCTGAAACATTACATAGAATTTTCATGTCTATCTATGCTGTGTGTGTTCTTTGTCTTTTTAATAGCTACTATCGTGCTTTGCTCTTAGTATTCATGCTTATCTTTTCAAGAGCTTTTATTTAGTTGGTTGCTTGAACTCTTTTTAATTACCATGCTCACCTTATTAAGAGAGTTTGCTTCCGATGCATGGGTTAATGTGTCTACGATAAATATGCTACTTCCATGATGGTGCTTAGTAGTTCAGGTTTTCTTATGGTTAATCTCACATAGCTGGGGGGTTCCCAATGTGTCATTGGAGTACCAACTTGGTTTGTTTGCCTATGATGTGGTATGGTTTAGTAATATCTTCCGTCGAGAATTTATTTTGATTGACTTGGCGTATGCTCACGCATATTCAAGACTGTAAAGAAAGTCTGTCAAGCCTTGATGATCTTTTGTTTCTAAGTAGCGATATAACTACCATGCCTGATTCAATATTGCTTTGTCGCTCTGCATGATTATGACCATCATTGCTCTCTTAGTTGGTCGCTCCCAGTCTTTTGCTAACCTCCACCTGCACTAAGCAAATTAACCATGCAATACATAGCTCATGGGAAAGTAGCCTAAAAACTATTGTGGTAAAGAATATGTTGCTTATGTATCTTATTTCTTATGAGTTGCTTGCTGAGCGGTAACCATGTTTCTGGGGACGCCATCAACTGTCACACTTTTGTTGAATATCATGTGAGTTGCTATGCATGTTCGTCTTGTCTAAAGTAAGGGTGATTTACCGTGGGTTGAATTAATATGCATATTGTTAGAGAAGAACATTGGGCCGCCAACCAAAGCCATGCATCATGGTGGAAGTTTTAGCTTGGACCTTAATCCTCAATCTCTCATGAGAATATGCTTATGCATTAAAGAGGAGTCCATCATCTATTTTCTATGTTGTCCCGGTATGGATGTCCTCAAGTTGAGATTTATCAAAAACGAGAAATCAATGCGATCTATCTCCTTGGACCTTTGTACAGGTGGCATAGAGGTACCCCTTTGTGACACTTGGTTAAAACATATGCAATGCAATGATAACCCATGGGGATCCGAGCTAATTAGGACAAGGAGCGAGCACTATTGGTATTTGATGCATGAGGCTTGCAACTTATAAGATGTTTTATACATGACACATATGAAGTACTACTACCGTTGACACAATTGCTTCCATGTTTCATAATAAAAAGCTCTAGCACTTCAAGCATCAACTACGGAGAGCATGATTGTCATTCTGAGTGTAATGTCCATTGTCCCAAAGTAGCATTGTCTTTCGCATGATTGTGATATCGTTTATTCTGAAATGATTGTATCTAGTCATCACTTAAACCTTGAAGGTGCCCTTGCATTTATGTTTTGCATCACTAAAAGGGGCAAGGTAGATATCACTTGATCATATTTGCACATCATGTTCATTGCAAATCTTTTTGATGTTTCAGTTTCATATTGTAAAACTTTCAGTCATTTGTGATTTTCTCTTGAGACAACTTAATTACTTTAGAATCATTGTCTCAGTAAGCTTTTGTCATATGACTATGAGAAAGTCCTATATGGTTAATAGCATGTCACCACAGAAATTATTCTTGTTATCATTTACCTACTCGAGGACGAGCAGGAATTAAGCTTGGGGATGTTGATACGTCCAAAACGTATCTATAATTTCTGCTTGCTCCATGCCACTTTTGGGTGATATTGCTATGATATTCATACACTTCCATACACTTTTAATCATATTTGGACTAACTTACTAATCCAGTGCACCCCAGTGCCAGTTTCTGTTTTCGGCTGTTTTTGTATTTCAGGTTTTCACGTTTCGAGAACTGCCCAGAAAAATACAGAAAAAATATATAAAAAATCAGCGTTCCGGGAACGACACTCCTTCCGAAGGGGAGCCTGGGGGGCCACAGGGGCTCCAGGCGCCCTGTGGGCCCCCCCCCCTGGGCCGCGCCGGGGGGGCGCCACGGCCCCCCGAGAGCCCCCCGGTGCCCTACTTTGGCAGATATTTAAAGGGTCCCCCGTAACCCTTGAAACAGGACTTCTTTTCGCGATCCCATCTCTGTTCCACCGCCGCCGCCACTTCCAAGATCGGGAGCACCAGGAGAACTCTTCCCGGCACCCTGCCGGAGGGGAGGATCACCACCGGGAGCTTCTCCACCACCATGGACGCCTCCCGGATGACTCGTGAGTAGTCTCCCTTGGACCATGAGTCCATGACCAGTAGCTATGTGATGTTCTCCTCCCGTTCTTGTGCTTCACTAATTAGTCCTCGTGAGCTGCCCTACATGATCGAGGCACCTATGTAATCCTTATGCTGTTGCTATGTTGAGTTTGCTGGGATCCGATGGATTATGAGATTATGTTCAGATTGATCTTGAGTAATATATTTGATTCACCTCTTTTATATTTTAGTTCGTAAGTAATTCTTGCATGTTCTCCGTTGTTATTTATTGCTTTGGCCAAGTAGTAAGTAGTGACTCCAAGAGGGAACGTTATGCTCGATTGTGGGTTCATGCCCCTCGATGACTAGCTTGAGTGACAGAAACATGAGTCTAGGGGATGTGATGTTGCCACAAGGGGGAAAACAACGGTGCTTGTGCCCGCGGGTGCAAGGATTGTTTACTTTACGCAAAGTTCTTTTAATGCAGTTGTCTGTTGCATTGAGTTTACATTATGGGTGGGACTCGCAACTTAATACCAGCGAGATGTTCTGGATAGATATCTCAAGGTAGATGATTAGTAGTAGATGCAGATGGATTTTGGTCTACTTACTTTGGCGTACCGCCCATGCTTTGAACCTCAACCTTTCTTGCAATGTAGTCAGCATTCGTTTGCGTTCGTGGTCCTGTCAATTGCCCAGCTGTAATTTGTTACCTCACATAGCTATTTTAACGTCTTTTGGGAGAGAGACATCACTAGTGAACATCATGTGACTCCGGTCCATATTACCATCATTGATCACATACACTATTTACTTTTCGCTATTTTACTTACTATTGCAAAACACTATCTATCACTACTATCATATTGCTTTTAACCCTTTGTGAACTACAAGGCCGGAGAGATTGACAACCTCTCTGTACTCGTTGGGAGCAAAGTTATTTGTATCTGTGTGCAGGTCCACGTTGATTGCTAATTGCGCCGTTAGCAGTTGACACCTACCTGTTGAACCTAGGAGTCTCTGGGGATTCGATCCTTGGCATCTTTGCTAGGGGAAACACTTCTACTTACTGCATCTTACACCTACCACTTGGGGTAATCCAACGAGGGGTTCGAGGCCCATCACTGGCCAACCCTGTTGTCGTGCGCAAAGCGAATGGGAAGTGGAGGCTTTGTATAGACTTCGCCGATGTGAATAAAGCTTGTCCCAAAGACCCATTTCCCATGCCGTGCATTGACCAGATCGTTGACTCCACGGCGGGATGTGAGTTGCTTTCATTTCTTGATGCATACTCAGGATACCACCAGATATTTATGGCTGAAGAAGATGAAGAGAAGACCGCGTTCATTACTCCATGCGGCACTTACTGCTTCATACGCATGCCTTTTGGATTGAAGAATGCAGGTTCAACGTTTGCGAGGGTAGTCCACACTGCTTTTGAGCCACAGATACACAGGAATGTAGAAGCTTACATGGATGTTATAGTGGTCAAGAGCAAGGACAAGGATACCCTGATTCAAGATCTAGATGAAACTTTTGCGAATCTGCGCAAGATACAACTCAAGCTTAACCCCGAGAAGTGCATGTTCGGAGTCCCCTCCGGCAAGCTTCTCAGGTTCTTTGTGTCCCAAAGAGGGATTGAAGCCAATCCCGACAAGATCAAAGCCATCGAGCAGATCGAAGCTCCGAAGCGCGTCAAGGATGTACGAAGGCTTGCCGGCTGCGTGGCTGCTCTCAGCAGGTTCATTTCTAAGTCCGCAGAACGCGCCCTGCCGTTTTTCAAAATCTTGAAAAAGGCGGGTCCAATGAGATGGACTCCGGAAGCGGAGGCAGTGCTGCAAGACTTGAAAAGGTACCTGTCCTCCACTCCAATACTTGTCGCACCTAGGCCGCAAGAGAAGTTGCTGCTGTACTTAGCAGCAACCAATCAAGTGGTTAGTGTTGCGTTGGTAGCGGAAAGGGAGACAGATGAGGAGCCTACAGCCCCGGCAAGCACATCCAGCGACAAGCAGGGGGCTTCCCCGACAAGCTCTGGCCCCGACAAGGATAAGTCTGCGCAGATGCAAGAAGAGGTGCGGAAGAAGATGGTGTAGCGCCCAGTTTATTTTGTCAGTTCCCTCTTGCAGGGGGCTAGGTCAAGATACTCTGGGGTGCAGAAGCTGCTTTTCGGCCTCCTCATGGCCTCGAGAAAGCTGCGCCATTACTTCCAAGCACACGAGATAACAGTGGTCACTCGCTTTCCGCTGAAGAGGATATTGCAAAATCCAGAAGCGACAGGCAGGATTGTCGAGTGGGCACTGGAGCTGTCAAGATTTGGCCTCAAGTTTGAAAGTACTTCTACTATCCAGAGCAGAGCATTGGTAGAGTTCATAGCAGAATGGACACCAACGTCAGACGAAGAAATTCCAGAGACAAGCATCCCCGTCAAAGAAGCGAGCAAAGAATGGATAATGTACTTCGATGGTGCCTTCTCGCTGCAAGGCGCCGGCGCTGGCGTGCTGCTTGTCGCGCCCACCGGCGAGCACCTCAAGTACGTCGTCCAAATGCACTTTCCCAAGGAGCAAGCGACGAATAATACTGCAGAGTATGAAGGTTTGCTTGCCGGCCTCAGAATCGCAGCAGAGCTTGGGATCAAAAAGCTGATTGTGCGGGGTGATTCGTAGTTGGTTGTCCGCCAAGTAAACAAGAGCTACCAGAGTCCATTGATGGAAGCTTACGTCGACGAAGTGAGAAAGCTTGAAGAGCACTTTGAAGGCCTACAGATGGAGCACGTTCCAAGAGCTCAAAATGACGTCGCAGACGGCCTGTCAAAGTGTGATGCACTAAAGCTACCTGTGGAACCAGGGATCTTTGTGCTCAAGTTAACTCAACCATCCGTTACACCATCAATTGGACAAAGTAAGAAGAGAAAGTTGGTCTCCGGTGACTACTTGCCGGCAGAAGTTCCTGAAGCCGCCGCCAAGGTCCCCAAGACCAACGACAAAGTTGCTGAGGAACAGTCTGCTCCTGCGGACCCTAGGGTTCGTACAGTTGAAGCAGGCGTTCCCGACAAGTTTTGCCCCGGCAAGCTTGCCGGGGAACGTCCAGCTCCGGCCGAGCCACAGGTTCTGGCCGTGGAAGCTGACGTTCCCACAGCAGCACTGATGCCTTTAGTCCTTGTTGTTGAGCCTCAGGCTCCAGCATGGGCGCAGCAAATTGTCCGTTTTCTTCAAACTGGAGAACTTCCCGAAGAACTAGAAGAGGTAGAAAGAATAACCCGGCAGTCAAGTATGTATCAGTTCATCGGCAATGAACTGTACAGAAGAAGACTCAACGGTGTTAGACTGAAGTGCATTCCCCGGGAAGATGGGCAAAAGTTGTTGGCAGAGATACATGGAGGCATATGTGGCCACCACATTGGCGCAAGAGCACTTGTCGGCAAGGCATTCCGGCAAGGTTTCTTTTGGCCAGAAGCCCTCCAGGATGCAACTGCACAAGTGACCAAGTGTGAAGCGTGCCAGTTCCATGCCAAGCAAATACATCAGCCAGCTCAAGCTCTCCAGACGATCCATTTATCCTGGCCATTTTCGGTCTGGGGGCTCGACATCCTCGACCCTTTTCCCCGCGCAGCCGGGGGCTTTGAGTACTTGTACGTCGCCATCGACAAGTTCACAAAGTGGCCGGAAGTGGAACCAGTGAGGAAGGTGACCGCACAGTCAGCAGTCAAGTTCTTCAGGTCAATTGTTTGCCGTTTCGGAATCCCTAACAGGATCATCACCGACAACGGCACACAATTCACAAGTCGCACCTTCATGCAATACGTCCAAGACCTTGGCGCCAAGGTCTGCTTCGCTTCTGTTGCTCACCCGAGGAGCAATGGTCAAGCGGAGAGGGCAAACGCTGAAGTGCTACGCGGGCTCAAGACGAGAACTTTCGACAGGCTGCACAAATGCGGAAGAAACTGGATTGAAGAGTTGCCGACGGCTCTTTGGTCAATCAGAACGACCAAATCGAGACACTGGACAGACACCCTTTGCTCTTGTCTATGGAGCAGAGGCAGTTCTCCCCATGGAACTCGTATACGGGTCGCCTCGAGTGCTCGCTTACGATGAGCTCGAGCAAGAGCAGTTGCGGCAAGACGACGCACTGCTCCTTGAGGAGGACCGTCTTCACGCTGCTGTACGAGATGCTCGATACCAGCAAGCTTTGTGCCGCTACCATAGCCGCAAAGTTAAAGCCAGAAGTCTCGAGGAAGGCGACCTCGTTCTTCGGCGCGTTTAGTCCGCCAAGAATTCCAACAAGTTGACGCCGAAGTGGGAAGGCCCTTATCGGGTGAGACAAGTCACAAGGCCCGGCGTTGTCCGCCTTGAGACCGAAGAGGGCTTACCGGTGAGAAACTCCTGGAACATTGAGCACCTTCGCAAGTTTCACCCATAAGGCGCGGTTGCCGTGATCCGCTTCGGCAACCACCTTTTGTACAAGTCTTGTCGCTGTTGCATGTAAACCTTTGTACAAAGCCGGGCGCAGACCCCGTGCATCAGTAAAACATATGTGCCTCGCACAACTTGTCGTTTTATGCTTTTTCGCTTTTCTTGCATGTATTATCTGACATTTTGTGCAGCATGCGCCCCCGGTAAGCAATAACGAGCCGCAAGGCTCCATATCTATGTTTCCTCCCTTTTTTCTTTTTCTCTCAAGCAGAAAGAAGTTTTTCCTCGCGCACAAGTTTGCCGGGGGGAAGGAGACAGTGGTATGGACCAAGTGCCGTTCAAGAAAGCCTCGCCTTGCCGGGAAGCAAACAACACAAAAGCTAAGTCGCCAAAGTTTGAGCATTCGAATTTTTAAATTTTAAGGTTATCTTCCCTGAACGACCGCACTTTGTATGGAAAACCTGTGCGCGGAGGAACCAACTCGTGGCTAGCCGCGCCCTTACTTTGTTTCGAGCACGCTCAACGGCTTAAGCGTGCTGCGACAAGAGTCGCGCCCTTACTTCGTTTTCGAGTTCGCTCAACAATCTAAGTGTGCTGCGACTAGCTGCGACAAGGTTTCTTGTCGGCGACGGCACTGCCGACAGGCTGCTGAAGTTCCGCACTCAGCGCTCACGGCAAGGGTCACTTCGCCGGCAAGTTCCCTAAAAGCCTAGGGTAAAAGCATACAAAGCAAAGAAGTCAAGTAAAGGAAATAACACTGCGTTAACTACCCAAAATAGAGTTATATTACAAAAGCAACTTGTCGCAGCACTAATAGATTTTTGTCCATGACATGGTTGGCAGCGACAAAAGGAAGCAGAAAGAAAACAGCCTAGTCTGTGCGGTCACCATCAACTCTCTTGATCTTGCCCACCTTGGCCACGATGGGTGCGACAAGGGCCTTCAGCGCTTCCTGGTCGGCGTCGGGCGGCAAGGTCCTGAGGACATTGTCGAGGTTGAGTCCTGGGTTGCGGAAGGCTATCTTCATCAGCACCCTCTCCATGACTCCTGTGCAAAGCCTGCGCGCCTCGTTCGCCAGCTGCGTGGGGATCCTCTCCTGGAGCTGCTGGAGGGCCGGCGCCACTCCCCTGAAGAACAATCTTAGCTTGGCGCTGTGAGGGAGATTCTCGTCGGTGGAGTACCCGAGGTGCTCCGTCCCCAGCCCCACCAACTCCCTGTCGATGTCAGCAGCGGCGGCGACAAGCCCCTCGGTCCAGTGCTCCACCGTCAGCCTGAAGTTGTTTTGGGAGAGGGCGACGCTGTCCAACAGTGCCCTCTCATCCCTGAGGTCCTCCTTCAGTTTCGTCTCCCGATTTCTGGCGCTGTCAAGTGATGCGGTGAGGGTGGACAGCTTCAACTCCAAGTCTGCAACAGAATCCTTGGCGATGGCGAGCTCCTTGCCCTTGTCGGAGAGACGGACCTGCAGCTCGGAATGGCTATGGGCGTCCTTCTCCCTCTCCGACACAAGCGCAGCAACCTTCTCCTCGCTCGCTTTCAAGTGGATCTCCAGTTGCGCCACCCTCGCCTCCAAGTCTCTCTTGGCGGTCTCAGCAACTGCCGCGGCGTCCTTCGCCTCCTGTAGAGCTCCGCCAAGGGACTGTTCGCGCGCGGCAAGGTCGTCCTCGTGGCTGTCGAGGTCGACTTTCCGCTGCGTTAGTTCACCTTCCCGCCGAGACAGCACTTCGGCGGCGAGCCGTTGCTGCTCTTCTGCTTCGGCCTTCTCAAGTATGAACGCCTGATGCGCCTCGGCGAGCTCCTCCCGCTCCTCCGCCAAGGATCGGAGGGCCGCCTGGTTGGCGGCCCGGAGCTCTTCGGCGCGCTTCTCCAAGTCGACGCCCGCCTTGGCGGCCAGAGCCTCTCGGGACTCCAGCTTGGCCTGCCTGCCGCGGTACAGGGCCAGGAGCCTCCGCAGAAGCTGCTCCTCCTCGGGCTCGCTACTGCTGCCGGGCGCGTCGACAAACTTCAGCCCGGCGGAGGCGAGGACTTCCCCATTGAAGACCTCTCCCTCCGCGGGCGCCCTTGACGTAGATGCCCACGAAAGCTGAATGAAGACCCCGTTTCCAGCCTCTAGGTAGGCGCCAGTTTCGGCCGCGGCAGCAGCAGGGTCGGCGGTCGGCGCAGCGTCTGACGCTCCTGCGGCCTCAGGGCCGTCAGTGCGACCGCCGGTCCTCTCCTCAGTTGCCGCGTCGGCGGCCTTGGCTGCCTCTTCGACGGCGGGCTCGTCGGCACCGATCGCCTCTTCGGTGGCCGCGGCGTCACCAGTGTTGCCGCGCGCGTCCTCCTCGGTGGGGGCCTCCGTCTCCATCGGCTCTGGAGCGGACGAGTCTGAAGACAAGAAAAGAAGAAGAAAGAAGAAAATAATTGTCAAGCAAATATCCAAAAAAGAGAAATTCAAGAGAAGGAAAGTACAAGGGTTACCTGCGCGGGCCTCTTCTTCGACGGGGTTCCTTGCCGGGGAGTTCTCCCTCGGCGGCGTGGTGGTGGCCCCCGCCAGCGGAGGGCCGCTGGCGCCTTCCCTTGGCGGGGTGCTCGCCCTTGGCGGGGTACTCGCCCTTGGCGGAGTACCCGCCCTTGGCGAAGTATTCTCCCTCGCCGGGGAGCTCCTCCTTGGCGGAGAGGTCGAGACGTGCGGCTCGTCGGGAGCAGTCTCTTGGCGCTCCTGAGGCTGCGGCTCTGCTTCTGTACAAGTCAGCAAACAAACAAGAGGTTAACAACGATAAGAAGCCCACGCGCGCCCGACAAGCGAAGAAGTGAACAGAAGACTTACGCTGGGGGCTGCGCTGGGAGCTGCACTGGGGGCTGCTCCGAGGAGCAGTTGCCTGGTCCGGCAAGCTTGTCGCTGGCGCATCCCCTGCTGCTGCGACGGGCTCATCCTCAAGGTCGACCACCGGGATCTTGGCCCTCTTCGCCGCCCTCTGGGCCAGGGTCCTGGAAGACAGACAAAATCAGAATCAGGCAAAGAAAATTCAAGACAAGATCAACAAAAATCAAAGGAAACAAGAGTTGCCAGTGCTTACTCTTCCTCCTCCTCGTCAGAGCTGAGCATGGAGAAATCGAAGTCCGCCTCGCGCGCCCCGGCGAGAGGAGCTGGAGGGGTAGGCTCCCTCGAACGCTTGGCGGGAGCTGGAGCGGTGGTCTGAGAAGACCCCGCTCCGGTTGTCGCCGAGGCTCGAGGGGTGGAAGGAACGGTAGAGCCGGCGCGGGAAAATCTCCCTCCCCCGACCACTGTTGAAACGCAGGGCACTCCCTTGGCGGCTTTGCTTGTCGTGGTGGCGCGCGTTGAGCGGCGCTGTGGCTGCTGGCCCACCGGACGCTCTGCCACGTCCGCGGCTTTGCGGAGGCGCCTCCTCGCTGGAGCCGGAGGACTTGCCGGTGGCGGTGAACTACCCGAGGACGAAGAGGAGGAGTCGAGATTCAGCGACCCGCCTGAGTCTTCGGCAGAATCGCTTGATTCGGCGCCCTGCTCGGCGGGCCCGCTCGACTCTATGCCTTGCTCGGCGGCCTCGCTTGTCCCAGCAGGTTCCCCGATAGGCTTTATCAATTTAAGGAGCTCTTCCTCCTCGGCCAGACTTACCACCTCCGCTGCATCCGCCTCCTCCAAAGTGTATCCGAACTCGCCCGCGGCCCTGGCTGCAGCTGCCTCCTCCAACCTAGTGGCAATATGTGCCATCTCCTGGTCGGTGGTGTCGCGGGTGAGGCCTCTCTTCTCGTCGGGATTGATTGGCTGCTCCACCAAGTTGTCGAAGAACGTTTGCACGCCTTCGTCAGAAGGCTCCCGCCAAGTGGGGTCAATCCCATGGGAGTCACACCACGGCATCGCCGCGCGGATAGCGCTGAGCGACGAATTGTTGCATAGCGGAACTATGCCCCGCGGCAATGCGAACCACTCTGGATGTTTGGGGTCGTGCTTGAATAGCTCATGAAGCATTCCGTTGAGCTCCATGACAGTGAAATTGTAGTTGAGGCCTGGGCGCAGCCTCATAAAGTCTGCCGCGTTACCAAACTCCCAAGCAGGTCTCTTCCTCTCCTACAAGGGAGCGATGCGGCGGCGAAGGAAATCTGCTCCGACGGCCTCTACAGTGAGCCTGGCTTGCCGGAGGCAAAGAATCCTAGTGATGGCTATCTTCAGCTTGTCGTCCTCAGGGGCCAGGTCACTCCAGTCATTGCCGCGCACTATTGCAACTTCACGCAGGGAAGTGAACTGCTGTGGTTCATCCTCCATGATCCAGCACCAGTTGGCCCTCCACTCCTCCCACTTGCCGCGAAGCTCCCCAGTCAAGTAGGCCTCTTTCTTATGAAGCCTAAAGATCCAAGAAATCCCGCCGGACAGAGGAGACCCAGACTCTACTCGAGGCGTAAAGTAATGGCGGAAAAGAGCTACATTGGGGTAGACTCCGACAAAGTTCTCGCACAGATGTGCGAAAACGGCCATGGTCAAGACGGCGTTTGGGGTGAAATCAAGGAGATGAAACCCGTAGGTATTCATAATATCGCAGAAGAATTCGGAGTATGGTGGGCAGAGTCCGCAATAGAAGAACAGAGCAAAAAAGGCGTATCCTCCCGAAAACATGTCGCAGGCCTCAGCGGGGAGTACCTTGGTGCGCGGGTGCGCTTTTGTCTCCCTCGCCCAGAAGAGGTAGAAGGAGTCCTTCAGCTCCTCCGCGCTGAGCCTCGGCGGGAAGACCGCCATCTTCTTCCGCATTGACGCTAGCTTCAGTGCCCTGGCAGTCTTCGCGGCTTTCGCCTTGTCGCCCTTCGGGGCCATGGCGGGGACGGCGAGGGAAGTCGCCGGCGCTGGGGAGGCTGGCGGCGGCGGAGGAAGGGCGGAGCGTTGCTCTCTTTCAACCTTCGGGGAGGAGGGTAGCAGCAGGGGTTTCTAGAGGATGAAGGAGAAGCGAGCGAATGGAGGGAACTGTCCCTGTTTCCCCTGCTTTTAAGGGGGAGAGGGGGGCGTTCCGCATTTCCCTCATTAAAGAAACAGGCCACGATCTCTCCCACGACGCCGCAATCGACGCGTGCCGTTAGGGAGGGGCGCGGTGGATACGAAGTGGGATGCGGCGCGCCGTGGGCCGCGTGTGCCCGTGCACTGTTCTGGGCCTGGCCCAACAGCGCTCGGCACCGTGTGTGGCCCAGGCTCGGGGGCTCCTGTCGGTGTACTAAAGTAGGGGTACCTTAGTATCCCAACTTGTGCACGGGCAGTAGCAGCGTCCTGTGGCAGGGCTCGCCACGCGCCCGCCAAGGCCCACTATGGTTCCTTCGAAGCCATTCAAGAACAAAGTATTCAAGTTAAAGAAACAAGACCCCGGCAAGAGGAGCTTGCCGGGAAGGCCGCTCCAGGCTCAAAACCACCCCTTTGGCACAAGACCCCGGCAAGAGGAGCTTGCCAGGAAGGCCAAAACATGGCATTTCAGGAGACTTGCCATGGCGCATCGCGCGCCCCGGCAAGGCCCGGAGAGCGACAAGCTCCCGGGCGCGACAAGTTAACAACCGCGGCAAGGTGCAAGCCGCGGCAAGCTTCCACTATGTGCCCGCGCTCCAGCTCATCCGGCCACGCGTCGCCCTGGGGCCCTTCCAGGGGCACGTGGCGGAAGGCTGTGCAGCCTGGGGTACACGGTGGCAAGCCGCGATGATGAGGCCACCATCGTGGCGAACGGAGACGCCCTGACGGACGCTTTTTTGCACTGTTTGGGGCGATGGCGATGGGCATTCAATGCCCTTATCCCCCATCGTCAGGGTTAGGTACAGAACACTGTACATACACTGTTCCAACTACCACCGTTTTTACACTTTTACCCTCATCTGCGTTGCCACCTATCGGTGACCCCTTCGACCTATAAAAGGAGGCCCATGCGCAACGTAGAGGGGGTTCCGATCTTCGATCATTCTCACGCTCGGTGTAGCTAGCAAGAAGTACTGTAGCTCTCTTCGCTCCCGAGCCAAGAACACAATACAAACCAAGGCAGGAGTAGGGTTTTACGCATCCGTGCGGCCTGAACCTGGGTAAACTGCTCGCGTGCTCGCCTCGATCTGCTCTTCGTGCATCCTCCGCTCCCTTGCCGTACCGAAAAGGGGCTCCGGTCCCATAGGTGTTCGTGGGCGATCAGTTTCCCTGACACTTGGGATCCGGGTGGATCCATTACTTGAGCACTATATGCCTAGCGTAATGGCTTTAAAGAAAGTGCTGCAAGGGAGACAACCCAGAAGTTTTAGAGAGTCATTTATTTCTGTTGTGTGCTTTTATAAAGTTTAAAAATAAAAAATAAAGAGGGGAACCTAAAACTTTTTCAAATAGAAAAGTGAAAGTAAGAAGGACGAGCACCGTTGAAATGGGGGAGCTCCATGAACTTTGTTCATGCCCATGGAAACTTTCCAAATCTTGAATTACAGAAACTTTTCAACAAAAATAATTATCCCCTTGTACAATTACATTGTATTATAAAAATAATGTGCCAAGAGTTTCCTTTAGGATGATTAAACTGCTTGTTGGTTTGTGTGGTGCAAAAACAGAAACTTTGGCTAGAGTGCGTGAGTTTACATTTTTTACTGGAACATCGAAAGGATCTGAAATATTTTGCAAAGTCTTGCTTTACAAATTGTTAATTTTTCCTATTTTTTCCATAATTTTTAGGGTTACAGAAGTATGGTTAATGTTCAGATTACTACAGATTGTCCCGTTTTCACAGATTGCTATTATAGCTTCATTATTTGCATATGTTTGAATTCTTGTTGAAGCCTCCTTGACTTGGGGTCATAGAATTGTGATAGCATACAGTGGGTAATGATTGTTTGTAATTCTACAATAATGTTAGAGCAGTACATGATGGGATTTCATTGATCATATGCATTAACCCCGCCACTAAAAGTTCGATTAAGTTTTGTGTGGATGAAGTGTTCGAAGATCGAGGAGGTCTCGATGTGAGAAGAAGGAGGAGAGGCAAGAGCTCAAGCTTGGGGATGCCCCGGAAGGCATCCCATCTTTCTTCAACAAGTATCGGTATGTTTTCGGATTCGTTTCGTTCACATGATATGCGTAAACTCTTGGAGTGTCATGTGCTTTCTATTTTTCTTTTAATAAATGCACCATGCTAGTATGAGATAGTCCTTGGTTGATTTATAGAATGCTCTTTGCACTTCACTTATATCTTTTGAGTATGGCTTTATAGAATGCTTCATGTGCTTCACTTATATCATTTGAAGTTTGGATTTCCTGTTTCTCCTCACATAGAAAACCGCCATTTGTAGAATGCTCTTTTGCGCCACTTATATTTGTTAGAGCATGGGCATATCTTTTGTAGAAAGAATTAAAAATCTCTTGCTTCACTTATATCTATTTAGAGAGTTGACATGAATTGGTCATTCACATAGTTAGTCATAAAATCCTACATAAACTTGTAGATCGCTTAATATGATATGTTTGATTCCTTGCAATAGTTTTGCGATATAGAGATGCTAATATGTGGGAGGTACTAATGAATGATTGTGGTTTAGTAAAAATATTGGTGTTAAGGTTTGTGATTCCCGAAGCATGCACGTATGGTCTCCTAACTATGTAACCAAACTGGCGCGCATTGTATTTTGATTGTTTATCTTTGTGTGAAGGTCGGGGGCGCGCGATGGTTAACTCCTACCAACCTCCCCCCTAGGAGCATGCGTAGTAGTATTTTGCTTCGAGGGCTAATAGATTTTCCGCAATAAGTATGTGTGTTCTATATGACTAATGTTGAGTCCATGGATTATACGCACTCTCACCTTCCACCTGCTAGCCACTCTAGTACCGCAAAATTTTCGCCGGTGCATCAAACCACCTTATATCATTCCTCGAAACAGCCACCATACCTACCTATTATGGCATTTCCATATCCATTCCGAGATATATTGCCATGTAACTCCACCGCTCCGTTTATTATGACACGCACCATCATTGTCATATTGCTTTGCATGATCTTAAGACAGCTAGCATGATGTTTTCATGGCTTGTCCGCTTTTTGATGTCATTGCTACGCTAGATCATTGCATATCCCGGTACATCACCGGAGGCATTTATATAGAGTCGTATTTTTGTTCTAGTATTGAGTTGTAATGTCGAGTTGTAAGTAAATAGAAGTGTGATGATCATCATTATTAGAGCATTGTCCCTTTGAAAAAAAGGCCAAAAAAAGGGAAAGGCCAAATAAAAAAAAGAGAAAGGCCAAATAAAAAAAGGAGGCCCAAAAAAATAAAAGAAAAAAAGAAAAAAATGGGTACAATGCTACTATCTTTTTTCCACACTTGTGCTTCAAAGTAGCACCATGATCTTCATGATAGAGAGTCTCCTATGTTGTCACTTCCATATACTAGTGGGATTTTCATTATAGAACTTGGCTTGTATATTTCAACGATGGGCTTCCTCAAATTGCCCTAGGTCTTCATGAGCAAGCAAGTTGATGCACACCCACTAGTTTTCTGCTGAGCTTTCATACACTTATAGCTCTAGTGCATCCGTTATATGGCAATCCCTACTCACTCACATTGATATCTATTGATGGGCATCTCCATAGCTCATTGATACGCCTAGTCGATGTGAGACTTTCTCCCTACTTTTATCTACTCCCACCTACTATTCCACCCATAGTGCTATGTCCATGGCTCACGCTCATGTATTGCGTGAAGAGTTGAAAAGGTTTGAAAAAGTAAAGTATGAAAACAATTGCTTGGCTAACACCGGGATGGGCATGATGGGTACCTTGTGTTAAGAAAAGGGGGATAACGTTCTTTAGCATTGATATTTTGAAAGACTTGATTGTTTGTTGGGATGTCCGAGTATTAAATTATTTTATGTCAAATGATAGACTATTGCTTTGAATCACTCGTGTCTTAATATTCATGCCATGATTAGATTACATGATCAAGATTATGTTAGGTAGAATTCCACATCAAAAATTATCTTTTTTATCATTTACCTACTCGAGGACGAGCAGGAATTAAGCTTGGGGATATTATACAAATTTTATTGTTCCATGCCAATATTATACAACTTTCGTATACTTTTGGCAAATTTTTATACTATTTTTTGGGACTAACATATTGATCTAGTGCCCAGTCTCAGTTCTTGTTTGTTGCATGTTTTTCGTTTCGCAGAATATCCATATCAAACGGAGTCCAAAAGGGATAAAAATGGACGGAGATTTTTTTTTGGAATATATGTGAATTTTGGGAAGTGGATCAACGTGAGACGATGCCCGAGTGGCCCACGAGGGTGAGGGGCGCGCCCTGGGCCCTCGTGGCCACTCCGTAAGGCGGTTGGTTCCCTTCTTTCGCCGCAAGAAAGCTAATATCCGGATACAAATCGTGTCAAAAATTCAGCCTAATCGGAGTTACGAATCTCCGAGAATTTAAGAAACGTGGAAGGCCAGAATCTGGGAACGCAGAAACAGAGGAAGACAGAGAGACAGATCCAATCTCGGAGGGGCTCTTGCACCTCTGCCGCCATGGAGGCCATGGACCATAGGGGAAACCCTTCTCCCATCAAGGGAGAAGGTCAAGGAAGAAGAAGATGGAGTGGGGCTCTCTCCCTCTCTCTCCGGGTGGCGCTGGAACGCCGCCGGGGCCATCATCGTGTGATGGCGATCTACACCAACACCTCCGTCATCTTCACCAACATCTTCATCACCTTCCCCCATCTATCTACAGCAGTCCACTCTCCCGCAACCCGATGTACCCTCTACTTGGACATGGTGCTTTATGCTTCATATTATTATCCAATGATGTGTTGCCATCCTATGATGTCTGAGTAGATTTTCGTTGTCCTACCGGTGATTCGTGAATTGCTATGATTGAATTAATTTGCTTGTGGTTATGTTGTTGTCCTTTGGTGCCCATCATATGAGCGCGCGCGTGGATCACACCATAGGGTTAGTTGTATGTTGATAGGACTACGTATTGGAGGGCAAGAGTGTTAGAAGCTTCAACCTAGCGTAGAAATTGATGCATACGGGATTGAAGGGGGGGCAATATATCTTAATGCTATGGTTGGGTTTTACCTTAATGAATGTTAGTAGTTGCGAATGCTTGCTAATAGTTCCAATCATAAGTGCACAGAATTCCAAGTCAGGGATGACATGCTAGCAGTGGCCTCTCCCACATAAAACTTGCTATCGATCTAGTAACGTAGTCAATTGCTTAGGGGCAATTTTGCAACTCCTACCACCACTTTTCCACACTCGCTATACTAATTTTATTGCTTCTTTATCTAAACAGCCCCTAGTTTATATTTACGTGCTCTTTATATTCTCGCAAACCTATCCCACAAAAACTACAAAGTACTTCTAGTTTCATAATTGTTCTAGGTAAAGTAAACGTCAAGCGTGCGTAGAGTTGTATCGGTAGTCGATAGAACTTGAGGGAATATTTGTTCTACCTTCAGCTCCTCGTTGGGTTCGACACTCTTACTTATCGAAAGTGGCTACAACTGACCCTCTGCACTTGTGGGTTATCACCTACGGTGGCGTCACCACCAGAGCATGTGGCAGGCGAAGACCACCTTTGTCATGATAGCTTGTATTAGTTGTCCTCCTTCAAATTTGGCCGTTGTGGGATCCCTTCCCGATCAATATTTGGGAAGTGGACCCGGGCCACTATAAATAGGTGTAGCCACCACCATTGGGATCATCTTATCTTGAGCTGATCAGATAGAAGGCCACACACCACAAGCTCACACGAGCACAAGAACCCCTCTCCTCAGGAGGCAGTTCATCCATATACTAGTTCTTCATCAGCCTACAAGGCAATCCACCACACCACACTGGATTAGGGTATTACACCACAACAGTGGCCCGAACTAGTATAAACCTCATGTCCCTTGTTCTTCGGATCTGACGAGCTAGGCCTAGGGATCGACAAGTAGACAAGCTAGGGCGAAACGAGAGATCTTCGTGCGCACCCCAGAGTTCGAACCTCAAGGGTTTTGCCGAAACCCAAGATCCGACATTTGGCACGCTAGGTAGGGGTGTGCCGAAAGTTCCTCCCTGTCCGTCCCACTCTCCGTTTGCCAAGTTCCCATGGCAGGTGTCCCTCCTCCGACCGGCTTGGCGGACGCGCACGGCGGCGCTCCGGGCCACCGGTCCTTCACCCCCGCCTTACGACGGGTGCAGTGGCCACCCAGGTTTAGGCCAGATCTACTGCCCCATTACAACGGGGCAGCGGACCTCCAGGCTTACTAAGAGGCCATCTCGGCGGCCAGCGGCGACAACAAGGTCATGGTCAGCTGGCTCCCCATGGCGCTCACCGGCGTGCCGCGCGCCTGGTTTTTCAGCTTGCCAGAATCATCCGTGGCGTTCTGGGAGAAGCTGCGCGACCTCTTCGTTGCACGCTTTGGGGCGCCAGCGCCCCACGTCGTCGCGGCCCTCCTCGGCGGCTCCCAAGCGCCACCCTTCGGCTGCCACATCAAGCAGATCTTTCGCCAGGCGGGCGTCGCCTCCATATGCCAGGGGCTCCTCCTGGATGGGCGGCGCCCAAGACCGACCTCATCTTCGAATGAGGGGACCACCCTGCATCCACCGCGGGCTCAGGCGATCAAGTCTCCGCAGATATCAGCAACGCAGTTCAGGCTTCCAAACCTGACCTGATGGCCAGGGGCGTAGCTCTCAACCTGCTCGAGGTGGCCTTCTGTGTTGGCACGGAGCATGAAGCCGCCAAACACAAAAAGCTGCCCGGGAGAAAAAGTTCCCTCGGCGGTGTCGTCGTTATTGACGCAGCGATCCATCAGTCCTTCGGTCGACGACATAGTGGAACTCTCAATGAAAGCACCAATGTCGGTGTCAGAACCAGCGGATCTCGGGTAGGGGGTCCCAAGCTATGCGTCTGAGGATCGATGGTAACATGAGACTGTGGACACGATGTTTACCCAGGTTCAGGCACTCTCGGTCGAAGTAATGCCCTACTTCCTGCTAGATTGATCTTTATGAATATGATTATAAGAGTTGATATACCTTGAGATCGTAATGGCTAAACCCTAGGAGTCTATCATATGATTCTGTTGTTTCTCTTCTACCTTCGCCTCTATGGACTAAACCCTCTAGTTTATATATGCACCAGAGGGCCTTAGGGTTTGTACATAACCATCTTGAAGAGGAAGGAAAGATTACACCCGAACCTAAAACCTGCCATTATATGTATAAAGGAGTCCTATCCGGATACAAGAGACGATCTTCATGGCCCACCAGTCCGACTCATCATGAGTTATCCGACCACACGGGGACCCCTCTATCCAGGACTCCCTCAATCCTGCCTGGGGGAAAAACCGTCGGGTTGGCAGCGCGACGACCTTGCCACTGCGATGTAGCATCTTCACGCCTAGTTTCGATAGTAAAACTGTCGGGTTGGCAGCGCGACAACCTTGCCACTGCGATGTAGCATCTTCACGCCTACGGCCTCTTACAGTTTCAATAGTTTCATCGTACCAGAAGAAAAATCATGCGCTCACTGGGCCAGGATTCGAGCCTGCGCCGTGCAGTTCGAAGCCAACGCACGCCAACCACATCGCAACTACAAGGCTTCGTTAATGTAGCAGGCACATATGTTTTTACACTATTACTATCGACATGTCCTAGCCTTTCTGTTTCGTTTTTTCCATATATGTTTTTTTCTCGGATATCTTTTATCTATTTTCTGATTTTAGGTACTTTTTGGGCCGTATGCAGTGTGCATATCATATATTGAAAATTTATACACATTATGGGCAGTGCCTATAATTATATAACATACCACTATTAAAAAACTATAGTCACCGCGTATATATTGTATAATGATCTAATATACAATATACGATGTGCATTTATATAGACGATATACAATATGTATATTGTCAACATTATGGGCAGTGACTATAATGATAGTGTTAAAAAAGTGACTATAATTATACAATACAATATGTATATGGAAAAAATCACAATTAACATTATACTATAATAGAATATGTATATTAAAAACTTATATTATATATTTTCTAAATCTACAATTAACATTTTAGTATTCGGTATTTTTTGTAAAAACGTTCACCGTGTATACATATTGAACATTTTTAATATATGATGCTTATTTATGTGTATATTTTTTTCCAATATACGATACACACATGGCATACAGCCGAAGAATACCCAAGACTAAAAATGAATAAAAGAAGTCCGAATTAAAAACATATACAAAGAAATGGAAGAGTCCAAAAGGCAAGGACATGTCAGTGTATAAAAACATATATGCCATCTGTCTGAACATATATGTTTGTTTGTGTTTCCCTATTTACAAAAATTCACCGTATACTACAAAAATTTGTACACTAATTTTTTTGTATTAACTGTTATACGATACTAAAAAGGGGTATATGATATTAAAAATATTCATCGCATCATATATTAAAAATATGTTCATTACATTATATATTACAAAACTGTATCGTATTCAAATAAATTATTCATCACATCGTTTAATATATA
>LR738715.1:724430494-724447067 GCA_902687465.1 Secale cereale
GGTCATGACAATAATGAGAGTGGATAAATGAAGCTATGGTGTCATTCGGAATGATTTCAAAATTCAAGTTAAGTGGAAATTTAAGGATATACCTCAAGGGTTGATTAATGTGACAGAAACAGAAGAAAAGTACGATTGTTTTAATGTTGATTCACTTCTAGAGGCAAGGGAATAGAAAAATCAAGCATACGTTCAGTGTATAGAATGATGCATCAATAATGTGGTACATGTTTCTTGTAACTGACCTTTATTTAATGTTTAACATGGTACATTCCATGTCTGAATATTGAAACGACAAGAAAATGATGAGGGGAGCGGGGGCATGTTTCATATGCTAACGAGCGTTACAATATTGAGAGGAACTACTGCGAAGATCTAGGCGACTAATAAATAAATGATAGGCAACATTACATGTTAGCGGTAATTAAGGGGACAAGTCAATAGATCCAGTTAATCTGACCTGCAGCTGGATAGACGAAAAATCAGACGACAAATGAAAGTATGTACTTCTTTTGTAAAATATGACGATGGATCAAACCAAGAATATCACCTACCTTTACTAATATTTATAGATAGTATTGATCTTGCAAATTGATAGTTATGCTTAGATGATAGGTATTGGTCTTGTGAACTGATAGTTGTGCTTGGACGACAGTGGTACTCATCTTGTAAATTGCTAGTGGTATTATTGGTTGTGTGCATCCTACCTATGCAGATGATGGGTGTGTGCTCATTGTACTTGTATCATCTTGATGCTTCATTTTGAGCCAATAAAATCCACCTTTTAAAAAAATGCTAGTGGTATTGATCTTGAAAATTTGTAATTGACGGGTATTGGTCTTGTAAAATACTAGGTGTGCTTGGATGATAGGTTGATCATGTAAATTTCTAGTAGTATTGAACTTGTAAGTTCAGAGTTGTGCTTCGATGATAGGTATTGATCTCGTGAAATGCTAGTTGTGCTTGGATTGCTAGTTCTTGTGGCCTATAGTTGATCGTGCAAATTGTCCAAGGTTCACCACGTCCAAATTTAGTTCTTGGATGATAGTGTATTGATCTTCTAAATTGCTAGTTGTGCTTGATGCTTATATTGCACTTGTCAATATCCCAAGGTTAAATCTTCTCTAACAGGATATGGCATGGAAGGTATGCATGTATACGTGCACAAGAAGCCTTTCGAGTGGACTTCATGATCTATCTGGTAGAGGGGGTTCTTAAGTTCGGTGGTAACAAACTATTCTTTTTCATACACTTGTAACCATTTGTCTTTTTCTTTTAGTGATTTTACCATTTATCTAATGTGTTTTTCTTTAGCTTTTGTTGCACATATTGCCACATGCAATGTAAGCATGCAGTTTAACAAATTAACAGGAGAGAGTGTGCTCTTTGAGGGTGTTGGGGGCATAGACAACATTGAACTGGAGAAACGATCAACAAGGATCCGCAAGGGAGCCGAAGGATTGGACTTGTTCATTACTGAGAATGGTCTAATAGGGGGGAATGATATGTTTTTCCTTGAGAGGATTAGTGCCCAAGATGAATATTCTCTATGCCGACGATGGCGAGGCTGGCGCATTTAATTCTAAGGTTTTCGCGCAAATGACCAGGCTCAACGACGATGTGAATAGACACCTCCTAGACATCCTACCACCAAGAAATATCTACATCGGAGTGCCATTTGTGACCCATTTGAGAAAGACGAATCTTATCAACAAACACACGATGATATGTTTTGTAAAGACAAACCTTACCCCAAAGCAATATCTATATCGGAGTGCCAATTGTGACCCATTTGAGAAAGACAAATATTATCAACAAACACATGATAATATGTTTTGTAAAGTTATTTACCATTTTATATTTTTTATGTCCATCACACGTGGCGGTTTGACATGAGTGCTCTTTTGTTTTTTCGCCCATGACGTCATCCTAGAAATCTTCTAGTAAGATAGCTTGCAGCACTACCATCCCATGTGATGAAGCCATGAAGGCCTTGTTGGAGTATGACTTGAAGTAGTGGGCGTCAACACCACTGCGTAGAAGACGCACATGGACGACTGCATTGTCTTGAGCAAGGAGGCGTGGGACGAGGTCACTGTGAGAAAAACAATCTACAAATCCTGCGTTGAACAACTTGAAGATGATGATTATCATTGACATCAATAATTAAGCTCCAACGATGTGAGGGAAATAATGCGGGATCGGATGTTCCCTAAAATGCATCATTATTTATTGATGATGAACCATTGAGGTTGTTGGTAATGAAGATGAATTCCTCCTTCGACAGAGTACCAGATCAGGGTAGAAATCAAAGATCACCCCGAAATGTGATGTGTCGATGGCAAAAAGAAATGCACCATAAATTGGGTATGAGTTTCGGGTGTATATAAAACCATCACGCACAAGAGGCAGCTGATGGGTGCCCTAGGGGCCGTAGACGCCGGCAGCATCTGGGCGCCTATACAGTGAGCCTACGCCCCGTGGGCCACCCTAGGTGTTGGACTTTGGTCCTCCGGTGTAATGAAATTTCCTACCTATTTTTGTTGGAATTTTCAAGGACTTTTGTTTTTTCTTTCTTCTTCTAAAATTCAAAAATAACCAAAAAAACAGAAACTGGATTTATAAGACATTGCATACTTCAAGGATTATAGGCATGAAACATACAAAAGTTGTAGATACCTTGGAGACGTATCAACATCATGTGCTCGTCCTCAAGCATGAAGATGATGATAAAGATAATTTGTGTATGTAAATACTACCTATGAACTTGATTAACTGATGCAAACACATTTAGTAAGTTTACACCAATAATAAAGATGTTTGAAGATGGTTTTATTAAAATATTAAACTACCTCAATGCATATAAAAGAAGTTCTCACATATTCTGTGATAGCCAAATGCATCAAATCAAAATCACCATTGTCAAAGATTTAGAAAGAATGTCAATATTTATGGGCAACAAAACGATAATCTTTCTTTTCTGCCCCCTTAAGGCATAGTTTTGTAAGATCTCTTTTTTACTTTCTCCTAGGCTAGTTTTCTTTGATTACCTCTTGTAATCCCTATGTTGTATCTGTTCTTATCTATTTTAATAAAGCTTTTGATTTGCTGTGTGTGTGTGTGTGGGGGGGGGGGGGTTGCCTCACGGTTCCAGTAAAAAAACGATAATCTTCTATAGGTAGTATGTAAAGATGGCATCACTTCTAGGTTAATAAAATCACTTGTTTCATGTTTGTGCTATTTTAACCGAACAACATGTTAGGAAGAATCTCAACATAATTTTAGATCCCATGCCCTAATCATTGCCAAGAGAACATAATGAGGAGTTATAAGAAGTCAAAAACAGGAAGTGATGCACTTTTGTATCTGATCATTAGGCCAAGAGGAAGACCTTATAATCGATACTAATGCAAGGAGTAGAGTTTGTATGTAGTTAGGATGCACATCAAGCTATGAATGAGTGAAAGCTCTCGTATGCTTTTTCGGTAAATAGAAAAGCTAACCGGTAAAGCTCTCATATGAACTAGTGAGTGTGCATCCAACTTACTTGAAAACTTGAAGCTCATTTGAGCGGGTTCATCATTAAAAATATGCAAATCAAGTTATATAATATGATGTGCCGACCAAAGTAAACTTAGTCATGTACCCCGGTTTCTATTTTCAGAAGGACCCTAACAACGAACCGAGCAGGGCACCATACACAACATTTGTTAATGAGATAAAGGGTGGCTAAAAGAAGAGAAATCATTTATTATTCATTAAGGTTAATTTGATTCAATGACCTGACTTCCGCAAGGATATATAGCCCGGAGACGACGGAACAAAAATGTCTTCATTTGCCTCGAACTTTAGAGGGGTGAATAAAAGACAGTAACATTTCGATTTGCAAAATACATACATTTCTTGAAGCTGATAAGCATTATGTAAACCCATTTCTTAAATCTGAAAAGCATTATGTAAACCCCTTGTGCACAGGGGTGATCCTCTTCTTTTCAACAACAAAAAAGTAAACCCCTTAAATCAACTGACATACTTTCCTGATAAGTATATTTGTAATCCGAAAAGAGTAATTGTGCGTGTAGGCATTTGGGTTGAAGTAATTGGTCATGGTGAGACGATGGGGTGGAATGTGATGAGGGAATGGTTGGCGATGTGCAGGCTGAACTGCCCGCCTTTCTCGCTCACGTCGAGCTTGTCCACGCCTGGCGGAGGCACCATCTCGAAGCTCCTCACGAGCTTCCCCACGATGAGCGCCAGGATGGGCAGCGCGAGGATGATACCGGGACAGCTGCGCCGGCCCACTCCGAACGGGAGGAACCGGAAGTCCACCTTGCCGCCGCCGACCGTGGCGTCCACGTTGCTCTCCTCGCCCAAGAACCTCTCCGGCCTGAACTCCTCCGGCTTCTCCCATAGCTCCGGGTTGTTGGCCAGCCACCAGGCGTTGACCACCACCTTGGATCCCTTGGGAATGGTGTAGCCGCCGAGGCTGGCCTCCTCGAGGTTCATGTGGGGGACGAGCAGCGGGATGGGGGAGTGCAGCCGCAGCGTCTCCTTGATCACGGCCTGCAGGTACGGCAGCTTGCTGATGCTGGACTCGGCGATGGGCTCGTCGTCACCGAGCACGTCCCTGATCTCGCCCCGGACCTTGCGCTGCACGTCCGGGTGGTTCACCACCTCGGCCAGCGCCCACTCGATGGACCATAGCGTCGTCTCGATGGCCGCGACGTTGATGTTCTCCACGATGTAGATGACGTTCTCCGGCGTGATCTCGCCGCTCTTCTCTGCCGCGAGGACGTGGTCGATCGCGCACCGGAGCTTGTTCTTGTCTTCTCCTGGCGTCTCCATCACCTTCCTTCTCTTCTCGACGTAGTTGGCGTTGAAGAAGGCCAGCCTCCTGGTCTGCAGGTCCCTGCATCTGTTGAGGTAGCCACGCAGGAAGGGCCTGAGGATGGGGATGAAGTCGCCGTAGTTGTAGTCGAAGCTCTGCGCGAGGCGGCTGCGCTCCGAGTTGAACTTGGTGGCCTCCACGAACATGGGGTCGTCCACCGACTCGAACCGGGCGTCGAACATCATGCGGTACATGATGTTGTAGAGCATGAGCTGCAGCCTGCGGCGCACCACCACGCCGGCGCCGCGGGCCGCCGAGTCGCCGCGCAGGTCGGACACCACGTCGTCCATCTCGGCCTCCCACATGGCGCGGTACTGCTGCACCACGCGCGCCGTGAAGAAGGGCAGCGTCATGACGCGGCGCATGCGGCGCCAGTGGTCGCCGTACTCGGTGAAGACCATGTCGGCGCCGTTGGCCGTGAAGATGTCGAACACGACGTTCCGCGGGCGGGAGCCGAACTCCACGCCCTGCGTGTGGAGCACTTCCGTGGCCAGCCGCGGGTCCGACACCACCACCAGGTTGCGCACGCCCAGCCGCAGCCGGAACACGGGGCCGTACCGCGCCGACAGCCGCGCCAGGAAGCGGTGGTTCAGGTCGTTGCCCACCTGCAGCCAGTTGCCGAACACCGGCACGGCCGCCGGCCCGGGAGGCGCGCTGCCACGCTTCCCTCCCGCTCCCACGGTGATGGCGACGGCGACAAGGGCGGCCGCCGCCGGCAGCAGAGCGGGGTGCGGGGCGTGGAGGAACGACTTAAGGAGCCAGTACACGGCCAAGGAGGCCGCCGCGACGAAGGCCACCCTACGCGCGGATGTAGCCATGCTGGGCTCTGCGCGGGTGCTAGCTAGGCGTGCTATGTACTCGTACTATGTGTGTTTGAGCTGGTGCTGATGCTATGTTGTTGGTTGCTGTGAGCGTGGCATGTTCCGTGGCGTGCTTATATAGCGCCGGCCGTCGGTTTGAGTTTGACAATGGTAGGTGGGTCGTCGTATCGTATCGTATGCGTGAGCGGGGAAGCACGTGGAGATGCGGCAAAAGTTGATGGTTTTGGGCGGAACCCGTGTGCCGGCCTGGGATTGGAAACAAAACAGGGTAGACGGGAGGAGGCGAGACGCGGATTTGCCATGCATGGCATCCTCTCGACAGATCCGTCAAAATTGACAGAGTTCAGACCGCGCTGGTTGGTGGGCAAATCCATTTGACCGCTCCGACCTGGTCAGTGTGGCGCTTTTCAGTTTTAAGAAATGGGTTTACATAATTCTTTTCAGCTTTAAGAAATGTATATGCATTTTGCAAATCCAAGTGTTATTGTCATTCATTCGCCCCTCTAAAGTTTGAGGCAAATGAACGCATTTTTATTCGTCTTCTCCAGGCTATATATCCTCTGGTCACTGAATCAAATTAATCTTAATGAATAACTAATAATTTCTCTTCTTTTAGCCACACTTTTTTTTCTCATTAACAAAAGTGGCATATGGTGCTCTGCCCGGTTTGTTGTTAGGGTCCTTCTGAAAATAGAAACCGAGGTACATGTCTAAGTTTATTTTGGTCGGCATATCATATTATATAACTTGATTTGCGTATTTTTAACCATGAACCCTGTCAAATGAGCTTCAAGTTTTCAAGTAAGTTGGATGCACCCTTACTAATTCATACAAGAGCTTTCACTCATTCATAGCTCAATGTGCATCATAACTACATGGCAAACTCTACTCCTTGCATTAGTATCGATTATAAAGTCTTCCTCTTGGTCTAATGATCAGATATAGAAGTGCAATGTGTTCTGTTTTTGACTTCTTATAACTCCTCATTATGTTCTCCCTGGAAATGATTAGGCAATCACTAGTAGAAAAAGGGTCAAATGTTCAGCTCATTAGTCCTGCTTTGGATATGAGCCGACACTAGTGTGACCATTAGTGCCGGTTCAACGGCTAGGCGGGCCACTCTCATTAGTACCGGTTCGTGCCACGGACCGATACTAAAGAGAGGGGTGGCAGGATGTTGTCAGACCAGGGCCCTTCCAGCACCTTTAGTACCGGTTCTTGCCACGAACCGGTACTAAAGGTTGTCCTACATAATCCCTTCGTCCACTCGAGCTCGCTCTGTTTTTCCCCCTTTCCCCTCTCCTCTCTGTTCTTACCCTACTCTCGAGCTCACACTCCATTTTTGCCAAAAATTGTGAAGATTTGAAGGCACCCCATCCATCCAAGTGATCACAAAGGTAAGCAACTTTGTCCTTTCATCTCTCATTGCTAGATTAGCTCTTGCAATGCTTTATATAGTCATTAATTTGTGGGTTTTAGTAATTTAGGAGGAATTATATATGGTAGTTTATTTGATTTATATGCAATTTGAGCTCAAAATAACTCTTAGTTTGCATATGTAGGTGTGGTTTACTTAGTGCCTTCCCGTATCCATCCTAACCACCGTCGATCGTCCGCACCGTCCTGTCGCCGGCACCACCTTGTGATGAGCCTCTTGTTCTTATCTTTTTTATATATAAAAAATCATGTTGTGTGATTTAGATATATAGTTACTGGTATAATTATCTTACCCGTACGTTGTTTGTTTTACATAGTGCCATGGTTTTGGTATCCGTCCCCGTCGGCCCTCGTGCGTGTTATGATTCGGATGTGGTATATTCTCTTTTAAAACTATTTGTTACATTTCATGACAAATTATGCCCATCAAGTTGACATAGATATTTTTTATCTAGGAGGTATGTGAACCGAATATTCCAACCGACCCTATTGTCGAGAGGTTAAATTTAGTTGAAAGAGAAAACGAGTATTTGAAAGAAAAATTGAAAATAATTGAGGGGGAGAAGATGGAATTGGAGTTGCATGGTGCCGATGTCATCGATGATCACAAGATCAAGATGGAGAAAATGCGCTTGAAGATTAGAAAAATAAGAAAATATGCCATTGATAATGAGGCTTGGTATCATTATGTTGTTGGATCAATTGTTACCTTAGTTGCGATCTTGATTGCATTTGTTATTGCATTTAAATGCTTTAGCTAGAGAGTTATTTGTATGTTGCATTTAAGTGTTGTATGAACTTGTATTAATTTCATATTTTCGGTGTTGCGTAATGAAGATGAGCCGACAATGGATGTACGATGACCGATGCTCTCCCTAGTTCATTAATGGCGTGCGTACTTTTCCGAATGCGGCTGAGGCAAACAAGCGGGCGGATGATTTTATGCCTTGTCCATGTGCTGGCTGTAAGAATGATCACAATTACTCTAACTCAAGAACCATTCACGTCCACCTGTTTGAGTCCGGTTTCATGCCCCACTATAATGTTTGGACTAAGCACGGAGAAAGAGGGGTTATGATGGAAGACAATGAAGAAGAAGAGAACGACGACAGCTATCCTGGCCATGGGTTCCCTGAATACGATGGTATAACAATGGGGGAAGAAGCTGAGCCGGCAATGCGGAAAGAAGCTGAAGAAGAGGCATCAGATGAGCCCGCTGATGATCTAGGTCGGCCATTGCGGATGCAAAGAGAAACTGTGCAGGTGAAAAGGAGAAGAAGAAGTTACAGCGCATGTTAGAGGATCACAAGAAATTGTTGTACCCGAATTGTGAAGCTAACAAGAAAAAGATGGGCACCACACTTAAATTGCTGCAATGGAAGGCAGAGAATGATGTATCTGACAAGGGATTTGAAAAGTTGCTGGTAATGATAAAAAATATGCTTCCAAAGGATAATGAATTGCCCGAGAGTACGTACGAAGCAAAGAAGGATGTCTGCCCTCTAGGGTTAGAGGTGCAGAAGATACATGCATGCCCTAATGACTGCATCCTCTACCAGGGTGAGTACGAGGATTTGAACACGTGCCCGGTATGCTATGCATTGCACTATAAGATCAGCCGCGATGACCCTGGTGATGTCGAGGGCGAGCGCCCCAGGAAAAAGATTCCTGCCAAGGTGATGTGGTATGCTGATGTCTACACACGCTTCTACTCTTGTAGACTATGTTGGGCCTCCAAGCGCAGAGGTTTGTAGGACAGTAGCAATTTCCCTCAAGTGGATGACCTAAGGTTTATCGAACTCAGGGAAGTAGAGGTTGAAGATGGTCTCTCTCAAGCAACCCTGCAACTAAGATACAAGAAGTCTCTTGTGTCCCCAACACACCTAATACACTCGTTAGATGTATAGGTGCACTAGTTCGGCGAAGAGATGTTAAATGGCAAGTGATATGGATGGAAAAACAAAGTAATATAAATATGTAATAAAAAGTGCAGCAAGCAAACAAGTAGTAAACGTGAGCACAAACGGTATTGCAATGGTGGAAACGAGGCCTAGGGTTCATACTTTCACTAGTGGCAACTCCCAACAACATTAACATAATCGAATCACATGATATTTCCCATAAAACATGCAAAGGGGACACACTCGGAGGTCATTCCTTCGTGGTCAAGAGATGACGAGAATTATGTAGGGCTACAAAAGCACACCTCAAAGTTCGTAGTTCTCAATCTAAGGATTTCCCAATGTCACCGCGGCCATCCCAAGAGAGTCCCACAATCACCACAACATATCTAAAGGATAGTCAAAGACAAGCACCAAGAGACTCTCAATCTTCAATCAACACACAAGAGAGGAAATCACTCATGAAAATATTGTTCTAATCCATGTCCAATAGACCGCTATCACCTTGGTCTCGGGGATTATACTAGATAAAGGAAAGTGAGTACATCAATCCAATACATAGAGGAAGGGGAAATATCATGGGATCACCCTAGGTTATCATAGCCTATGATCACAACGAAGATCACATCATGGGAGAGAGAATTGACCACATAGCTACTGGTAAGAACCTCAGCCCCGAGGAGGAACTACTCCCGCACCATGGAGGGAGGAAGCAACGTCGATGGAGATGAATCCGGGGGCACTTCCCCGTCCCGGCAGGGTGCCGACGCAGGAATTCTGGTCCCCCGAAGCTTGATGGCGATGGCGGCGGAGATCGGAATCGCGTATGGAGAAAAGGGTTCCAGAATCAGGGTTTCCTCGACACGCTTTAAATATATGCCAAAGGGGGCATCGGAGGTGCCTCGGGGGGCCCAGGCGCCCCCCCGGCGCGGCCCAGGGGGGGGGAGGTGCCCACAGGGCGCCTGGAGCCCCTGTTGGTCCCCCCCGGCTGTACTTCGGTCGCGCGGTAGCTCCTGGAACGCTGATTTTTTATATATTTTTCTGGATTTTTCCTGGCAGTTCTCGTAATGTGAAAACCTGAAATACAAAATCAGCCGAAAACAGAAACTGGCACCGGGGTGCACTGGATTAGTAGGTTAGTCCAAAGATGATCAAAAGTGTATGGAAGTGTATGAATATCATAGCAATATCACCCAAAAGTGGCATGGAGCAAGCATAAATTATAGATACGTTTTGGACGTATCAACATCCCCAAGCTTAATTCCTGCTCGTCCTCGAGTAGGTAAATGATAACAAGAATAATTTCTGTGGTGACATGCTATTAACCATATAGGACTTTTTCGTAGTCATATGACAAAAGCTTACTGAGACAATGATTCTATAGTAATTAAGTTGCCTCATGAGAAAATCACAAATGACTGAAAGTTTTTCAATATGAAACTGAAACATCAAAAAGATTTGCAATGAACATGATGTGCAAATATGATAAAGTGATATCTAGCTTGCCCCCTTTAGTGATGCAAAACATAAATGCAGGGGCACCTTCAAGGTTTAAGTGATTACTAAATACAATGATTTCAGAATAAACGATATCACAATCATGCAAAAGACAATGCTACTTTGGGACAATGCACATTACACTCAGAATGACAATCATGCTCTCAGTAGTTGGTGCTTTTAAAAGAAGGTGGAGACTCAACATAAAAGTAAAAGAATGGTTATGTGCTAGAGTTTTTTATTTTGAAAACATGGAAGCAATTTTGTCAACGGTAGTAGTACTTCATATGTGTCATGCATAAGACATCCTATAAGTTGCAAACCTCATGCATCGAATGCCAATAGTGCTCGCACCTTGTCCTAATTAGCTCGGATTTCCATGGGTTATCATTGCATTACATATGTTTCAACCAAGTGTCACAAAGGGGTACCTCTATGCCACCTGTACAAAGGTCCAAGGAGATAAATCGCATTTGATTTCTCGTTTTTGATAGATCTCAACTTGAGGACATCCATACCGGGACAACATAGAAAATAGATGATGAACTCCTCTTAAATGCATAAGCATATTCTCATAAGAGATTTGAGGATTATGTCCAAGCTAAAACTTCCACCATGATACATGGCTTTGGTTGGCGGCCCAATGTTCTTCTCTAACAATATGCATACTCATTCAACCCATGGCAAATCACCGTTACTTCAGACAAGACGAACATGCATAGCAACTCACATGATATTCAACAAAAGTGTGACAGTTGATGGCGTCCCCAGAAACATGGTTACCGCTCAGCAAGCAACTTATAAGAAATAAGATACATAAGCAACATATTCTTTACCACAATAGTTTTTAAGCTACTTTCCCATGAGCTATGTATTGCAAGGTTAGTCTTAGTACAGGTGAAGGTTAGCAAAAGACTGGGGGCGACCAACTAAGAGAGCAATGACGGTCATAATCATGCATAGCGACAAAGCAATATTGAACCAGGCATGGAAGTTATATCGCTACTCAGAAATAAAAGATCATCAAGGCTTGACAGACTTTCTTTACAGTCTTAAATATGCGTGAGCATACGCCAAGTCAATCAAAATAAATTCTCGAAGGAAGATATTACTAAACCATACCACATCATTGGCAAACAAATCAAGTTGGTACTCCAATAACACATTGGGAATCCCCCAGCTATTTGAGACTAACCACAAGAAAACCTGAACTACTAAGTGTCATCATGCACGTAGCATCTTTATCATAGACATATTAACCAATGCAATGGAAGCAAACTCTCTTAATTAGATAAGCATGATAATGAAAGAGAGTTCAAGCAACCAACTAAACAAAAGCTCTTTGAAAAGATAAGCATGAATACTAAGAGCAGAGCATGATAGTAGCTATTAAAAGACAAAGAACACACACAGCAAAGATAGACATGAAAATTCTATGTTATGTTCTAGGTAGAAGTGGAGAGTGTTTCTCTCCCACATAAAGAAAGCTGAGTTCCGACTCGTTATGAAAAACTAAAAGGAAAACTAAAAGCAAGACGCTCCAAGCATAGCACATAACACATGAGGTGATAAAAATATAGCGGAACGAAAGAAGAACTGATAATGTTGATGGAGAAGGGGATGCACGGGGGCATCCCCAAGCTTAGATGCTTGAGTCTCCTTGAATATTTCCTGGGGGTGCACGGGGGCATCCCCAAGCTTGAGCGCTTGACACTCCTGAATCTTTTTATCATCTTCCCTCGCACACTTGAAAACTCCCTTCATACATAACTCATCATAATCTGATTAGCGAGGTTAGTACCCTTAATAAAATAATTATACCTTGCTGGAAATAAAGATATTCTTGAAGTTCTACTGTTTCTCAAGATTGCCAAAAGGTTTTTGCAAAGAAAAAGCAAGCTCTTGATTTGCAAAATGAAGGAAAGGCAAAACAGGACAGAATCTGTGAAAAACAGAACAGCAGGTAGTAATTGATCTGTTCGGGATACTTCTGCAACTCAAATCAAAAAAACTCAGAACAGACGCACGAAAGACAATTATATAGAGAATGCTGTCGAAAAAGTTCAGACCAAAAAGATGAACTGGTGATTTTATACGATTTTTTCTATCCAAGGACAGAATCTGTTTCCTGGACAGCACCTCACAACTTTTGAACTTTCTAGCAATCAGAGGCTATACTTGGCACAAATATGAAAAGCAAAGATACAATGATGATGCTACTGTAGTAAACAACATCAAGACACAACAAAAGCAAAATATAAATTTATTCATGTGGGCTGCCTCCCAAAAGCGCTTTCTTTTATGCCTTTAAGCTAGGCATAGGACTTTAATGATGCTCTCGTAAGAATAAGAGCTGAAGAACAAAAGAGGGTATCAAGAAGCAAATGCCAAATACATTTAAGCCTAACATGCTTCCTATGCATAGGAATATTGCAATAGAATAATTCATTGAAGCACGAAGCAACTAGCATAGGAAGGCAAAACAAGCATAACTTCAAAATATTCACCATAAAGAGAGGAAACTTCTTATTATTAAGATATTTAGAACCAAGCCTCCCTTTCTCATTATAAATTCCAGTGGCATCATGGATGAACTCAACAATATAAGCATCACATAAAGCATTGTTACCATGATCCACATGCAAAAAGGTACTCTCACTCCCCACATAAGCATAATTTTTCTCATTGGTAATAGTGGGAGTAGGACTATCATAAACAACTTGAACACTATAGATTAGTTGTATATTAGGAGGGTGGTGTTCAACAAGGGAGTAATTCCCTTCATGATTATGACAAGTTTCATAAGGATAATTTCTCCTTATGTGATAGGTACCTTTATAATCACTATAGATTGGAGTTATAACATCATCATGGTAGAGAAGAGCATTATCATTGCTAGCAACTATATTTGTAAACATGTTGTCTTTATTCTTACTAGCAAGAGAATTATCAATTATCACATCACTAGTGGGGATAGGATTTGCAATCCTATCATCCCCAAGCTTAGAGCTTCCCATATCTTCACTTTCAGAGTTGGTACCAAAAAGATTTTCAAGATCATAAGCAGCATTATCATCATTGTCCCAATCACAATAAGTAACATGCATATCATAATCAAAATCATCTTCAATAGTACCTACGGACGTATCATCAAGATGATAATTAAGGCAATAAACTTCACCTTCTTCTTTAAACTTACAACCGTTAGGATAAAAGTTGATGGGAGGAATATGCTCAGGCCAGGTTGATGCCCATTCTTCTTCCTTCTTGCTCCTCTTCCTCCTCCTCTTCTTTTTCTTCTTCTTCACCTTAGGAGGGAGTGGTTTGAGATGAAGCTTCTCCACATATCCTGGTTTATCATTAGGAACAATAGGGGAAACTTGGGAGATACTCTCCTTTTTATTAGCAGAAATATAAGAGACATTTTTATACTTTGGTAAAGTTCCCTCCTTTCTAATCTTACTTAGGTAATCATTTTCATGGCAATTAACAACACAATAGAGATGGCAATTTTGCAAAGTATTTTTTATTCCTATGGCATTATCATCCAGCCAAGAAGTCTTTTCTGATAACTCTTCACACATCAAAAATAACATAAGCTCATCATAAAGATCAGAGGTGATCATGTTATCACACAACCGGTTAACAGTTATGTTTTGAAACTTCATGCATTGAAAATTAATGTGACCCTCTATACGGCAAAGTTCACAAGTAAAAGGATAAAGGTCACACAATTCTCTAGCAATTTCATTTAATTTTTTAACCCAAGTGATTGTTCTTTCATGCTTATGTTGCTTACAATACTTCTCTTCTTCAATCATATGCCCTTCACAAGGTCTATCCACTCCACAAAAATTAACATGCTTATATAAAACTTCATTTTTAGGAATTGGATCATGCATGTTGCAGTCATCATGAACAATTTCATTTTCTTTACAAGTCTCTTTAAAAGGTTTATGATACTTGATCCAATCCTCCTTAGGCATATTAAGATGTGAAGCAAAAGATTTGAGGAAATCAACAAGGAGTTGAGAATCAAGCCCAAACTTAGCACTAAACTTATTAAAACTTGTAGTTTCAACAAAGGACTTAATGCAATCATACTCATAAATTATACCTGACTCTTTACCTTTGTCGATCTCCCGATCTTCAGTGTTGCGTTGAATTCTTTCAAGGAGTTCCCATTTAGCATCAATCTTTTTGTTTGTGAAAGAACCCATAGAGGAAGCATCGAGCAAATCTTTATCCTGTCGAGAGAGCCTCGCATAGAAGTTAGTAATGATAATATCTTTGGGGAGCCCATGGTTAGGACATTTTAGCGTTAACGTTTTCAGTCTCCCCCAAGCTTGAGCTATGCTCGCTCCGTCATGAGGATAAAAATTATAAACATAATTCCTATTCTCATGGACTTCATGAAGAGGATAAAACTTGGAGTGAAAGAGAGACTGGATCTCTTCCCACTCCAGTAGGTGAGAGTCATTTAGTAGCCTATACCATTCCAATGCTTTTCCTTTCAGTGACAAGGCAAATAATTTCCTCATGACAAACTCCCTCGATACACCTGCAAGCTTAAATAATGAACATAGTTGTGACAGATATAGCAAGTGTTCACCGGGACGTCTGTCTCCTGCATAACGATTAGCCAAAACATAATCGATAATACCAGCCGGTATTTTATAGGGCACAATTTCAGTAGGAGGAGGAGCAACCACCACAGGTGTGGGGTGTCCTCCCGCAAGCACCGATCCAATAACAAGGTTTTCCATAAGCATAACTAGTGAAATAATAAAAAACAAGAAACAAAAAGATTTAAATGCAAGATCTAAAGATATACCTTCAAGCGCTCACCTCCCCGGCAACGGCGCCAGAAATAGCTTGATGTCTACACACGCTTCTACTCTTGTAGACTATGTTGGGCCTCCAAGCGCAGAGGTTTGTAGGACAGTAGCAATTTCCCTCAAGTGGATGACCTAAGGTTTATCGAACTCAGGGAAGTAGAGGTTGAAGATGGTCTCTCTCAAGCAACCCTGCAACTAAGATACAAGAAGTCTCTTGTGTCCCCAACACACCTAATACACTTGTTAGATGTATAGGTGCACTAGTTCGGCGAAGAGATGTTAAATGGCAAGTGATATGGATGGCAAAACAAAGTAATATAAATATGTAATAAAAAGTGCAGCAAGCAAACAAGTAGTAAACGTGAGCACAAACGGTATTGCAATGGTGGAAACGAGGCCTAGGGTTCATACTTTCACTAGTGGCAACTCCCAACAACATTAACATAATCGAATCACATGATATTTCCCATAAAACATGCAAAAGGGACACACTCGGAGGTCATTCCTTCGTGGTCAAGAGAGGACGAGAATTATGTAGGGCTACAAAAGCACACCTCAAAGTTCGTAGTTCTCAATCTAAGGATTTCCCAAGGTCACCGCGGCCATCCCAAGAGAGTCCCACAATCACCACAACATATCTAAAGTATAGTCAAAGACAAGCACCAAGAGACTCTCAATCTTCAATCAACACACAAGAGAGGAAATCACTCATGAAAATATTGTTCTAATCCATGTCCAATAGACCGCTATCACCTTGGTCTCGGGGATTATACTAGATAAAGGCAAGTGAGTACATCAATCCAATACATAGAGGAAGGGGAAATATCATGGGATCACCCTAGGTTATCATAGCCTATGATCACAACAAAGATCACATCATGGGAGAGAGAATTGACCACATAGCTACTGGTAAGAACCTCAGCCCCGAGGAGGAACTACTCCCGCACCATGGAGGGAGGAAGCAACGTCGATGGAGATGAATCCGGGGGCACTTCCCCGTCCCGGCAGGGTGCCGGCGCAGGAATTCTGGTCCCCCGAAGCTTGATGGCGATGGCGGCGGAGATCGGAATCGCGTCCGGAGAAAAGGGTTCCGGAATCAGGGTTTCCTCGACACGCTTTAAATATATGCCAAAGGGGGGCATCGGAGGTGCCTCGGGGGGCCCAGGCGCCCCCCCGGCGCGGCCCGGGGGG
>LR738715.1:724447149-724505103 GCA_902687465.1 Secale cereale
GGGGGCGCCCACAGGGCGCCTGGAGCCCCTGTGGGTCCCCCCCCCCGGCTGTACTTCGGCCGCACGATAGCTCCTGGAACGCTGATTTTTTATATACTTTTTCTGGATTTTTCCTGGCAGTTCTCGTAATGTGAAAACCTGAAATACAAAATCAGCCGAAAACAGAAACTGGCACCGGGGTGCACTGGATTAGTAGGTTAGTCCAAATATGATCAAAAGTGTATGGAAGCGTATGAATATCATAGCAATATCACCCAAAAGTGGCATGGAGCAAGCAGAAATTATAGATACGTTTTGGACGTATCATATGCTCCTATAATACCACGGTTGAAACATTTCTTCCAAAACAAAGAGCATGCCAAGGCGATGCGATGGCATAGAGAAGACCATAAGAAAGACGGAAAGTTGAGAGTACCCGCTGACGGGTCGCAGTGGAGAAAAATCGAGAGAAAGTACAACATGGAGGAGTTTGAAGGTGACGCAAGGGACATATGGTTTGGTCTAAGCGCAGATGACATTAATCCTTTTGGGGAGCAGAGCAGCAACCATAGCACCTGGCATGTGACTCTATGTATGTATAACCTTCCTCCTTGGTTGTGCATGCAGCGGAAGTTCATTATGATGACAGTGCTCATCCAAGGCCCTAAGCAACCCGGCAACGACATTGATGTGTACCTAAGGCCATTAGTTAAAGAACTCTTACAGCTGTGGAATGGAAAAGTTGTACGTGCGTGGGATGAGCACAGACAAGAAGAATTTGATCTAAAGGCATTGCTGTTCGCTACCAACAATGATTGGCCTGCTCTCAGTAACCTTTCAGGACAGACAAACAAGGGATACCGTGCATGCACGCATTGTTTGGATGATACCGACAGTATATATTTGGATAATTGTAGGAAGAATGTGTACCTGGGACATCGTCAATTTTTTCCGAGCAGGTATCCTGTAAGAAAGAAAGGCAAGCATTTCAAAGATGAGGTGGATCACCGGACAAAGCCTCGTCACCGAACTGGTGCTAATGTACATGATATGGTCAAGGATTTGAAGGTAGTCTTTGGAAAGGGTCCTGGCGGACAACCTGTTCTGAATGACGCTGACAGACGTGGACCCATGTGGGAGAAGAAATCTATATTTTGGAACTTGTCCTATTGGAAAGACCTAGAGGTCCGCTCCGCAATCGACGTGATGCACGTGACGAAGAATCTTTGTGTGACCCTGCTTGGCTTCTTGGGCGTGTATGGGAAGACAAAAGATACACCAGAGGCACGGGAGGACCAGCAATGTATGCACGAAAAATATGATATACATCGGGGTCATGCCAGCTACGTTCTTACCAAAGAACAGAAGGAAGTCTTCTTTGAATGCCTGCTCAGTATTAAGGTACCGTCTAGCTTCTCCTCGAATTTAAAGGGAATAATAAATATGGCAGAGAAAAAGTTCCAGAACCTAAAATCTCATGACTGCCACGTGATTATGACGCAACTGCTTCCGATTGCATTGAGGGGCTTCTATCAGAAAACGTTCGATTAGCCATGTTGAAGCTATGTGTATTCCTCAATGCAATGTCTCAGAAGGTAATCGATCCAGAAATCATACCAACGTTACATAATGATTTTGTGCAATGTATTGTTAGTTTCAAGTTTGTGTTCCCACACCATCCTTCTTCAACATCATGACTCACGTCCTAGTTCACCTATGCGAAGAGATTAATGTTATGGGTCCTGTATTTCTACACAATATGTTCTCCTTTGAGAGGTTCATGGGAGGCTTAAAGAAATATGTTCATAACCGTGTTAGGCCAGAAGGAAGCATCTCCAAGGGCCATGAAAATGAGGAGGTCATTGAGTTTTGTATTGACTTTATTCTTGACCTTAAGCCGATTGGTGTTCCTGAATCGTGGCATAAGGGCGGACTGGATGGAAAAGGCACGCTAGGAGGGGATCAAATAATATGTATGGACGGGTATTCTCTCACTCAAGCACACTACACAGTTTTACAGAATTCCACCTTGGTGGCTCCATATATGGACGAACACAAGAATTTTCTACGCTCCAAACACCCGGAGCAGTCCGACGACTGGATTACACGTGAACAAACGACGACTTTCGCCGGCTGGTTGCAGACACGTGCCATGCATGACGCCGCTATTGAAGATGAAATGTACTTGCTGTACTAGTTACCATCTTCGAATATAATGACTTTCAAAGGGTACGAGATAAATGGGAATATATTTTACACGATCGCCCAAGATAAGAAGAGCACCAACCAAAACAGTGGTGTCCACTTTGATGCAGCAACCAAGACGGGAAAGGAAACATATTATGGTCACATAGAGGACATATGGGAACTTGACTATGGACGTGGTTTGAAGGTCCCTTTGTTTCGGTGCAAATGGGTCCATATGAAATGAGGCAGGGTAACTGAAGACCCACAGTACAGAATGACAACAGTGGATCTCAACAATCTTGCGTATGCAAACGAACCATTCGTCCTAGCCAATGATGTGGCACATGTTTTCTATGTGAAGGACATGTCTACCAAGCCGAGAAAAAGAAAACATAAGGAAGCGAATGCATCATACAATGAGTCAAAGCGCCAAATAGTTCTTTCTGGGAAAAGAAACATCGTGGGAGTGGATGACAAGACAGACATGTCAGAAGATTATCCAGTTAAGTGACAAAGATTGTCCATGGTTACGGTGCAAAGGGTCACACGCGAAGAAAAAGTTTCACACCCAAAGATCCTACTCTGGGATGTGGAATAAATTTTATGTGCAAACAAATTCTTTCATGCATTTACTGAATTTTTCAGCTAAATGACCTTGAAATTGAAAAACACTTCAAACGAACTCTGAAAAGGTTGAAAGTTGGCGTGGTATCATAATTTCACCAACATAGCATGTGCAAAAATGTAGAGAGGGTTACGGCAAAAACTAGATGCACTTCGTGTACAAAATGGACAATCTTTTTTGAAATATTAGGGTTTTGGACGAAAAGTCATCTGTTACAAAGGCATTTCATTTTTTAAATAACCTAAGTACTACCAAGTTGAATATAATGATAAAACACACTAATATTAAACATAAGAAAAAAGAATCACGAAAAAAATCTATTTTTAAAGTTAAGTTATTCACAAACTAGTGATTCACACAAATTTGAAATAATACATATTTAAACTATTCAAATTTTCAAACTACCGACACTAACAGAAAGTTTGTAATTTTTTATACCTAAAGCAAAAATATTCACAAAAAAACTCCAAATACAACAAAAAACAACTCAAAAATAAATAAAAGAAAATAAGTAAAGCAGAAAGAAAAAAAAGAAAAAAAAGAAAATGAAAAAATGTCCGCCTACTATGCCACAGCGGCCTGCATATGACTAGAAACCCAACCTCTAGTTGGGCCAGGATGCAGGCCCGCTAGCCCAGTAGGCCCAACAGGGCATCGCAGCAGTGGTAGGCCGAAAAGGCCTGCTTTAGATAGGAGCTCGACACAGCAGCGGCGGCGGGGCTTATAAGCATGTGTGAGCGCCCCTCGGCTAGCGAGGTGGGACTAAACTTATGCGCCCCTCGCCTGGCAGCGCACCACCTTTAGTACCGGGCCGTGGCTGTAACATCTTAGATTAATGTCAAATAGTATATAGAAATGTTAGTTATAATGTAATGTCAAATAGTATATAGAAATGTTAGTTATATAGAAATGTTAGAAATTTTAGAAATGTTAGTTTTAGCTAGATGAATTAGATTAATCTCAAATTGTTAGACGATGATCAATGCATTTTTAGTTTCTTATAATTTTAATTATAGAAATTTAGAATGTTACATTTGCATATAGTATTTGTTCTCGACGATGCCCGGCCTGCATCCTCGCCGTCGACCCATTCGCGATGACGTCCTACTTCACGGACCAATTTGCATATAGAAATTTAGAATGTTACATTTTCATAAACAACAAGGAAGCACCAGAAGAATAATACACTCCATCAATGCAAGCTTCCTCGTCTAAATCAAATCTGCAAATTGGGAAAGATGAAAGTTAGAATAATAATAATAATAAGAAGACTATTTAGAGTTAAGGTACGTAAAAATGCTAAGTGTGTAGGTCAATTTAGAGCTAAGGTATGTAAATATGTCATTTAGGAGCTAATGTAGGTTAAATGGATCATATTGGAGCTAACCTAGTTAAACTTGGTCATTTTTAAGCTAACCTAGCTAATTATGCCGTTTTTGACCTAACTAAGCTTATTTAGGCATTTTAGAGGACAACAAGCTAAGTATATGACATTTATGAGGTTAGCAAGGTTATTATGCCATTTATGAATAAAAACAAGTAAGAGGAGGAAAAGAAGAAGAAGAAGAAGAATAAGAAAGGAAGAAGAAGAAGAAGAAGAAGAAGAAGAAGTTCTTCTTCTTCTTTTCTTCCTCTTCCTTCTTTTATTCATCTTATTATGTCATTTGTGGACTAAATAGGCTAAATTATGTCATTTAGGAGCTAATGTAGGTTAAATGGATCATATTGGAGCTAACCTAGTTAAACTTGGTCATTTTAAGCTATCCTAGCTAATTATGCCATTTTTTACCTAACTAAGCTTATTTTAGGCATTTTAGAGGACAACAAGGTAAGTATATGACATTTGTGAGGTTAGCAAGGTTATTATGCCATTTACGAATAAAAACAAGTAAGAGGAGGAAAAGAAGAAGAAGAAGATTCTTCTTCTTCTTCTTCTTTTATTCCTCTTCCTTCTTTTCTTCATGGTGAACGTCTGAGGAGGTCCAGAACCTCCCAACGAGAATGTATGAATTGCATGATTGGTACATGAAAATTACCAAGATTTCCAATCGAGAGTCCCTCATGGTGAACGTCAAGGAAGAGCATTACTTTCATAAGCTAGCTCTGACCGTTGAGTATTCAGAACTATTTCAGTTACTCAATCAAGACGCACTCGGCAAAGCTCTCATCAGTTGCTATTGTATGTAAGTGATTTCTTTCTGTAATTGAAGTCTCAAGCTAGCTATAGTGCTCATTGATCGATCATTATCTATAATTATCCTCACTATATTCTTTTCTGTGGTATTATGCAGGATGAAGATGTATGAAATGAAAAGAAATGGACGCTATGCCATTGGGTTCATTGACCCAAATACCATTAATGAATACACATGGACTTTCGAATATTATAAAACAGATGTAGAGAATAACATGCTAGAGTTCTTGAAGCGCCTCAATACCAATGAAGATATAATACTTCCTTACAACTTCCTATGAGTGACACTGGCTTGTACTACAAATTCTGTTTTTCCTTACTAGCTAGCTAGCTAGCTAGATGTTAATAATTAAGTGTACAGGGTTTAGGGTAGTTGATGAGTGTTATGCACATGCCCGCTAAATTAAGACATGCAAACGTGTGCGCATGCAGTTACCACTGGATCTTGTTAACCATTACAGTTGAAGAAGGAACAGTTGAAGTACTGGACTCACTATGGAGAAAACAAAGTGACTACACCATCATGAACGGGATAGTCGACAGGTAATTTCAATCATTATTAACTATATCTCGGCCTATTTAGTTCATCATTTCTTGATATCAACTATTTAATAACCCCTTTATTCATTTTATTTGCCGGCGGGCAGGGCTTCGGAAAAGTTCATCAAAGTGACTCCAGGAAAATGGCAATAAAAGCTGTATTGGTTTCGACCTAAGGTAAGTAATTAAGTAGTAGTAGCTAGCTATCTCTTTAATTCTTGTTTCAATACAATTAATTATCATGCTTGATTATTTATTATCTAACTAAATTCCATTCTCGTAAAGGCCCTGAAGCAGGCGCCGGGGACTGAACTATGTGCATACTACGTTTGGGAGAACATTCATATGATGGCGTCCGAAAGGAGCAAATCTGATAGACAGCTATGGGTACGTTTACCAGAACACTAGTCACAAATTTTACATCCTTATCGATATCTATCACACAACTAACACATGCTTATTCATCTCCTTCTTTTGAAGTTCAATGTGATGCGGGATCAGCTCCTACCGGAGGATCGGATACGAGCAATTCAGGAGGAAATAGCGGGATTTTTGCTCGACCAGGTCATAAATCCTGATGGAGAATACCATTACCCGCTACCGCCCCCATGAACCACTCCCAATTGTCATCGTACTCCGTAGGCACCAAGGCACATGCCACTGGCTCCGAAGGAAACATGTAGGAGAAATTGTATATATACCTAATTGTATATATATACATGTGTATGTGTGAATAATGGTGTGGTTGTGAGACATTCGATGATATATATGCATAACGTGTACAATATGTAGCATCGTAAAATACCAGCAAACGAAAAAGAATTAAATGAAAAACACAAAATTCAAGGAAAAAGAAATCATGAACCTAGAACCACCTAAACCATTTAGTACCGGTTGGTGTTACCAACCGGTACTAAGGGTATCCCCGCCCCCGGCGCTGGCTCGTGCCACATGGTGATCCTTTAGTGGCAGTTCGTGTCGAACCGGTACTAAAGGGGGGAACATTTAGTCCCCACTCTTTAGTGCCGGTTTACATAACCGGCACTGAAGGTTCTTCCGAACCGGTGCTATATCCCAGTTCTGCACTAGTGAATGGGATCTAAAATTATGTTGAGATTCTTCATAAGTTCTTGATTGGTTAAAATAGTGCAGACATGAAACAAGTGATTGTATTCCGTCCTCTATCTCGGCTTAACCAAGAAGCGATGCCATCTTTACATACTACCTATAGAAGATTGTCGTTTCGTTGCCCATAAATATTGACATTCTATCTATACCTTTGACAATGGTGATTTTGATTTGACGCATTTGGCTATCAAAAAATATGTGAAAACTTTTGTATGCATTAAGGTAGTTTATTATTTTTAATATAAATCATTTTTAAACATCTATATTATTGGTTTAGACTTACTAAATGTGTTTGCATCAGTTAATCAAGTTCATGATAGGTAGCATTTACATACAAAAATTATCTTTGTTATCATCTTCATGCTCGAGGACGAGCACATGATGTTGATACGTCTCCAGGGTATCTACAATTTCTGCATGTTTCATGCCTATAATCCTTCAAGTATGCAATGTCCTATAAATCCAGTTTAAGTTTTTTGGTTATTTTTGAATTTTAGAAGAAAAAAAAAACACCAAAAGTCCCAAAAAATTCCAACAAAATTTGGTAGGAAATTTCATGACATCGGAGGACCAAAGTCCAACACCTAGGATGGTCCACGGGGCATAAGCTGACTGTATAGGCGTCCAGATGCTGCCGGCATCTACGGTCCCTAGGGAACCCATCAGCTGCCTCTCGTGTGTGATGGTTTTATATACCCCCAAAACTCATTCCCAATTTATGGTGCATTTCTGTTTGCCATTGACACTTTGCTTTTCGGGGCGATATTTGATTTCAGCCCTAATCTGGTACTCTGTCGGAGGAGGAATTCATCTTCATTACCAAAAACTCAATGGTTCATCATCAGTAAACAATTATGCATTTTAGGGAATGTACAATCCTGAATTATTGACCTCACATCATTGGAGCTTATTGATGTCAATGATAATCATCATCTTCAAGTTGTTCCAAGCAAGACTTGTACACTTTTTTCTCACAATGACCTTCTCCCACCCCTCCTTGCTCAAGACCATGCAGTCGTCCGTGTACGTATTGTACACAGTGGTGTTGATGCCCACTGCTTTGAGTCATACTCTAACAAGGCCTTCATCACTCGGGATGGTAGTGCTGGAAGCTATCTTATTAGAAGATTTCTAGGATAGTGTCATGGATGAAAAAAATAAAAGAGCATTCATGTCAAACTGCCACGTGTGATGGACATAAAAATATAAAATTGGAAATAAATTTACAAAACATATTATCATGTGTTTGTTGATAAGATTTGCCCCTCTCAAATGGGTCACAAATGGCACTCCGATGTAGATATTGCTTGGAGGTAAGATTTATCTTTACAAAACATATTATCATGTGTTTGTTGATAAGATTTGCCTTTCTCAAATGGGTCACAAATGGCACTCCGATGTAGATATTGCTTGGTGGTATGATGTCGAGGAGGTGTCTAGTCTCATCGTCATTGAGCCCGATCGTTTGGGAGAAGACGACAGAATCAAATGCGCCAGCCTCACCATCGTCGGCATAGAGAATATTCATCTTGGGCACTGGTCCTTTCAAGGAAAAACATATCATTTCTCCCCCTATTAGACCATTCTCAGTAATGAACAAGTCATATCCTTCGCCTCCCTTGCGGATCCTTCTTGATCGTTTCCCAGTTCAATATTATATGTGCCCACAACACCCTCAAAGAGCACACTCTCTCCTGTTAATTCGTTAAACTTCATGCTTACGTTGCATGTGACAATATGTGCAACAAAAGCAAAAGAAAGACACATTAGATAAATGGTAAAAGTACTAAAAGAAAAACACAAATGGTTACAAGTGTATGAAAAAGAGTAGTTCGTTACCATCGAACTTAAGAACCCCTCTACCAGATAGATCATGAAGAACGGTCCACTCGAAAGGCTTCTTGTGCACCTATACATGCATACCTTCCATGCCATATCCTGTTAGACAAGATTTAACATTGGGATATTTACATGTGCAATATATGTATCAAGCACAACTAGCAATTTACAAGATCAATACACCATCATCCAAGAACTAAATTTAGACGTGGTGAACCTTGGACAATCTGCAAAATCAACTATAGCCACAAGCACTAGCAATCAAAGCACAACTAGAATTTCACAAGATCAATACCTAGTTCAATACTACTAGAAATTTACATGATCAACCTATCATCCAAGCACACCTAGTATTTTACAAGATCACTACCTATCAATTACGAATTTTCAAGATCAATACCACTAGCATTTTTTGACAAATGTGGATTTTATTGGCTCAAAATGAAGCATCAATATTGTAACGTTTGTTAGCATATGAAACATGCCCCCGCTCCCCTCATCATGTTCTTGCCATTTCAATATTCGGGCGTGGAATGTAGCATGTTAGACATTAAATAATGGTCAGTTATAAGTAACATGTACCACATTACCGATGCATCATTCTAGACACTGAACGACACTTATGGAGTGGATTCCTATGCTTGATTTTCTATTCCCTTGCCTCTAGTAGTGAATCAACATTAAACCAATCGTACTTTTCTTCTGTTTCTGTCACATAAATCTAGCCTTGATGTATGTCCTTGAATTTGCACTTAACTGGAATATTTAAATCATTCCAAATGACATTATACATTCATTTATCCACTCTCATTATTGTCATGACTCCCCCCAAAAAACATGTGAAACACCACACTTACCTTCTCCATGTTTTACGCAGGCCCATTTGCAGTTTCTACAACATGGAAGGAGTACATGTTTAAAATTGGATGCCACCTAAAAACACATATCTTCTTATCATTTAGGAAAACTGAAAACATAGAAGCGCTTGGTAAACTCAATGTATATACACCTTGTCTCATTGTTATCTACAGCTCTAGCCATGACTCATATCTTATATGGCTTTTGTAGTCATTCACCTTATCCCACTATCATGGGTATCGTCTCACTCCATTTGTCATCATATTCTCACCGTGCCAGGCCTTGAACATTGAAGCAATCCTACCTCTCTTCTAGCCTCTTTTTCACATCCATTTATTTCTATACTATAAGAAGAGAAAGTGTCAACTGTAAAATTTTAAAGGTCAAGTAGAACTAGGAATTTGTTGCATATAATAGAAATGTGTCTACCTGTGCGAGACCAGTAGGAGTGGAAACACGTAGATGAACGAATTTAAAGTGTCTGAATAGTTCGAAAGGGGTGAATTTTACTTATGGAGGAAGACATCTCCTTACCAACTCTGTGCTTTCTAATATGATTATTTACGTGATGTATTTATTTGAGGTGCCAAAATGGAGTTAAAAGTATTTCTATCGTTGCTTCTTTATGATAGGCTTAATACGCAAAAGCGGAGACAATTTAATTTCACTAACAACTATGCTTACATCCCATGTAATGTTGTTGAAGAGACAATTGGGAACCTCATTTTCCATTGCCACTTTAGCATTTCTTATCGGATACGCCTTTCCAGTGGTCTCCGAATGCCTCACGGATTGCTTCGGTAATGTGCTAAAGTGGCATTTAGTAAATCGGAATATTTCTTATAATAGATTGGGACATTTCAAAGGAGCTCATTATTTTCATTTTCAAAGGTATTAGGCCTTCAAGATTGGCATGGAGAGAAATCCCCAAATATGTATTAACCAAAAATAATTATTCAAACTTCTTACCAAGGATGAGGTATGGCATGATATATCCAGTAATAAATAGATGGCCTCTAAGATTCTATCCTAGGTCTAGAGGAAACCTGAGGCCTCCCTCTTTTTGGTTGTCTTCGTGAAGCGAAGGCGACTTATTTTCTAGTTTGAAACTATCAGCATCAAGGACGGATCACATCTTAGGTTTTGGGAGGACTCGTGGTTGGGAAATGCCCCCACTTAGCGTCCAATACCTAGGTGTGTTTGATATAGTTCCGATTAGGCATGTCACAATAGAAAGGTTATTTTTAAGGAGTTCTTTACCTAACATGGATGAAGGTGTAGTCATCGGACCGGTCCTCCATATCTTGAACTTTTTCTTATTTTTGTGTCAAACAATGTCATGTGTTTTCACTTTCCTAGAACTCTGGTAGATTTGTATAGGTTGTGCACATCAAGCTATGCAGAAACCAGGAGTGAACTCTTCATGGTTGTATCACTTGATGCGACATCAAGAGTCAACACAAACTAACATAAAAAAAGGTATGTCTGAAAAGTATGCATGTTTAGACTAGGAGGAGGTGCAACATATAAGTTGGAACCAGCTAAATCACAAAGATTAGATAATCAGACCATTGAAGAGATCCATAATAACAATTGCAATGACTAAATGAAATATCTTGCGCTCAAAGAGCACAACCAATACTACATGTCTCTTATTATTAATGGGATTACATGTATCCTCTCATCGCTTACATTGGGGGGAAAGGACTTGAAGAAGACGCTTCAGGATCAGCGCCACTAAACTGCCAACCGAACCCCACCTCAAACGACTTCTTCAGGTTAATATCTCCGCTAGGGAAGACGGTGCATGTGCTGGTGTCATTACGACCACTAGAGTTGTAGCCCCTATAGACCAGGGCATTGAGGTCTCCTCCATACCTCATCATGTTAAGTGATTCCTCTTGTTGCTGCGGCGGAGCCTTAAACATCATCGGAGGCCCCATGTCCATGCCACTAGTGTCATAGGGAACTGGTGATGGTGTCGGATACATCGTTGAAGATCCCATGTCGATGTTGTGAGTGATGTATGGAGCTGGAGGTGGTGCCTGATAAGTCGACTGAGACTCCGTGTGCATGTAGTCGATGACGTATGGAGCCGGCGGTGGTGCGTGATACATTGCTGGAGACCCCATGTCCATGGTGTTGGTGACGTATTGCTCCTGGGGCTGGAAGACAGGTGGTTGGAAACTAATTTTTGTGATGCTTTCCCCCATGCCCTGGAGGATCACCTCGAGCTTTCGGCCAACATTGGTGAGATCCTCGATGTTGAGGCTATAAAGACTCGAGAGGTTGCTTCTGAGCATGGCCTTGTGCAGGAGGATTCTGGTCTCGTTGTCTTCACAGACGCTCTGGAGCTTGTGGCCCTTGGCGTGGAGCTTGTAAAAATATTGGATGAGAAAGCGTTCATGACTCACTGTCTTCTTGAAGTTCCCCTCAGGCATATTCTTGTATCGGTTCAGGATAAGCACCGCCTCAGCGTGGGATGGGAACACCTGCGGTACCGCCTCTCCCTCACCATATAGTAGCACACAGGCCTCGACGTTGCACATGATAGCCAACTCCTCGGCCTTCTTCCGTAGGCCCTCACATCGCTTATTTGAAGTACTGCATCACGACTTTTTATTGAGGATATACCGGAGGGCCACCTTCTTGTGAGCCATTTCCAACAAATGGATAAAGTGGCAGAGGAGAGTTGCTTTGTCTTGGTGAGTAGAAATCAATAAGGGTGGATAGCTTAATAGTGGATGAACTGCCAAGAGGCCCAAGACGTGGAAGATGCAGCTTGCCAAACAAAGAAACTTATAAATGTAAGTTGATAGGATAAGGAGGTGCTTCATAAATGCATCATTAAAGCACAATATTTCTGAAATTAACACATAGAATGCTCATAGTAATCAGTCGAGCCAAAAATTTGATAAAAGAATGGTTTCTGTCAAGAGCCACATGAATCTTTATTAACAAGATATGCTTATTTTAGCTATACATTACCAAATTAATTTTCAAGTTTAATATGTTCTAAATATGGATGCTTATTCAAATGATGTTCAAGTGTAACCAAGTTATTATAAAAAAATCAGTAACTAACATACTTAAATTATCTCATAATGCATAGATGAACTGGAATTAGTTATTTACAAAGATATGTACGTAATTAAGCTGATTCGTCTTGCATGTTGTGTGAATTAAGTTCTACCATTTTTTTCCTATATGTAAATTAAATGCGGTTCCATATATTCAGGATTGACCGTGGTAAATAGGTGGCCACCAGTGATTCATGGTAACTGAAACGTAATTACTATCAGCATACATTCCAATGAAATAATTACTTCCATCTTGAAGATATGGACCAAACATTTTCTTTAGATGTCTGTTCAGCTAGGTAGTGCAGCTTTGCTATAGTTGTAAATATTTGCGTGTCAGAATTTAACATAGTACAAACGCATATTCTCATACATACACACATACGCTCACCCTTATGAACAAGCGCGCGCGCACACACACACACATACTATATCCCTATGAGCAGCTCCGAGAAAATGAGCTGGCACATCATCTTGAAATTGATGAAGTCGCTACAGATGCCTTCGTAGTAGACAGGAATTTCTCCTTCGACATAATGCAAATCGTCGGAAGGCCTGAAATAGATTCAGAAAAATGCAACCACCAATGCAAGTCTAGAACTTGAACCCTCATAGGTTGGTTCTGCCTCAAGGAAGCTAATCATCTGAGCACGGCTACATGTACTTGCCAGTGCTTTTTCCTCGCAAGGAAATAAACAATTGATTCCTTGCACTTAGAGGCCACAGATAGATAGATATATTCAAAGTAAATAAGCAAATGATGACCATATCAACAAAATGTCAATCATAGAAGCAGACACATGTATTCACAATAACTGTAACGTTCTTGGTAGGCATTTTAGCCAATATGGTTTAAATCTGAAATATTCACGACTCGTCATATAATATTTGTGTCTACCGAAGCTTATGCCTTATTTGAATCACCATGTGGCTTTGTGGCAACTCGGCATTATACAATAATTTTGTGGTGACGTATGGCATGATAACTAGTGCTACATCTGCTTTCGGTACCAACTGGGCTACCACTAATGTCGCTAGCACCGCCGCCACCGTTACCGTCTGCTAGCCTTGCGCATTGCCACCACCGCCAAGACTATTTGCACTCTCTCTAACTACTGGTAATATTTCTGTTGCCATCACTTCTCCTCATCATTTCACCATTGCATCCACTATGTTCGATTCATCGACCTGTACCATGGTCGTTGTTTCCATGTGCCTCTTCATGTACCTTTGCCCCTCCCCCTCCCTCGCCTCTACCACCCCACCTCCCCAACCTCCACCACCACCTCCCCCTCCACTCCAAGACCCCCATCCACACACACTTTGCCGAGGTTTAGCCACGTTCAAGTTCTTATAGATAGAGAAAAGCAGGTTTTTAGTCCCTTAATTTACAAGAAGTCGGCATCTAGCCCTTCATCTATTTTTGGTCAAAATTTAACCCTCATACCTCAAAACCAGATACATTTTGTCCAAAACCAGAAATGTGGCAAAAACTGCTGGCGTGCCTTTGGTTTCCTCTTTTTTTTAAGTATTGGTTTTCTCTCTCCTTCCCCTCTTCTCTATCATACAACAAAAAACATTTCCTCGAGCACCTTCTCTGCCTTCTCCCACACCCATGGCAACGTTGCCGAGCTTGAAACCGTCGATCGCGCGCTAGTGGTAGCTGCACCATGGCCACTTGTGCACGTGGACAAGCCACATTTCAACCTCGTTCCTCGCCACCTCCATGTTCACCCCCTTCTCCACCATGGTGCGCATGAACAGGGGCTCGTAAAGGACAGACTGGAGCATCACAACGGATACCCAAACACGAAGCTCTTCATGGTGGAGCTCCACCCGCAGTGCGCCAGGGACGCGCCCGTTCGCCGTGTGCGAGCTCCACCAGCCACCATGTACCATGCCACAGGTTTGACACCGAGGTGGGCATGCCGAGCTCAATCCAGCACGAGAATGTGCTAAAGCTATTGTGCAACGTGATGAGCAAGGACGTCATGGCAAACATGTTGATGTACGAGCAACTCTCGAACAATGGCATGTACGAGTGGCTGCACGGGCCGATGGTGCGGAAGTTGGGCGGCTCGGGCTGCCAGAGCATCACGGGGTGGTTGTGACCAGAGCATGAGCAATGTGAGAAAGAGTACGTTTACCAGTTACGCGTACTTCGGGGTGTCGTGTTGTGCATGAGCCACACATCGGCCATGCGACCATCGATGTAGTCAGTGGTTCCGATGTTACGAGAAACACGCCAAGCGAGGCATCGAGCCCTTTCACGGCCTTGTTAGCTCGAGCTTCCCGGGCGGCACGTCGGCCGTGGACTCGGTGTCGTCCGTCGGTCATCCATGTGCAGCCACAACACTGGCACCGAAAACGGAGGTGTGGCTACGACGACAGCAACAATAAGAGCCTTGCGAAGTGCTGCATCATCGTTGGTGTGCTGGGTAAATGCACAGAAGGTGCTCTTGAAAATGCCGTCAATGCATGGGTGATACACATGGAGGAGAAGAGAGAAAACCAGTGACACATTAGCAATTTTCCACACATTTCTACTTTTGGATGTAATGCCTTCGGTTTTGAGTCATGAGGGAGTAAATGTCGATCGAAAAATGATGAAGGACTACATGTCAACTTCTTGTAAATTTGAGGGACCAAAAACATATTTTTCCCTGTCATGCAGCTCACTCTCGAGACCAGTCCCTCCGCGCTCTCCCTCAATGCCATGCAAAGCCGCGAGGGCCCCTTGATCCTTGGCTAACGCGAGCCACAGGAGCAATATTAATGCACCAGCGGTGAGGAACAACAGACTGAGTCGCGGCGTGCTCTTCCCCCCGTACAACGACATCTCCTCCTCACGAGTTAATTGCACGAAGGTACCATAATTGGGGCAGTGCGTGCGGATTGGTACCACTTCCCTATTTTTTACATGTCAGCACCATGTTTGGGGTAGTCTGTTACAAAGTAGTCTAAACCGCGTATAACAGTGTATTGACGGTGTATCTGACCATTGGGGCCGGTCTGTCAAGTGCTGATGTGACATACTCTTTTGCAAAAAAAAAACCCTTACTTTTTATTTAATCACGCATCCAACCCTTCTTTGCCTAAAAAGGGTCATTCCAGGATTTTCTTTTAAACAAAATTACAAGCAGTGTATATGACCGTTGGGGCCAGCCTGTCAGGTGCTGACGTGGCATGCTCTTTTGCAAAAAAGACCCTTACTTTTTATTTAATCACGCATCCAACATGCTCTTTTGCAAAAAAGACCTTTACTTTTTATTTAATCACACATCCATCCCTTATTTGCCTAAAAAGGGTCCTGCGAGGATTTTTTTTTAAATTACCAGCTCCCGCGCGGGGCAGGATTTGAACCCACACCGTCGGATTCGCTGCGCAACGTCGCTGCCACCGCGTTATAGCATCCTTCACTTTATATAGCACGCGTTTAACATTTGGCTCGTTTCGGTTTTTTCGGTACTTGTTTTTTTCGTGTCTTGTGTGTGTGTGTGTGTCTCTTTTATCTTTTCTCAGACTTTGGGTATTCTTCGGGCCATACGCAGTGTGCGTATCATATGTAGAAAAAATAATACACATAAATATACATTGTGTATTAAAAATGTATGTATATGATGAACATTTTTATAATACAGAAAAATATTCAATATGTATAATGTAATGAACATATTTTTAAACGATGTGATGAACAATTTCTTTGAATACGATACACTTTTGTAATATTCATCTTGGGCACTGGTCCTTTCAAGGAAAAACATATCATTTCTCCCCCTATTAGACCATTCGCAGTAATGAACAAGTCATATCCTTCGCCTCCCTTGCGGATCCTTCTTGATCGTTTCCCAGTTCAATATTGTATGTGCCCACAACACCCTCAAAGAGCACACTCTCTCCTGTTAATTCGTTAAACTTCATGCTTATGTTGCATGTGACAATATGTGCAACAAAAGCAAAAGAAAGACACATTAGATAAATGGTAAAAGTACTAAAAGAAAAACACAAATGGTTACAAGTGTATGAAAAAGAATAGTTTGTTACCATCAAACTTAAGAACCCCTCTACCAGATAGATCATGAAGAACAGTCCACTCGAAAGGCTTCTTGTGCACCTATACATGCATACCTTCCATGCCATATCCTGTTAGACAAGATTTAACCTTGGGATGTTTACATGTGCGATATAAGCATCAAGCACAAGTAGCAATTTACAAGATCAATACACTATCATCCAAGAACTAAATTTGGACGTGGTGAACCTTGGAGAATCTGCAAGATCAACTATAGCCACAAGCACTAGCAATCAAAGCACAACTAGCATTTCACAAGATCAATACCTAGTTCAATACTACTAGCAATTTACATGATCAACCTATCATCCAAGCACACCTAATATTGTACAAGGTCAGTACCTATCAATTAGGAATTTTCAGGATCAACACCACTAGCATTTTTTTTACAAAGGTGGATTTTGTTGGCTCAAAACGAAGCATCGATATGGTAACGCTCGTTAGCATATGAAATGTGCCCCCACTCCCCTCATCATATTCTTGCCATTTCAATATTCAGGCATGGAATGTAGCATGTTGAACATTAAATAAAGGTCAGTTATAAGTAACATGTACCACATTACCGATGCATCATTCTAGACACTGAACGACACTTATGGAGTGCAATTCCTATGCTTGATTTTTCTATTCCCTTGCCTCTAACAGTGAATCAACATCTAGCTATGCAGAAACCAGGAGTGAACTCTTCATGGTTGTAACACTTGATGCGACATCAAGAGTCAACACAAACTAACATAAAAAAGGTATGTCTCAAAAGTATGCATGTTTACACAAAGAGTAGGTGCAACATACTTCGTATTAGATAATTTCTAGAATAGCGTCAGGGATGAATAAACAAAATAAGGGTCTACTTATTTATGCTTGACGCCCCTGCTTTGAGCAATCATGCTTGTAGACAGAAAACTTCACAAAAGTAGCCTACTTATTTACTATAACCCCCTCGAGTTTGAGATCTTCACAAAGAAGGGTTTACTTATTTGTGGCAACCCCCCTAGAGTTTCAAGTGTTGACAAAAAAGGGTCTAGTTTTTCACAAGTTTGGCGAGAAGTTTCGCTAGAATTTTCGGCAGCATTACACATTGGGAAGAATCGCATGCACAATGAGAATACAATTTTATTCGACAAAGAATGAAGTTGTCGTGTTCATTCCAAAATTTCATTAACCCATTCCATACCGCGGAGGAACTTCCCTACAAATTTGCACATGCCAGCATATATCTACTAAAAAGAAGAAAGAATGTACAGAAATCGGACAAGCAAATGTAGGATCTGCTTGTGCAAGAATCTGTATGCTGGTGAGGGTGTACATCTTGGGAAACCACCAGGGATAGAGGCTCATTGGCCTAATAGATAGGCTTACATCTAGAACTCGGCATTAGGAAAACCAAGTTGAGAACTGCAACTTCATTTCTTCAATGAAAGTCAGCACCATCGAGATCCTTCGGTCCAATGCGGTGGCATCTCAAAGCAAAACCCCAACAAGAGTGTCCATGGCTGGGGGCAACAGATAAACAAGGAGTACATGTCATCGATACGAACAACAACATCAACAAATAAACTGAGTGAACATAAAACTACATACTTTGCTCAAAACCACACTAAATATTGGGCGGCACTACCCGGAGAAGTCAAAATCAACAACATGCTTTGCTCAAAGCCAAAAAGTTGATGAAACTGGTGGAAAAAGTTAAGGTCCGACGGCCACAGAAAGCAAGTGTTGGCGCGCCGCTATAGCATCATCTTTGACAAATTGGTGGCCACAAAATTACAACAAAATTGGGATCACCATGGAACTCCACAACTACACAAGTGTTGTGGGTGCAAGGAAAACAATAATATTACAATGCACAAGAAGTCCCGAAAAGCAATGTATCAAGGTCAGTGCACAAGAAGTCCCAAAAATTAATCTATCAAGGGGTGTGAGAAAGATTATAGGAGAACTTGCTATCACTTGCTATCCTACATAGAAAAAATCATAAACGAACCCCAGGAAAATTATTCTTTCCAGTCCACAATGAAATGAGCATAATAGTGACTCCGCCCAAAGACAAGTAGATATTATCCAACAACCTGAGAGGGTTAGAGATGAGTTGCTCTTGCTACTATCCCAGTAAAATGATTACACTTATGTCATAACTCAAACCACTTGATGGTACACATAAAGAGTGTTTGTAACAATATTTTATATCAGGTCTCTCAAGTAGTTCTTTTGCATTCTGGATCAACACATGAGAAAAAAGGATACCTGAAGCTTTTTCCTCCTATGATGTTTTCATGTAGCATCTTCAGCTATGCAAGTGTCCTTCAAACATAGGGAGACATGGCAGACTATCCAAGAAGAGAAGATGGTCCACTTTTCAAATTTCTTGAACCCACAAAAGTTGGAAGAAAACAATCCCATTGCAGTCAACATCTTAGATATCATGACATAGCTAGTACAGTAAGTACTCAAAACAAGAAATTAGACAAACAGATCAAATACCAAAGCTACATTCAAATTCTTAGCTACTGATCCATGGTTGATGGTTTTGCTTGCAATTAACTAATGCAGGAGATATCATTTCCCTTCCAGTAGTCGTTTTAAAACAGAAAAAACTTCTTCCTATTTAATGGCTCTGGTTTATGCTTATATTCCGACAACAGGACAAGCACTATCCCAATTCAGAAAACAAGGATAAGCTCAAGTTTCAGCCCAAGGGAAGCTCACCTATGCAAGTTGTAGCCAAGGCCAGACATCAGCACCACCGTGGTTGCGGTGTGGCAAGCAAAACTTCCGAGTGGCTCCACAAGCTCCATCCATCGGTCTTCTCGGTTCTCGCCCTCCCCAAGATCAAGCTTCCCGGTGGCTATGGGTCCAGACCACTACCTGCGCAGAGAGAGACAGAACAAGATTAACTGGTGGCCTCAACCCATAGCCACAGGGTTTGATCAGGAGTTGTCTAGCCTATGCAATATAAGTATGAGTTATACTGGAGCAGACTTCTACAAAAGTTTGATCAAGAGTTGTCTAGAATATGCAATATACAGTATGTTAGCAACAACAAGCAGATCTTACAAGTCAATATAGTGCTGTCAAACCCACAATCCATGCCACTTTTTATACTCCCTATTCTAATGAAGTAAGAATTTCCGTCTTTTTTAAACAAGACACGCTAGGCATCTAAACGATTAAAATAAAATGAAAACAAGGGAGCAGAGCACCAATGGTATACAGGAAGCTCGCCGTCTTTGTTCAGTATAAGTATATCCAAAACTGACAAAACAAAGTATGCAAACTAGCACATTGATTCGGCTTTGTATCAAGCATGTGAAAAATGGACTAATGTATAACAAGCACCAGTTCAGTCATGGATTCTCATTTCTTGTATAAATGGACTAATGCACTATTACAGTGTGAAATTCATATTAAAAAAAAAGAAACAAAGACTTTCAATTGAACCACTTGGTGCTCCATTGCAAGATGCAAAATCACTTTTCCTCAGGTATTCTTGTAAATAACTTCTGAACTTTGTTCACATTTTCCTATCCTACTGTGAGCTTGCAGGTGACAACTTTGAAAGTGTATCGGTCTATCCGCTTAGCATTTCCATGATTTTTAGGGAGACACACTAGAATATAATAATAAGCAAAACAATGGTTCTAGAAAAACAGATCATGCACCCAAGCTACATCCATTTGAGCTTCTACAGTTGCTTATCAAATCTCAGTTGGCTCTAACTCTCTACATTCTAGACGATTTGACCCTTGTAAGGAATATGACAAGGTTATATAAAGAGTGCAACACAAAGATTAAGTACGATACCTACTGTGTTCTTGTACAAACCTACAGGCGTAGTAGGTCAACATTTTACTCTATTTGATAGCCATTAACAAGTACTCCCTTTATTCCTAAATGTAAGTCCTTTAGAGATTTCAATAAGGACTACATATTTTAGAGTGTAGATTCACTCATTTTGCTCCGTATGTAGTCCACAATGGAATCTCTAAAAAGAATTACATCTAGGAACGGAAGAAGTAAAAAACTTAGCAATGCCATTAAAAAGAGTTCTTTTTAGAACCATTATCACAAAAGCATGTATGGTCATAGCAATAAAATAGGCCACATATCAAAAGCAAAGAAGCACCATATCATCGGCTCAATGACCAGGGCATGCACAGTACGACCATAGATCAAAGGCTAGGTCTCAAAGCAGACAAAGGAGGAAGGACAGGAGAGACCAGTGCCTCACCTAATTAGTGGTACTAAGGAGGCAGTAATGTCAAAGGAGACACCGTGTACGGACTGCTGGATGGTCTCGATATCAAGACCCTTAGCTTATCAACCAACTCCACATGACCCATGAGTGTATCAAGTTCCCTCGGCCTGTAACAATAGTGAATACCAGGATATCTTTTTCTTTGGATATGCTCTCCTGTAATATTTAAAGAACCAAGTCAGGCATCTCTAATGAACACAACAAGAACAAATGCTAACAAAATTAGTGAGACGAGGTTCATGGCCCTTCAGATATTACAAGTTACAACAGTCCAACAACGACATGTGAGCTGCGAAACGCACAAACTTCTAGAGAATGTAGATAAACCAAACTTAAAATGAAACATTGTCAATTTGCTCTCAAACAAACAAACCTTAATTGCCAGATTGGAAAAGAATACATCTTGCTCTCGGTACTAACTACTTTTCTAATCAATGGAAATATCTCTTATGGAGTATTGGTACCATCTCCAATGAACTCCTCTTCATGAAAATAGGAAAGCATGACAATAATAAGCAAGTAGTAGTGCATGGAGAGCGGCACATGCAATGCAACGGAAATGCAAACACACACATCCAGCACTAACTACGTGTCTAATCACAAGGGGAAAACTTCTTCTGGTTCTGGAGTCTCCAGTGGACTACTGATCACAACAGGAAAGCATACCAATATTCGTGCTTAGAGAGTAGCACATAGAGGGGTGGATAGTTGTAGGAGTCACCAAAAGTGCAAACACATCGATGCAGAAAACATGGAGGGCTATACCAGCTGCGACCACCGCCGCCCACACCCTTTGCGCCTGCCATGACACTCAGGTATTCAACCACCAGCTCAAACAAAAGTGTCACTGCCATTCAAAACAGCAATGCCATCGCAAACTACTCACATGTATTAAACGCTCATTTCAAACAAAGGTGTCGCCGGCGTTCAAAAAGCTAGACCAAAGCCAAGCATAATAAATCCATTCTTATCATGGTAGCATGATTAAAGGTTCTGAAATGAACATGAGAAAAGTATTGACTGCAGGAGCAACCCAAACAAACCTAAGCATCATCCAGCGGCCTAGAATTGTCAGCATGGAACCAACATGTTTGAAACTTATCAAATTACTCAATCAACCACAGCTCGAAGGCCGGCACACAGAGCGGCCGTAGCTCCAAGGCTAGGTCTCACATCAAATAGAGGAGAAATGTGAGACCAGGGACTCACCTAAGTAGTGATAGCTAAGAAGGTGGTCGTGTGAGTCTACGTTGAGGTTATGGGGCAGCAACCCGTTCGTCCCATCAGCGTCGGAAGCAACACGGCACACCACCATCGTTGGAGACCACTATTTTTCAATCACGCAACTAATCATCAACAAGTTGCACTGCCATGGTTGTCTCAATCCCCCTGCCAACCGAGACTCACTGGCCGGCCAAGCTCGACTCGTCACGAGCCGCTACCCGAGAACGACTCATCGACTCAATAACCTAGTGGAGACCGCGACATCAACCACCATATCGCGCCAACGAGAACTACAAGTCTGAGTTTGTACTCGAGACACTATAAAAAATTGGAATTGGAAAGGAGTAGCAGTAGCTAGTCAGGTTACAAATGTCAACTCATGGTGGTTATCTTCAAACTAAAAATACTCTCTGCTGACGTTGAATTGACTAACTAAAACTAGAAGAAGAGAAAACCGAGCCCCATGGATCTCGACCACCAAAGCGCATTTTCGCATGTAGTGGTCTCTACTTTATACAGAAAGCAGCACCACTGCATAGCCCAGAGCAGTAACAGAAGAACAAGACAAGTTCGATGCTACAGCCATTTGAGCTTCTACAGTTGCTTATCAAATCTCAATTCGATCTAACTCTACATGCTAGACGATTTCATCCTTTTAAGGAATATGACAAGGTTATATAAAGAGTGCAACACAAAGATTAAGTACATTACCAACTTTGTTCTTGTAAAAACCTACAAGCATAGCAGGTCAACATTTTACTCTATTTGATAGCCATTAATAAGTCAAAACTTGGCATAGCCATTAACAAGAGTTTTTTTAGAATCATTATCACAAAAAGCATGTATGGCCATATGACGAACCCACAAGCCAAACAGTACCCTAGCAACAAAATAGGCCACAGACCACAAGCAAAGAAGCACCATATCATCGGCTCAATGGCCAGGGCATGAACATTATAGCATTAGATCGAATGCTAGGTCCCAAAGCAGACAAAGGAGGAAGAATTGGAGAGACAAGGGCCTCACCTAATTAGTGGTATTAAGAAGGCAATCATGACAAAAATACGCCATGTATGGACTGCTAGATGGTCTTGATATCAGGACCCTTCAGCTTATCAACTGACTCCACATGACCCTTGAGTGTATCAAGTTCCCTCGGCCTATAACAACAGTGACTTCGAGGATTTCTTTTTCTCTGAATATGCTGTCCTGTAATATTTAAACAACAAAGTCAGTTATCTCTAATGAACACAACAAGAAGAACCAATGCTAACCAAATAAGTGAGACAATGTTCATGGCCCTTCCAGTAATACAAGTTAGAACAGTCCAACATGTGAGTTGTGAAACCCACAAACTTCTACAGAATGTAGAGAAACCAAACTTCAGATGAAACGTTTCCAATTTTCTCTCAAACAAACAAACCTACATTGCTACATTGGAAATGAATACAACTTGCTCTCGGTACTAACTACGTTTATAATCATGGAAAATATCTATTATGGAGTACTAGTACCATCTCCAATGAACTCCTCTTCATGAAAACATGAAAGCATGCCAACAATAAACAAGTAGTAGTACATGGAGAGTAGCACATGCAATGCAACACAACAATAGAAGTGCAAACACACACATCCAGCACTAGCAATATTTTTAATCACAAGGGAAAAACCTCTTCTGGTTATGGAGTCTCCAGCGGACTACTGATCACAACAGGAAAGCACACCAATACTCGTGCTTGGAGAGCAGCACATAGAGGGACGGACAATTATAGGAATCACCAAAAGTGCAAACACAACAGCACAGAAAACATGGAGGACTATACCAGCTGTGACCACCGCCGCACACACCCTTTGTGCCTGCCATGCCACTCACAGGCATTCAACCACCAGCTCAAACAAAAGTGTCGCTGCCATTCAAAAAAGAAATTATATAGTATACCACTCACAGGTATTCAACGATCATTTCAAACAAAGGTGTCGCCACCGTTCAGAAAGCTAGACCAAAGACAAGCATAATAAATCCATTCTTATCACGGATCGGTCCTCCATTTCTTGAACTTTTTCTTATTTTTGTGTCAAACAAAGTCATGTGTTTTCACTTTCCTAGAGCTATGGCAGATTTGTATATGTTGTGCACATCTAGCTATGCAGAAACCAGGAGTGAACTCTTCATGGTTGTATCGCTTGATGCGACATCAAGAGTCAACACAAACTAACATAAAAAAGGTATGTCCGAAAAGTATGCATGTTTACACAAAGAGTGGGTGAAACATACAAGTTGGAACCAGCTAAATCACGAAGATCAGACAAATAGACCATTGAAGGGATCCATAATAACAATTGCAATTACTAAATGAAATATCTTGCGCTCAAAGAGCACAACCAATACTACATGTCTCTTATTATTAATGGGATTACATGTATCCTCTCATCACTTACATTGGGAGGAAAGGACTTGAAGAAGACGCTTTAGGATCAGCGCCACCGAACTGCCAACCTAACCCCACCTCAAACGACTTCTTCAGGTTAATATCTCCACTAGGGAAGATAGTGCTTGTGATGGTGTCATTACAGCCACTAGAGTTGTAGCCACTATAGACCAGGGCATTGAGGTCTCCTCCATACCTCATCATGTCAAGTGATTCCTCTTGTTGCTGCGGCAGAGCCTTAAACATCATCGGAGGCCCCATGTCCATGCCACTAGTGACATAGGGAACTAGTAATCGTGTCGGACATCGTCGAAGACCCCATGTCCATGTTCTGATTGATGTATGGAGTTGGCGGTGGTGCCTGATAAGTCGATGTAGACTCCGTGTGCATGTAGTCGGTGATGTATGGAGCTGGCGGTGGTGTGTGATACATTGCTGGAGACGCCATGTCCATGGCGTTGGTGACGTATGGCTCGTGGGGCTAGAAGATAGGTGGTTGGCCACTATTTTTTTTATGCTTTCCACCATGTCCTGGAGGATCACCTCGAGCTTTCGACCAACATTGGTGAGATCCTCATGTTGAGGCTATCAAGACTCGAGAGGTTGCTTCTGAGCATGGCCTTGTGTAGGAGGATTCTGGTCTCGTTGTCTTCACAAACGCCTTGGATCTTGTGGCCCTTGGCCTGGAGCTTGTCAAAATGTTGGCTGAGAAAGCCTTCATGATTCACTGTCTTCTTGAAGTTCCCCTCCGGCATATTCTTATACCGGTTCAGGATAGGCACTGCCTCAGTGTGGGATGAGAACACCTGCGTTACCGCCTCGCCCTCACCATATAGTAGCACGCAGGCCTTGGCGTTGCACATGATAGCCAACTCCTCTGCCTTCGTCCGTAGGCCATCACGTTGCTTATTTGAAGTACTGCACCGGGACTTTTTATCGAGGATGTACCGGAGGGCCACCTTCTTGCAAGCCGTTTCCAACAAGTGGATAAAGAGGCAAAGGGCAGTTGCTTTGTTTTGGTGAGTTGAAAGCAATAAGGGTGGATAGATTTATAGTGGATGATTTGCCAAGAGACCCAAGACGTGGAAGATGCAGTGTGCCAAACAAAGAAACTTTTAAATGTAAGTTGATAGGATAAGGAGGTGCTTCATAAATGCATCATTAAAGCACAATATTTCTGAAATTAACACATAGAATGCTCATAGTAACCAGTCGAGCCAAAAATGTGATAAAAGAATGGTTTCTGTCAAGAGCCACATGAATCTTTATTAACAAGATATGCTTAGTTTAGCTATACATTACCAAATTAATTTTCAAGTTTAATATGTTCTAAAGATGGATGCTTATTCAAACGACGTTCAAGTGTAACCAAGTTATTATAAAATAAATCAGTAAGTAACATACTTAAATTATCTCATAATGCATAGATGAACTGAAATTACTTATTTACAAAGAAATGTACGCAATTAAACCGATTGGTCATGCATGTTGTGCGAATTACGTTCTACCATTTTTTCCTATACGTAAATACTATCAGCATTTATTCCAATGAAATAATTACTTCCATCTAGAAGATATGGACCAGCCTTTTTCTTTAGATGTCTGGTTCAGCTAGCTAGTGCAGCTTTGCTATAGTTGTAAATATTTGCCTGTCAGAATTATGCATACTTTTTTTAACATAGTACAGACGCATATGCTCATACATAGACACACACGCTCACCTCTATGAATGCACATGCACACACATACTATATCCCTATGAGCACCTCCGAGAAAATGAGCCGACACATCATCTTGAAATTGATGAAGTTGCTACAAATGCCTTCGTAGTAGACGGGAATTTCTCCTCCAACATAACGCAAATCGTTGGAAGGCCTGGAATAGATTTAGAAAAATGCAACCACCAATGCAAGTCTAGAACTTGAACCCTCAGGGGTTGGTTCTGCCTCAAGGAAGCTAATCATCTGAGCACTTCTAAATGTACTTGCCAGAGCTTTCCTCGCAAGGAAATAAACAATTGATTCCTTTCACTTAGAGGCCACAGATAGATAGATATATTCAAAGTAAATAAGAAAATGATAACCATATCAACAAAATGTCAATCATAGAAGCGGACACATATATTCACAATAACTGTAACGTTCTTTGTAGGCATTTTAGCCAATCTGATTTAAATCTGAAATATTCACGACTCGTCACATAATATTTGTGTCTAACGAAGCTTATGCCTTATTTGAATCGCCATGTGGCTTTGTGGCAACTCAGCATTATACAATAATTTTGTGGTGACGCATGACATGATAACTACTGCTACATCTGCTTCCAGTACCAACCGGGCTACCACTAATGTCGCTAGCACAGACGCCATCATTACCATCTGCTAGCCTTGCGCATTGCCACCACCACCAATACTATTTGCACTCTCTTTAGCTACTGGTAATATTTCTGTAGCCACCACTTCTCCTCATCATTTCACCATTGCGTCCACTATGATAGATTCATCGACCTGTACCATGGTCGTTGTTCCATGTGCCTCTTCATGTACCTTTGCCCCTCCCCCTCCCTCGCCTCTGCCACTCCACCTCCCCAACCTCCATCACCACCTCCTCCTCCACTCCAAGACCCCCATCCACACACACTTTGCCGAGGTTTAGCCACATTTAAGTCCCTTAAATTACAAGAAGTAGACATCTAGTCATTCATCTATTTTTGGTCAAAATTTAGTCCCTCATGCCTCAAAACCAGATACATTTCGTCCAAGACCAAAAATGTGGCAAAAACTACCGGTGTGTCATTGGTTTCCTCTTATTTTTTTGAAGTATTGGTTTTCTCTCTCCTTCCCCTCTTCTCTCTCATACAACAAAAAAATTTCCTCGTGCACCTTCTCTGCCTTCTCCCACACCCATGGAAAATTTGCCGAGCTCGAAACCGTCCATCGCGCGCTAGTGGTAGCAACACCATGGCCACTCGCGCACGTGGACAAGCCACTTTCAACCTCGTTCCTCGCCACCTCCAAGTTGACCCCTTTCTTCACCATGGAGCGCTTGGCGAGGGGCTCGTCAAGGACAGACTAGAGCATCACAACTGATGCCCAAACACAAAGCTCTTCACGGTGGAGCTCCACCCGCAGTGCGCCAGGGACGCGCCCATCGCACCATGTGCGAGCTCGACCAGCCACCATGTACAATGGCACAGGTTTGACGCTGAGGTGGGCATGCCGAGCGCGATCCAGCACGAGAATGTGCTAAAGCTGTTGTGCAACGTGATGAGCAAGGACGGCATGGCAAGCCTGCTGATGTACGAGCAACTCTTGAATGATGGCATGTACGAGTGGCTGCACAGGCCGGTGGTGCGGAAGTTGGGCGGCTCGGGCTCCCAGAGAGTCACGGGGTGGTTGTGTCCAGCGCATGAGGAATGTGTGAAAGAGTATGTTGACCAAGTATGGGTACTTCGGGGTGTCGTGTTGTGCTTAAGTCACACACCAGCCATGCGGCCATCGATGTAGTCAGTGGTTTCGATGTTACGAGAAACACGCCAAGCGATGCAGCGAGCCCTTTCATGGCCTTGTTAGCTCGAGCTTCCTGGGCGGCACGTCGGCCGTTTACTCGGTGTCGTCCATCAGTCATCCATGTGCAGCCTCAGCACCGACACCGAAAACGGAGGCGTGGCCTCGGCGACAGCAACAACAAGAGCCTGGCAAAGTGCTGCATCATCGTTGGTGTGCTGGGTGAGTGCACAGAAGGTGCTCTTGAAAATGCCGCTAGCGCGTGGGTGATACACAGGGAGGAAAAGAGAGAAAACCAGTAACACGTGAGTAGTTTTCCACACATTTCTGGTTTTGGATGTAGTGCCTTTGGTTTTGAGACATGAGGGAGTAAATGTCGATCGAAAAATGATGAAGGACTAGATGTCAACTTCTTGTAAATTTGAGGGATCAAAAACATACTTTTCTCTGTCATGCAGCTCACTCTCGAGACCAGCCCCGCCGCGCTCTCCCTCAATGCCATGCCAAGACGCTGGGGCCCCTTGATCCTTGGGTAACGCGAGCCGTATGAGCAATAATGCACCAGCGGCGAGGAACAACAGACTGAGTCGCGGAGTGCTCCTCCTCCCGTACGACGACATCTCCTCCTCGCGAGTTAATTGCACGAAGGTACCACAATTGGGGCAGTGCGTGCGGATTGGTACCACTTCCCGTAATTTTTACATGTCAGCACCATGTTTGGGATAGTCTGTTACAAAGTAGTCTAAACTGCATATAACAGTGTATTGACGGTCTATCTGACCATTGGAGTCCGCCCGTCAGGTGCTGACGTGACATACTCTTTTGCAAAAAAACACCTTACTTTTTATTTAATCACGCATCCATCCCTTCTTTGCCTAAAAAGGGTCATGCTAGGATTTTCTTTTAAACAAAATTACAAACGGTGTATGTGACCGTCGGGGCCCGCCTGTCAGGTGCTGACGTGGCATGATCTTTTGCAGAAAAGACCCTTACTTTTTATTTAATCACACATCCATCCCTTATTTGCCTAAAAAGGGTCCTGCGAGGATTTTTTTTAAATTACCTGCTCCTGCGTGGGGCCAGGATTCGAACCCATGCCGTCGGATTCGCAGCTAGACGTCGCAGCACAGCGTTGTAGCATCCTTCTTTTTTTTGTGAGAGAACTTCCAATCTATTCATCTTCAATCATGACAGTACAACAAACACAAGAAATAAAAATTACATCTAGATTCGTAGACCACCTAGCGACGACTACAAGCACTGAAGCAAGCCAAAGGCGCGCCGTCGTCATCACCCCTTCATCGCCGGAGTCGGGCACACCTTGTTGTAGCAGACAGTCGGGAAGTCGTCGTGCTAAAGCTCCATAGGACCAGCAGCCCAGAACAGCAACCGTCGCCGATGAAAAATAACGTAGATCGGAAGGATCCAAACCGAAACACACGAACGTAGACGAACAACGACGAGATCCGAACAAATCCACCAAAGATAGATCTGCCGGAGACACACCTCCACATGCCCACCAATGATGCTAGACGCATCGCCGGAACGGGGGCTAGGCGGGGAGACTTTTATTCCATCTTCAGGGAGCCGCCGCCGTCTCGTCTTTCTGAGCAGGACACAAACCTTAGCAAGATTGAAAAAATTGACTAAAAGCGGAGCCCTCCCGCCGGCCCTTGCCAGGATCCACCGCACCTCCATGGCCCTAAGGTCACTGGAGACGAGGCGGACCTGCGCCGGCGCCGACGAGAGACAGGAACCCTAAACTTTCTTTCTTGGAGGAGGAGGAGGCGGCTGTTAAAAATCAGGTCTAGACTTTCAGCATCCTTCACTTGATATAGCACGCGTTTAACATTTGGCTCGTTTCGTTTTTTCCGTACTTGTTTTTTTTTGTGTGTGTGTGTCTCTTTTATCTTTTCTCAGAGTTTGGGTATTCTTCGGGCCGTAAGCAGTGTGCGTATCATATATAGAAAAAATAATACACATATATATACATTGTGTATTAAAAATGTATGTATATGATGAACATTTTTATAATACAGAAAAAATATTCAGTATATATAATGTAATGAACATATTTTTAAATGATGTGATGAACAATTTATTTGAATATGGTACACTTTTGTAATATATAATGTAACGAACATATTTTTAATATATGATGCGATGAATATATTTTAATATCATATAACCTTTTTTACTATCGTATAACAGTTAATACAAAAAAATTAGTATACACATTTTTGTAATATACGGTGATGTAAATACGGAAACACAAACAAACATATATGTTCAGGCAGATGTCATATATGTTTTTATACACGGACATGTCCTTGCCTTTTGGACTCTTCCATTTCTTTGTATATATATTTTTATTTGGATTTCTTTTATTTGCTTTTAGTCTTGGGTATTCTTCGGCCGTATGCCATGTGTGTATCGTATATTGGAAAAATTATACACATAAATAAGTATCATATATTAAAAAATGTTCAATATATATACACAGTGAAAGTTTTTACAAAAAGTACCACATACTAAAATGTTAATTGTAAATATAAAAATTATATAATATAAGTTTTTCAATAACATAGTGTCTTATACTATAATGTTAATTGTGATTTTTTCAATATAGGTATTGTATTATATAATTATAGTCAGTTTTTTAACACTATAATTAGTCACTGCCCATAATGTTAACAATATACATATTGTATATTATCTATATAAATGCACATCGTATGTTGTATACTAGATCATTATACAATATATACGCGGTGACTATAATTTTTGAATAGTGGTATATTATATAATTATGGTCACTGCCCATAATGTGTATAATTTTTCAATATACGATACGCACACCTGCATACGGCCCCGAAAATACCTAAAATCAGAAAATAGATAAAAGAAATCCGAGAAAAGGACATATATAGAAAAAACGGAACAAAAAGGGTAGGACATGTCGATAGTAATCTTTACCTAATAATAAAGTAATTGGGTTTCTTCTGGTCCGTCATGGCATTTTTCTAGAAAAGTCCCTCTACTTCAGAGAATTCAACCCGCAGTCCTATTTCAAGTTAAAATGAATCGTTTTTTCTTATTTTACACAATAGTCCTTGTGTTTTCTTGAAATCAACCTGCAGTCCGGATTTAAGTCATACCCGAACCGTTATTTTACATTTTTTGAAAACCCCTGATGTTTTAGGTAATTCATCCGCACATCATATTTAAGTCAAATAAATGTTTTTTTTTCAAATCATCCATATCTTTTAAATCGTAACTCCGATTTGAACATGTTATATATGAAATTTGATTAGAAAAATATGTAGAATACGAATATGAGATTATTTTTACCTGATAGTATTTTTAAATATTATTTTGGAATATATTTAAGTCAAACAAATGATTTTCTAAATTATACGTATCTTTTAAACCGTAACTTCGATTTTAAAATATTGTATATGAAATTTTATTAAAAAATATGTAGAATCCAAATATGATGTTAATTTTACCTGTCAAATATTTTTGAAATATTATTTTGGAAGCAAACTTATAATTTATAGTGCAAGATCCATTTTTCTTTCGTACCGGTGGCGATCCAGATTGCAAATAAACACCCCACTATAACCATATGGGGAAAAGAAAACATCGAAAACATCCATTTTTTTTTATACCGGTGACGATCCGGATTGCAAATAAACACCCCACTATAACCATATAGGGAAAAGAAAACATCGATAAATACACATGCATACCTCTGAAAAATGTTGCAGGGGAAAACAACTGATTTCTCATCGCGAGAGTGAGAGAAAGCGAGCGAGAGAGAGAGAGAGAGAGAGAGAGGGGGAGAGGGAGGATAGAGGAAGAGAGAGACGCCTTAGGATTAACCATATTTAAACACGTTTTTTGGTTTGTTTTGTGTGAACACTGATGTCATCGCCGGTGAGGGTGAGAAAGAGGATAAGCGGCAACACAAATATGATACCTCGCAAAAAATAAACGAGATGGACCTATTGTGGTCTTGAGTGATGGTTGTTGGGTTAAGAGCGTGTGTTATGTTTTCTCTCCCGTTGCAACGCACGAGCCCTTTTGCTAGTAGTATAAAAACACATTAAGGAAGCCTTGTAGTTGCGCCGTCGTCAGCGTGCGTTGGCCTCGAACTGCAGGGCGCACGTTCGAATCCTAGCCAATGAGCGCATGATTTTTCTTCTGGTACGACGAAACTATCCAAACTATAAGATGCCGTAGGCGTGAGGATTCTACACATCGCAGTCGCAGGGTCGTCGCGCTGCCAACTGACGTCCCACGTTCGAATCCTAGCCCCGCGCGGGCGCGTCTAATGTTATTTAATTTTTCCCCTGGTAGGACCTTTTTTAGGCAAATTAGGGATGTCTGCGTGATTAAATAAAAAGTAAGGGTCTTTTTTGCAAAAGAACATGCCACTTCAGCACTTGATAGGTGGGCCCCAACGGTCATATATGACAATATTGTACGCAGTTTAGACTATTTTATAAGGGCATGAGCAATGGTAGCACTGGAATGGTGTGGTTTCCAGTTGTCCACATAGTTAAAGTTAAATGGAGCTATTGGTTTGTATCACACTCATCCAATACAAGCTGCTCCCTATTATATCATCATGTTTTTTTTTTCTCTTTTCCCTCTCTTCCAACAAACATGCCACCTCCCCTCCCCGTGAAAAATCCTTCTCCCTCTTACCTTTTTCAGCCGGGGATGCAACCTCCTCTGCAGGATCCCACTTTGGTTTTGAGGCTATAGCTTTTGGCAAATTTTAGCATGGTCCCTCTTACCCCCTATTTTCACATGAGAGGTAAGAAGGTAAGAGTTAATCCGACCACTAATTAATGTGATCAACGGCTCAGATCTACTACATACTCTTACCTCTCATGTGAAAAGAGGGGGTAAGAGGGACCATGCTAAAACTGCTCATAGCTTTTATGCCAACGCATCATCCGAGCTGAGTTGGCACATGGGACATCACCCTTGAGGCAGCGCATTGGCCATTTCCTAACAACCCCAAACATGGTACTGACATGTAAAAATTATGAAAAATGGTACCAATCCACATGCACTATTCCAATTGTGGCACCTTCGTGTAATTAACTCCCTCCTGGCACACCCGCTCACAGCCTAACATTCGGCTATGTTGACTTGTTGAGCAGCATGGTTGTGAGAGTGCAATGTACTGTGGAAAGAAGACAAAGAACCAAGTTAACAAGGGACAGGGATAAGCGGAGACCGCTTCCGCTGCAAGAGATGAGGTACAACTGCCGTCGATCGGACAACTTGGCTAGCTTGCTTTCTTGCCAGCCTGGCTGCCTCGATGCTTAGCTTGCTTTTGTATCAACACATACGCACGTATAATATACCTATAAATTCAGGAGTGAAGTCTACAATAAACCTTGAACTCATGCGATGAGTCGGAAACTCGGAATTAAACCCTCACCTCTGAATCCCTGAAATCCACACCATGTTCTCTCTAATCCCGGTCAAACTCAACCGTAATACCAGTGTTGATCAGTTTGGTGCACCGGAAAAAGGGAATCCCCACTGGGATAACTCTCCGCTCCCACTGACTATGCGGTCCACTTGTCATATCCATCTTCCTCTCTCCCGTGCTGGTTCACTTTAGAAAATTTCCCCTCGCGGGTGGATCCCGTCGCAGCTTCTCCTTCTCTTCATGAATCCATCTAGCTGCCGCCCTACATGACTAGGCCCCTCTCCATCCCCCACTGCTCCCGTTGTCTTCGTCGCCATCTGGCACGAGATCGAGGCGAGTAAGGATCCATGGTGTGCGATCTCACGGCGGATGTCACTGCACGCCTTGTATTATAGCGGAACATGGATTTTTGAAGCTCAGGCTTTCAGACACCTCTTATCCTTACCCTCCAAACTTGCTTTGAGATATGTGCTACACAACTAACTTACTACATGAAAATTTCTCTTTTTTGTTTCTCCCAAATAAAACAACATATGAACTTGAAATTTTGCACATCGACAAAACATTCTAACTAGAATGTGGGAAAAATACTTTCAGATTTTTTCATCAGAACTAAATATACAAAATGAGATTTTTTTCGAGTAAAAAATATTATTTTTACTATATATGATTCACGAAAAAATGTGAAAGTATTTTTCCTACATTCTAGTTAGAATGTTTTGTCGTTGTGCAAAGTTTGAAGTTCATATGTTGTTTTATTTAGGAGAAACAAAAAAAAAGAAAATTTCTTGCACGAATCTTGACGTAGAAGTGGATGACTAGATAAGGGGGTGTTCCAAAGACTATGCTTTCTCAAATGTTAACCTATTATAGCGAGGTCCATATGGTGCACGCAGGCGCAGCATTAAAACGCCTTCATGATGACCTCGTAGAACTGGCTGTAGAGCTCGCCGGCGTGCTCTGCCGCAGTCGACGAGGCCTCGAGAGGCGAGTGCGGGTAGCCCGCAAGAGGCACTGGGCCAGCACGGCGGTGAAGCAGCTGATGACGAAGTCGACAAGACTACAGAGTATAGACGCGTATCAGCGTACGTAGCCACGTCAATGCCGTAGGCCATGTTGACGGCGCCCTGGGCAAACGGGTGAGGGCGCTCGCCGGGCACGGAGGCGACGGCCGACAGGAGCGGGTTTCATCCTCTGCGAGCTGAAGCCAAAGTGGCCTCCATGTTTTATGTGTCTAGTGTGTCTCTCCCTTTGAGCTTAGAAATTGGAATTACTAGATGACACCCCGCGCATTGCTGCTGGAATGCCTTCTACAAAAACATTTTATTAAACATTGAGATGCTTATTTGCAAAGATAGGGATGAATACAGATAGTATAAGTGATAATTTCTCAATAACTGAAAGGACCATGGAATGCTGCACTAAAATATGAAATATTGTTCAACACAATCTGATCCGAGGTGTCCATTGCAATGCAAGACAGTCCTGTTAACAGAATGAATTCTCACTAAGAGAAATACTAATCCCAGATGCACTGTGGCTATGGCAGGCGTATAGATACTTTAACTAAAATGATTGCCGAGAAAGTATTGACAATAAACAAAATGTACCATACGTAAAGAACATTCCTTGCAGGCGAAAGCTAACACAACAAACATCTCAACAACCTGAAAGCGGAACTACATTGACTATAATTATAATACATTAGACCTCAAGGCATTACTTGCTCCATTCCACTTTCTTAAGCATAGAGAACCGATGCCAGGTATGAATTACCAAGATCCTTGGAGAGACAATTGGTTGGATAGATAGCAATTAATTCGATCCAAATTGCATCAGATCCTTGACTCCAATGGCGAGCTTAGCATGGATGTACACACTGTTGTCGGCCCATCATTCCTTCATTCCACAGACAATCACTATAAAAAATTAGCAGCAAGCATATGTATATGTTTTCTGTGGCTTGACTTGAGGCTGCAAAATAATGATGAAGCTAGCTAGGATGATTTTTTGTAGTTGCTTTGTTTGCTAGCCTATTCATGAGCAGCAACCATACATTTATTTTCCGTGACAGCATCAGAGGAGCCAAAAAACAAAACAATTGACGGGAGAAATAAGACGGATTTTGCTCCATCAATGTCGTCGAGACTGTCTTGACTGCAGACCTACTTTGGCTAGCTCCGTCTCATGTATGCTCAGCGAATGTAGTTGTTGGCTGTAGCTGTATAGAGAGTTCATAATAGCATACCTCTCGAAGCTTAATCCAGTAAGAGGGTTTCAGGTTATAGGAAGTATACAACATTACCTTTGTACTATACTTGATTCTTTGGTCCTTCCACTATATTATCCTAAGAATTATTTTGCTATCACCGTTGTTTGCCTGTCAACCATCCTCTAAAACAGCAATCAGTGGATAAGCGGTGAAAACCATGGTAACCAAATTATTTGTTTTGTTGGTTATTGCTGTGATTAACCAAGAATTAAGCAATCACAAGTAGTTGCAACAGTGAGGACTCTGTCCAAAATACATGGCAAAATTTCTGAACACAACATCTTCAGGAAAACAAAGTACAGTATTCTCACCTTATCAAATGCTATATGCTCCCAATTCTACAAACACCAGACAATTTTTGGATGAAATCTTCCAATGATGCAGCAGAAAAAACTCTCATATTTTTCTCACCTTTTCTTTGGGCTACACAGAAGTGAAATTTGGAAGATCGAGGAGGGAGCGAAGCCAGCTGAGCTCGGTTGCAAAAGGGGTTGGCACAACTCCTCACTTTCGAATCTGACGGTGGCAGGGGTCATCCCGCTCCTTGCCGTGATTCCAGCGATCGCGGGGGTCGGCGAGGTTGTCCGCTGGGATTACTGGAGAGTATAATTCTGATATCTGCTTTCGCCACATAAGGCGGGATATGGTGGGGAATACACCCGCTGGGCTCTCTCACCACGTAGCCAAATCGAGGCGCGGGCAGTCTAGGGCTGGGTGTCGCCTGACGCTGTCGAGCAGCCGATGGGAGGAGGAGGCCACAACTGCGAGCAACAACACGAACGACTCGAACATGACCACCGAGGAGTGAGGAGGCCACTGCTCCGGTGAGGCGTCACTCCGCCTTGGCACCGGTCAACCTTGACCTGAACCTCGACCTCGCCGTCTCGCATTGCTCTGATGTGATCGATTGATTGGTAGATATAGAGATGTATCCTTTCCACTGCCGTAATTTATTAATGGACTTTGGAGAAGATGAAGTGGGGGAGAAGGTGCTGTGGAGAAGACATGGGGTTGCAATTGGGAAGCAGAGGGGGCGCTGCATTGAAAAAGGAGGTCACGGGCGTTGGGGAATAGGAATCATGCGACGGGGAACCTTTCACGGAAAAAACGCCCCCGACAAAACGGTGCAGTGTAGAATTCTCTATAGAGAAAAACGTGGAATGGCTGAGAGGATAGAAAAAAGAAAAGAAAATCTTTGATGATGTGGCAGATTATTTGAGGTGGATGGCTGCATGTTGATTGCTGATGTGGATAGCCTGCATGTCAAGAGAAATAGGTTAGTGGGGATGAACTATTTAGGTATTATAGATAAGGCCTAATCGAAGGGGGAAAAAGGATGTACGATCACAAGAGTATGAATGTCTCATTTTTGCTAACCAGCGTACAGATCCGGCGTCTCTGGCTATGGATTTGATGGGTGGAATTTTTGTTTTGGGCTACGAGAGATAGAGGGAGCTGGAGCACGAAGATAGCACGCATAATGAGATTCCTTTTATTTAACAGTTTCTTTATTTTTATAACTAGGTGAGTCCCAGCTACTAACTCTATATACCGTAGCAAAATTGCAGTAGCTTCGAAAGAATTGTTTTCCTCTTTATAAGCCATCGTAAAACTAAATAGAGGAAAATGAAAATGACACGTGGTGGTGAGATGTCATTGAGAGTATCCTATGATCCTGGCCGGGAACGATCTTTCCTTGTGTGCCAAACAGGATCAGGGTTAGAATTGATCGGGATCAAAGAGTACAGGGTACAAATTTCAGGGATTCCGAGATGAGGGTTTGATTCTGACTGGTCGTATGAGTTCAAGGTTTATTTTAGACTTTATTCTACATCCAATGATACATTCCGAGCTAGCTTGCTTTCTTGCCAGCCTGGCTGCCTCGATGCTTAGCTTGCTTTTGTATTAACGTACGCACGTAAAATACACGTGCATACATGTTTTGATTCGGTGATCGATGAGGAAATATAATACTCTCTTCCATTATATGAAATTCTAAGCAAATGTCTCCCACGCTCCCGCGCCCCCACCTTCGCCTTTCGCCGGTGGCCACTTCGGCCCCGACGTCCACCCACCCCGGCTGCGGTCGCTCTGACCTCGTCGACCACCCCATGTACACCCCTCCCCCTGCGGCGGCCGGAAGCTCCCGCTCGGACCGATGGCTGGAGTCTAGCCCCTTGTCGGGCGGCTCGGCTGGCTCCCCGCCCGCCTCCTACAGGCAGATCCCCTGCAGGCCCGCAGCCCCTGCGCGCCCCTCCCATCGCCGGCCGCCTTCTCGTCGCCGCCATCTGCGCGCCCGCGCATCCGCTCCAAGATCTTCCGGCCTCCGCCCGAGGAATGCCCGCGCGACGGCTGTCACGTGGCTAGGAACCGGAAGCGGCCGCGCCAGCGTGGCCCTCGCCTGCCGTGCCGCAGCCTTGGTGAGCAACCCAGCCAACGACTGTCTTGGCTCCGCGATGGCGAGTGCCCGCACTGCTTCAGCACCGTCCACCCCCGCTCTGAGTGCCGCTGTGACATCTGCTGCGCGCGGTGCCGCTTGTTCGGGCATAAGGCCAAGGACTGCACCGCCCAGCTTTCCGGCGCCTCTTCCTCCGACGGGTCCCTCCCGCCGCCCCTCCGCCGCCGTACATCCTCCCCTGCCAGTTCCCTCGTCCCCCCGGTGACCGCACCGTGCTCTCCGGCTCTACGTCCACCACGCGCTCCACGTTTGGCCTGCCGATGCCCATGTCTTCCGGGCCAGCCCTGGCCCCGTCCCGTGCGGGCTCCAGCCTTGGCTCACATGTGTCTTCTAGGCCGACGCCAGGCTCGGCTTCCTTCCCGTCGCTGGTCTCCTCCCGTTCGAGTTCAGACCGGTCCGCGCCTGAGTCCTCTAGGGCGGTGACTGCTTCGCGCTCGACTTCCCCGGTAGCTTCAAACATCATCGCGGGCCACCCCTCTGTCCGACCACCCCGCGCTCCACCCCGCGGCTACCGTCTGCTACCTCCCGCTCTTCGCGAAGATCATCGCTGCTGAGCAGACCCTGACTCGTGCCCTGGTCGCCACGATCGCCGGCAGCCGTACCGGAGTTTCTTGTGAGGAGGTTGCCGCTCCGCTGCGTGCCAAGTTCAAGCTCAACGAGCACGACTTCTCGGTGCAGCCCCACACCCTTGAAGATTTTCTCATCCGGTTCTCCGACCCTGTGCTCCGAGCTCGCATGGCCGCCGTGGGCAAGGCCCCCGGTCCGCGGTTTTGGCTGCTCTTCCATCCCTGGAGAAACTCGGCGGGCTCTAAGCCGATCAATTCTCTCTTCCTCGTCACCCTCGAGCTCTACGGCATACCGGATCACGCGTTGCACTGTTCCTCCGCTGAGATCCTGCTCTTCCCCTTCTGCAAGGTGGAGCACCTTGCCCACGAAACGCGGAGCGGGGCGAACATGGCCGTCTTTAAGCTCACGGCCTGGACAACCAACCCGGACGCGATCCCGCGCTCCGCCGAGCTGCTGCTCCCCGAAGACGGTGTGGTGGAGTTCGACGCTGACCCTGACAGCGTGGAATGACTGGCGCTGCGCCTGGCGCACTTCCCGATCCGCATCCACCTGGCCGAGTGCATGGATTACCGTCGGCCAGTGCCACCGCCGCCTCCTCCTGCGGCAGACAACTCTCGTGACTCCAAACATGGCTCCCCGCCAATCCCTCCGCCCTGGCCGCAACACCACTAGTTCCTGCCTGCCAATCTCGCGCCCCGAGCACCTCAGGCCAATGGTGGTCGCCGGCGTCACTGCCGGCATGCGTTTGCGCCGCCCGTGTGTCGTAGTGGGAAGGTATCCTTGGGCCCCACCCTGGTGCTGTCATTGACACCAACTGGGTCACTACCCTGCTGCGTGTGGGCTCTTCTCCTTTGGATAAAGCAGGGCCCCACCACGACTCCGCCCCAGCGCGTGATCCCTTGGCCAATCAAAACACTTTGGAACCCTGTCATTCAAACAGGCTGACCTTCCTCACCGTTTTCCCAACCGACGCGCCTACCGCACATGGGCCCTCGGCCCTGCTTGCCTCGGATCCGGTTGTTCCGGTGCCTTCCATCCCGGCCGCGTCGCGCCAGGTGGCCATTGTGGAAGCAGGCAGCCCAGTTGTGACCCCCAGCGTCACCCGCGTGGAGCCCACCTTGACCGTTGTCGCCCACTGCGCGACCTTGGATGCATGCAACTCGACAGCTGTGGATCACGCACCAGACACCCCCATGTCCGTGATGCCTATCGCTAATCCCTGCCCCGTATCTTCCTCGGGCGCCGCACCACCTGATCTCACCCCACCAGCTCATGACCTGGCGGACCTGCAAAGCCCCTTTGGCATTGCGCCCACCGAGCCGTAGAGGATCCCATGCACCTCTGGCCCCTGCATGCATGTGGATGCCCTCCAGCCCAGTCTTGGCGCTCCACGTGGCACTGATTGCGACACCGCCATGCAACCCCCCGCGCTCCTCACTGGATGGCCAGCTTTCCATCATGCATAGCGTTGCTTCCTCTCGCCGGCCAGAATTGCAGGAGTTCCTGGACGACATCAAGATGCACACGACACCGATCCTCCCAAGCCGACTACGCGCCGTCGGCGCCTCGAGCTACCCCCATACTTCACTCCTAGATGCGGTGACCGCATTGCCAAGAAGGATCATGGACTGAACTCCGAGGACAAGGCCAAACGCGTACTCGTCTGCCGCTTGGGCATCATCTCGGACGACGAGGCCGTATCCGAGGAGGCAATTCAGTGCTACCACAAGTTATTTGAGCGCCCACTGGCGGGAGATATAGTCCAAGCCTTCGCGGACTTCTACGGGTGGAATGTGCCCACCAATGTTGCGGATCTCCTTGCCCTAGAGCCCCTGCCGGCTCAGTCCCGCCTCGTTGGGGTCTGACCAGGCTTGGTCACGCACCACAACGCGTCCCAACCTCTTTCATGGATACACACCTTAAAGTAGTATTATGGAATTTCTGAGGCCTTAATAGCCGGGCCAAACGCACCGCCGTGCGTAGTGCGCTTTCCACCGAATCCCTGTGTATTGTTTGCGTCCTTGAAACTAAGGTGAGTTTGATCTTGTTGCCGACTGTGGTTGAGACCTTGGGTCCGCAATTCCAGGACTTCTTCTTCCTGCCGGTAGATGGGACTAGGGGCGGGATCCTCCTGGCTTGGCAGCGCGACCATATCGCTCTGTCTCACCCATACATAGGCGAGCACCACACCTTTGCGCTTGCGACCCCCCCTACAAGAGGCCAACACTGGTGGCTCACCGAAGTGTACGGACCGCAGGACGACCTAGCAAAGATAGCATTCCTCTCTGATTTCCAAGATGAGCGTGCCACTTGTGCCGGCCCATGGCTACTTGGGGGAGATTTCAACATGATCCTTTTGGCCGAAGACAAGAATAATGATAGGCTCAACAGGCGCTTCATTAACCGTTTCCGGTGCTTCACCTCTAATCTCGAGTTGCGTGACATCTACCTGCATGGACGACGATACACCTGGTCGAATGAGCAAAGGCGGCCAACGCTAGTCCGCAATGATCGTGTTGTGTGCACTCCGGACTAGGACTCGGACCACCCGCATTGCGTTCTCCGGTGCTTGGCATCAACAACCTTGGACCACTAGCCGCTTATGCTTGATTGCATAACCGTGCGCATGGCCGCCCACGTTTCCACTTCCAAAGCTTCTGGGTCAAATGGGACTGATTCCATGACGTCGTCTCGGTAGCCTGGAATGGTGCTGAACCCGAGCCCGACACCTTCAGATGGGTTTTCACGAAGCTCAAGGCCACGACACGCAGCCTGCAAAGCTGGGGTGCGAAGAGAATCAGGGATGTCTCTTTGCAGATCCTCCTCGCCAAGGAAATCATCGCACGCCTTGACGCCGCTCAGGACATCCACCCCCTCTCTGACGCCGAGTCCTGGCTGCGTCGCTGACTGAAGGGCGCATACCTTGGCCTAGCATCTCTTGAGAGGTCTATCGTGCGCAAACGAAACCGGTTCTGATGGCTCGAGGAAGGGGACACGAGTACAACTTTCCTAAAGATCCACGCTGCGCATCACTGGCAGAAAAACCATATATTCCAGCTAAATGAGAATGGGAATATGGTCTCTAATCATGGTGACATGAGTCGCATGGCCTTCGAGCACTTCACCTCGATCTTTGGCTCCCATGAGGCCCGCACCTCCTCCATCCATCTCCAGGCCATTCAGCATCTGGCCTTTGACATGTCCGGCTTTGACGCGCCATTCTCCGAGTCCGAGATCTGGGCGTTCGTCAAGCGACTACCGACAGGCAAGGCGCCGGGCCCGGATGGATTTACCACGAAGTTTCTCCACGCCTGCTGGGACATAGTCAAGCATGGCATCTACAAGGTCTTCCACAAGCTTTATCTGATGAATGGATGTGGTTTCCACAAACTGAATGAAGCACTTCTTACTCTGCTTCCGAAGAAGGCCGACGCCTCCTCCCTCTTCGACTATCGCCCCATCAACGTGATACACCTCTTGGCCAAGCTGTTCGCGAAGGTGATGTCTACACACGCTTCTACTCTTGTAGACTATGTTGGGCCTCCAAGCGCAGAGGTTTGTAGGACAGCAGCAATTTCCCTCAAGCGGATGACCTAAGGTTTATCGAACTCAGGGAAGTAGAGGTTGAAGATGGTCTCTCTCAAGCAACCCTGCAACTAAGATACAAGAAGTCTCTTGTGTCCCCAACACACCTAATACACTTGTTAGATGTATAGGTGCACTAGTTCGGCGAAGAGATGTTAAATGGCAAGTGATATGGATGGCAAAACAAAGTAATATAAATCTGTAATAAAAAGTGCAGCAAGCAAACAAGTGGTAAACTTGAGCACAAATGGTATTGCAATGGTGGAAACAAGGCCTAGGCTTCATACTTTCACTAGTGGCAACTCCCAACAACATTAACATAATCGAATCACATGATATTTCCCATAAAACATGCAAAGGGGACACACTCGGAGGTCATTCCTTCGTGGTCAAGAGAGGACGAGAATTATGTAGGGCTACAAAAGCAGACCTCAAAGTTCGTAGTTCTCAATCTAAGGATTTCCCATTGTCACCGCGGCCATCCAAAGAGAGTCCCACAATCACCACAACATATCTAAAGGATAGTCAAAGACAAGCACCAAGAGACTCTCAATCTTCAATCAACACACAAGAGAGGAAATCACTCATGAAAATACTTTTCTAATCCATGTCCAATAGACCGCTGTCACCTTGGTCTCGGGGATTATACTAGATAAAGACAAGTGAGTACATCAATCCAATACATAGAGGAAGGGGAAATATCATGGGATCACCCTAGATTAACATAGCCTATGATCACAACGAAGATCACATCATGGGAGAGAGAGATAACCACATAGCTACTGGTAGAAACCTCAGCCCCGAGGAGGAACTACTCCCGCCTCATGGAGGGAGGAAGCAACGTCGATGGAGATGAATCCGGGGGCACTTCCCCGTCCCGGCAGGGTGCCAGCGCAGGAATTCTGGTCCCCCGAAGCTTGATGGCGATGGCGGCGGAGATCGGAATTGCGTCTGGAGAAAAGGGGTCTGGAATCAGGGTTTCCTCGACGCGGTGTAAATATATGCCAAACGGGGTCGCCAGGGGAGCTAAGGGGGGCCCAGGTGCCCCCCCGGCGCGCCCTAGGGGGGGGGGGGCGCGTGGGCAGGCCGCCTGGAGCCCCTGTGGGTCCCCTCCGGCCCTACTTTGGCCGCATGGAAGCTTCCGAAACGCTGATTTTTTATATATTTTTTCCGGGATTTTTCTGGCAGTTCTCGTAATGGGAAAACCTGAAATACAAAAACAGCCGAAAACAGAAACTGGCACTGGGGTGCACTGAGTTAATAGGTTAGTCCAAATATGATCAAAAGTGTATGGAAGTGTATAAATATCATAGCAATATCGCCCAAAAGAGGCATGGAGCAAGCAGAAATTATAGATACGTTTTGGACGTATCAACATCCCCAAGCTTAATTCCTGCTCGTCCTTAAGTAGGTAAATGATAACAAGAATAATTTCTGTGGTGACATGCTATTAACCATATAGGACTTTTCATAGTCATATGACAAAAGCTTACTGAGACAATGAATCTGTAGTAATTAAGTTGCCTCATGAGAAAATCACAAAGAACTGAAAGTTTTACAATATGATATTGAAACATCAAATAGATTTGTAATGAGCATGGTGTGCAAATATGATAAAGTGATATCTCGCTTGCCCCCTTTAGTGAAGCAAAACATAAATGCAGGGGCACCTCCAAGGTTTAAGTGATGACTAGATACAATGATTTCAAAATAAACGATATCACAATCATGCAAAAGACAATGCTACTTTGGAACAATGCACATTACACTCAGAATGACAATCATGCTCTCAGTAGTTGGTGCTTTTAAAAGAAGGTGGAGACTCTCGAACCATGGATTTTGTTGGCAAGGTTGAAAACCCGTAGTCGGAAACAAAAACTAAACATGTACAAGAGCTCTTGGTTTTAAAAACAGAGGTAATAATTTTTTTTAGAATATGCATATTTTGTCAACGAATGCTAGCAGATAACTCAATTACTTCTTGAGCTGGACAAGTTTCGAGGAACGGCTCCCGAATGAGGACGATCACATCCTCTTAATCTCCTTTGTTTATCACTGCCAAAGTTTTCTGATTTCTCATGAACAAAGCGTGAAGGAGGGTTTGTTTGTTGTATATTTTTTTAATGAGCCGGGCGCACTCTATGCCAGTTCCTTCTCGTATTATGGGTTTGCACATTAGACATGCAATCCCGGGGTGAAGCTTGTCCAACATAAAAAGATCATGAATTAACTACTACTTCCTCATGAGCTAAAACAGAGGCACAAAAGAGAAATGCTTTTTTTTTTTGAATAATTTCGAGATGGTACATGAAAGTCTTCGTTAGGAATGGCAAGTAAATACCATGTATAGGAAGGTATGGTGGACTCATATGGCATAACTGGTTTAAAGGATTTTGGATGCACAAGCAGTGAGTCCGCTTAGCATAGGTGGAGGTTTAGCAAAAGACTGGGAGCGACCAACTAAGAGAGCAATGACGGTCATAATCATGCAGAGCGACAAAGCAACATTGAATCAAGCATGGAAGTTATATCGCTACTCAGAAATTAAAGATCATCAAGGCTTGATAGACTTTCTTTACAGTCTTAAATATGCGTGAGCATACGCCAAGTCAATCAAAATAAATTCTTGAAGGAAGATATCACTAAACCATACCACATCATAGGCAAACAAATCATGTTGGTACTCCAATAACACACTGGGAACCCCCCAGCTATTTGAGACTAACCATAAGAAAACATGAATTACTAAGTACCATTATGCACGAAGCATCTTTATCATAGACATATCGACCAATGCAACGGAAGCAAATTCTCTTAATAAGATAAGCATGATAACTAAAGAGAGTTCAAGCAACCAACTAAACAAAAGCTCTTTAAAAAGATAAGCATGAAAGTTAAGAGCTGAACATGACAGTAGCTATTGAAAGACAAAGAACACACACATCAGAGATAGACATGAAAATTCTATGTTATGTTCTAGGTAGAAGTGGAGCCTGTTTCTCTCCCACACAAAGAAAGCTGAGTTCTGACTCGTTATGAAAAGCTAAAGAAAACTAAAAAGGAAACTAAAAGCAAGACGCTCCAAGCATAGCACATAACACATGAAGTGATAAAAATATAGTGGAACGAAAGACGAACTGATAATCTTGATGGAGAAGGGGATGCACGGGGGCATCCCCAAGATTAGACGATTGAGTCTCCTTGAATATTTCTTGGGGGTGCATGGGGGCATCCCCAAGCTTGAGCGTTTGACACTCCTGAATCTTTTTATCATCTTCCCTCGCACACTTGAAAACTCCCTTCATACATAACTCTTTATAATCTGATTAGCGAGGTTAGTACCCATAATAAAATAATTGTTCCTTGCTGGAAATAAAGATATTCTTGAAGGTCTACTGTTTCTCAAGATTGCCAAAAGGTTTTTGCAAAGAAAAAGCAAGCTCTAGGTTTGCAAAATGAAGGAAAGGCAAAACAGGACAGAATCTGTGAAAAACAGAACAACAGGTAGTAAATAATTTTTCCGGGGCACTTCTGCCACTCTAATCAAAAAACTCAAAACAGATGCACGAAATACAATTATATAGAGCACACTGTCGAAAATATTCAGACCAAAAAGATGATCTGGTGATTTTATACGAATTTTTCTATCCAAGGACAGAATCTGTTTCCTGGACAGCACGTCACAACTTTTGAACTTTCTTGCAATCAGAGGCTAAACTTGGCACAAAGCTGAAAAATAAAGATACAATGATGCTGCTACAGTAGTAACAAACATCAAGACCACTAAAACTGAAAGTAAACATAACAAGGGTTGTCTCCCTAGAGCTCTTTCTTTATAGCCATAAAGATAGGCTTAAGACTTTAATGATGCTCTCATAGGAATAAGAGCTGAAGAACAAAAGAGAGCACAAAGAAGCAAATACCAAACACATTTAAGCCTAACATGCTTCCTATGCATAGGAATATTGCAATAGAATAATTCATTGAAGAACAAAGCAACTAGCATAGGAAGGCAAAACAAGCATAACTTCAAAATATTCACCATAAAGAGAGGAAACTTCTTATTATTAAGATATTTAGAACCAAGTCTCCCTCTCTCATTATAAATTTCAGTGGCATCATGGATGAACTCAACAATATAAGCATCACATAAAGCATTGTTACCATGATCCACATGCAAAAAGGTACTCTTACTCTCCACATAAGCATAATCTTTCTCATTGGTAATAGTGGGAGTAGGACTATCATAAACAACTTGAACACTATAGATTGGAGTTACAACATCATCATAGTAGAGAAGAGCATTATCATTGCTAGCAACTATATTTGTAATCATGTTGTCTTTATTCTTACTAGCAAAAGAATTATCAATTATCACATCACCAGTGGGTGAAGGATTTGCAATCCTATCATCCCCAAGCTTAGGGCTTTCCATATCATCACTTTCAGAGTTGGTACCAAAAAGATTTTCAAGATCATAAGTAGCATTATCATCATTTTCCAAATCACAATAAGTAACATGCATATCATAATCAAAATCATCTTCAATGGTACCTACGGACGTATCATCAAGATGATAATTAAAGCAATAAACTTCACCTTCTTCTTTAAACTTACAACCGTTAGGATAAAAGTTGATGGGAGGAATATGCTCAGGCCAGGTTGATACCCATTCTTCTTCCTTCTTGCTCCTCTTCCTCCTCCTCTTCTTTTTCTTCTTCTTCACCTTAGAAGGGAGTGGTTGGAGATGAAGCTTCTCCACATATCCTGGTTTATCATTAGAAACAATAGGGGAAACTTGGGAGATACTCTCCTTTTTATTAGCAGAAATATAAGAGACATTTTTATACTTTGGTAAAGTCCCCTCCTTTCTAATCTTACTTATGTAATCATTTTCATGGCAATTAACAACACAATAGAGATGGCAATTTTGCAAAGTGTTTTTTATTCCTATGGCATTAACATCTAGCCAAGAAGTCTTTTCTGATAACTCTTCACACATCAAAAATAACATAAGCTCATCATAAAGATCATAGGTGATCATGTTATCACACAATCGGTTAACAGTTATGTTTTGAAAGTTCATGCATTGAAAATTAAAGTGACCCTCTATACGGCAAAGTTCACAAGTAAAAGGATAAAGGTCACACAATTCTCTAGCAATTTCAATTAAATCTCTGACCCAAGTGATTGTTCTTTCATGCTTATGTTGCTTACAATACTTCTCTTCTTCAATCATAGGCCTTTCATAAGGTCTATCCACTCCACAAAAATTAACATGCTTATATAAAACTTCATTTTTAGGAATTGGATCATGCATGTTGCAATCATCATGAACAATTTCATTTTCTTTGCAAGTCTCTTTAAAAGGTTTATGATACTTGATCCAATCCTCCTTAGGCATATTAAGATGTGAAGAAAAAGATTTGAGGAAATCAACAAGGAGTTGAGAATCAAGTCCAAACTTAGCACTAAACTTATTAAAACTTGTAGTTTCAACAAAGGACTTAATGCAATCATACTCATAAATTATACCTGACTCTTTACCTTTGTCGATCTCCCAATCTTCAGTGTTGCGTTGAATTCTTTCAAGGAGTTCCCATTTAGCATCAATCTTTTTGTTTGTGAAAGAACCCATAGAGGAAGCATCGAGCAAATCTTTATCCTGTCGAGAGAGCCTCGCATAGAAATTAGTAATAATCATATCTTTGGGGAGCCCATGGTTAGGACATTTTAGCATTAACGTTTTCAGTCTCCCCCAAGCTTGAGCAATGCTCTCTCCGTTATGAGGATAGAAATTATAAACATAATTCCTATTCTTATGGACTTCATGAAGAGGATAAAACTTGGAGTAAAAGAGAGACATAAGCTCTTGCCAATCAAGCAAGTGCGAGTTATCGAGAAGCTTATACCAATCTGAAGCTTTATCTATAAGTTATACGGCAAACAATTTCCTCATGACAAACTCCCTTGATACACCTGCAAGCTTAAATAATGAACATAATTGTAACAGATATAGCAAGTGTTCACCGGGATGTCTGTCTCCTGCATAACGATTAGCCAAAACATAATTGATAATACTAGCTGGTATTTTATAGGGCACAATTTCAGTAGGGGGAGGAGCAACCACCACAGGTGTGGGGCGTCTTCCCGCAAGCAACGATCCAATAGCAAGGTTTTCCATAAACATAACTAGTGAAATAAAAACAAGAAACAAAAAGATTTAATTGCAAGATCTAAAGATATACCTTCAAGCACTCACCTCCCCGGCAACGGAGCCAGAAATAGCTTGATGTCTACACACGCTTCTACTCTTGTAGACTATGTTGGGCCTCCAAGCGCAGAGGTTTGTAGGACAACAGCAATTTCCCTCAAGCGGATGACCTAAGGTTTATCGAACTCAGGGAAGTAGAGGTTGAAGATGGTCTCTCTCAAGCAACCCTGCAACTAAGATACAAGAAGTCTCTTGTGTCCCCAACACACCTAATACACTTGTTAGATGTATAGGTGCACTAGTTCGGCGAAGAGATGTTAAATGGCAAGTGATATGGATGGCAAAACAAAGTAATATAAATCTATAATAAAAAGTGCAGCAAGCAAACAAGTGGTAAACGTGAGCACAAATGGTATTGCAATGGTGGAAACAAGGCCTAGGCTTCATACTTTCACTAGTGGCAACTCCCAACAACATTAACATAATCACATGATATTTCCCATAAAACATGCAAAGGGGACGCACTCGGAGGTCATTCCTTCGTGGTCAAGAGAGGACGAGAATTATGTAGGGCTACAAAAGCAGACCTCAAAGTTCGTAGTTCTCAATCTAAGGATTTCCCAATGTCACCGCGGCCATCCAAAGAGAGTCCCACAATCACCACAACATATCTAAAGGATAGTCAAAGACAAGCACCAAGAGACTCTCAATCTTCAATCAACACACAAGAGAGGAAATCACTCATGAAAATACTTTTCTAATCCATGTCCAATAGACCGCTGTCACCTTGGTCTCGGGGATTATACTAGATAAAGACAAGTGAGTACATCAATCCAATACATAGAGGAAGGGGAAATATCATGGGATCACCCTAGATTAACATCGCCTATGATCACAACGAAGATCACATCATGGGAGAGAGAGATAACCACATAGCTACTGGTAGAAACCTCAGCCCCTAGGAGGAACTACTCCCGCCTCATGGAGGGAGGAAGCAACGTCGATGGAGATGAATCCGGGGGCACTTCCCCATCCCGGCAGGGTGCCGGCGCAGGAATTCTGGTCCCCCGAAGCTTGATGGCGATGGCGGCGGAGATCGGAATTGCGTCTGGAGAAAAGGGGTCTGGAATCAGGGTTTCCTCGACGCGGTGTAAATATATGCCAAAGGGGGTCACCAGGGGAGCTAAGGGGGGCCCAGGCGCCCCCCCGGCGCGGCCTAGGGGGGGCGCGTGGGCAGGCCGCCTGGAGCCCCTGTGGGTCCCCTCCGGCCCTACTTTGGCCGTATGGAAGCTTCCGGAACGCTGATTTTTTATATATTTTTTCCGGGATTTTTCTGGCAGTTCTCGTAATGGGAAAACCTGAAATACAAAAACAGCCGAAAACAGAAACTGGCACTGGGGTGCACTGAGTTAATAGGTTAGTCCAAATATGATCAAAAGTGTATGGAAGTGTATAAATATCATAGCAATATCGCCCAAAAGAGGCATGGAGCAAGCAGAAATTATAGATACGTTTTGGACGTATCAGAAGGTGCTCTCCCTGAGGCTGCCCCCCGCCTTCTCAACATTGTGTCTGCCAAGCAGAGCGCGTTCATCGCCGGTCGTGGTGTGCACGACAACTTTATGCTCCTTCATCAATCGGCGCGTATCCTTCACAACCTCAAGCTCGACATTTCCCGGGCTTTTGACACCGTCTCCTAGCCCTTCCTCTTCGAGGTCCTTCGTCACCTTGGCTTCGGGCGCAAATGGTGCGCTTGGGTGGCAATTCTCCTCTCGACCTCCTCCACGAGAGTTGAGGGAGTCCTGTATTCAGGGGTCCTCAGGCGTCCGGGTCGATGAAGCTGGGCCGTATTGATGGGCCACAAAAGAAAAAGCAGAAAACTCTCCCTCGTATTCGGTCAGGACTACTATGTAGATAGAAAGGAAAGCGAAGAGTCCAGATGTATCGATTACCTCCTCCCCAAGTCACCGTTGTAACCCTAAGTTCTCTCTGGCGTGTATATAATCCAGGGGGCTTAGTCTGTAGAGGGGATCATCAACATCACAATATCCTCATAGGCTAGACTTTAGGGTTTAGTCATTACGATCTCGAGGTAGATCAACTCTTGTATTCATATTCATCCATATTAATATTGTAGGAATTAGGGTATTACCTCGACCAAGAGGGCCTGAACCTGGGTAAACATTGTGTCCCCAGCCTCCTGTTACCATCGATCCTCTAAACGCATAGCTTGGCCCCCTACCCGATATCTGTCGGTTTTAACACCGATAATGGTGCTTTCATTGAGAGCTCCGCAGTGCGCTCGCGATGAGCGATTGATGGCTCGTCTCGTCATCAACGACGGGATCACCCTCAGGAACAACTTGGCCGTTGGCCAGGTTCACCAGCTCGGCGGATTCACTGTATGCGCCTGCATGGCCTCAGGGCCGGCCGCACTCCCTGCGGTCATCGAGCACCACCCCTATGTTGACTCCGGGCACTCCAATGACGCAACCTCGGCAGATCCCTTGTCCTTAAACGAGTTGCCGGATTGCATCACCGCCCTGGGGCTTTCATCGCCAGGAGATCAGATCGGACTTAAATATGGTCATGATGAGATCGATCCCTTCCCGATCACTCATCTAGTGGCAGCAGTTGAGGACGAAGCCGAAGAGACTCTTTCTCTCGAGTCGGAGACCGTTATAGTTCGGATCTCCGAACCCATTGAGCCAAACACGCCTCTGCCGGGAGGCACTTTATGTTTTTTGAGATCTGGGACCGACGCCAGGCCCATGGAACGATTAGATCCTGTCGAACCTGGATCGTCCGCATCGGAGGTTGCCAAAACCCCGAATACCACTTTGGGCCGGGACTTAAAATTACCAACACCCACCCACCCTGGGAAAAAAAATCTCCAAGTAAATCTAGGGTTCCGGACATAGATGATCTCGCGGACATACAACAGCAGCCCGAAGAAACGACCAACCACTCATGGGCCAGATTCCTGCTTGTTAAAAACAAGATTAGGGACTGTTGCGACGACGAGGCGGTCTCTCTATTTTACCGCAACTGCACGGACGAGGGAATCTTAAATGCCCTCAACCGACGTCGTGTTATGAGTTTCACAGAACTATCACATTTAGTACAAAAGTACTGCACAATGGAAAACACTTGGAAAGCCCAGAATACACCCCTCGAACAGTCCATATCCGGACAGTACACTAGCAAGGCTAAACGGACATACCCTAGCAGGTCATCCGATAACATGCCTATTGGCAAGAAGAACAAACCTTTTTAAGGCCCATGTCTGTACTGGACGAACTGCTCGATTAACCATGCCAAAAATCATGCAGCCCCGGACAATATCCCAAACCATTGCCTTAGAGCGTGTTGGGTATTCCGGCATGTAGAAAAGAGCGGTGCGGCAATCCTCACCACCGCCTTATCAGGGGAGAAAGACGTCATCGTCTTTACTGTCTTTGAGACATTCTCCTCAAATAGCCAACGCAAGAGAGTGAATCGCAAACTTGCTGAGGTTTACCAAATTAGCTCTGCAAGCCCATGGAGCGACACGACAATTAGTTTTTCCACCGAAGGCGCACCCCGAGTCTGGCCAATCAAAGCAACAACAAATCTTGCACTAGACCCAATAGTGGATGGTTTTCACCTCACTAAAGTGCTTATGGACAGTGGAAGCGGACTAAACTTCATATATGAGGAAACACTTGCAAAAATGAAGGTCGACAAATCCCGCATTGAGCACACTAGCACAACCTTTAGAGGAATTATACCCAGCCGCGAAGCCCAGTGTCCGGGAAGCATTAATTTTGACGTAGTATTCGGCACATCCGATAACTACAGATCAGAGGAACTGCTCTTCCACATTGTCCCCTTTCATAGTGGATACCACGCCCTTCTAGGACGGGACACTTTTTCACGCTTTCAAGCTATACCCCATTACGGGTACATGAAGCTTAAAATGCCAGGGCCCAATGGAGTGATCACATTAACAAGCGATCCGGATAGAGCACTCCGCGCAGAGAACAAGATGGCATCCTTAGCCTTAGAGGCATTATCCGAAGCCCTCGCGGCCGAAGAGGTAACTACCTTACGATCAAAGGTGGACAAGGACGATGTAATCTGATACGTCTCCAACATATCTATAATTATTGATTGGTCCATGCTATTATATATTCTGTTTTGGATGTTTAATGGGCTTTATTATACACTTTCATATTATTTTTGGGACTAACCTACTAACCGAAGCCCAGTGCAAATTGCTGTTTTTTTGCCTATTTCCGTGTTTCGCAGAAAAGGAATATCAAACGGAGTCCAAACGGAATGAAACCTTCGGGGGAGTTATTTTTGGAACCGTATCTACCTAGAAGACTTGGAGTACACGCGCGTGAACGAGAGAGGTGGCCACGAGGGTCCAGGGAGCGCCCAGGGGGGCAGGCGCGCCCCCACCCTTGTGGGCCCCCTCTGGTTCCCCCGATGCCCTCCTTCCTCTATATATATCCATGTACCCTGAAAACATCGAGGCAATAGAGAAAACCCTAATTCCACAGCCGTAACCTTCTATTCCCATGAGATCTCATCTTGGGGCCTGTTCTGGAGCTCTGCCGGAGGGGGGATCCATCATGGAGTGGTTCTACATTAACACCATAGCCTCACCAATGAGTTGTGAGTAGTTTACCACAGACCTTCGGGTCCATAGTTATTAGCTAGATGGCTTCTTCTCTCTTTTTGGATCTCAATACAAAGTTCTCCTCGATCTTCGAGGAGATCTATTCGATGTAATCTTTTTGCGGTGTGTTTGACGAGATCCGATGCATAGTGGGTTTATGATCAAGATTATCTATGAACAATATTTGATTCTTTTCTGAAATCTTTGATGTATGATAATAATATCCTTGCAAGTCTCTTCGAATTATTGGTTTGGTTTGGCCTACTAGATCTATAGTTCTTGCAATGGGAGAAGTGCTTGGCTTTGGGTTCAATCTTGCGGTGTCCTTTCTCAGTGACAGCAGGGGCAGGAAGGCACGTATTGTATTGTTGCCATCGAGGATAAAAGGATGGGGTTTATATCATATTGCTTGAGTTTATCCCTCTACATCATGTCATCTTGCTTAAAGCATTACTCCGTTCTTATGAACTTAATACTCTAGATGCATGTTGGATAGCGGTCGATGTGTGGAGTAATTGTAGTAGATGCAGAATCGTTTCGGTCTACTTATCACAAACGTGATGCCTATATATAATAATCATGCCTAGATATTCTCATAACTATGCACTTTTCTATCAATTGCTCTACAGTAATTTGTTCACCCACTATAGAATTCTGCTATCATGAGAGAAGCCACTAGTGAAACCTATGGCCGCCGGTTCTATTCTCAACATATTAATCTTCCATCTACTTTACTTTGCTTTATTTACTTTCTGTTCTTATACCAAAAATACCAAATCATTATACTATCATATCTATCAGATCTCACTTTCATAAGTGACCGCAAAGGGATTGACAACCCCTTATCGCGTTGGCTGCGAAGTTCTTATTTGTTTGTGCAGGTGCGAGGGACTCGCGCGTGGTCTCCTACATGATTGATACCTTGGTTCTCAATAACTGAGGGAAATGCTTACGCTACTGTGCTGCATCACCCTTTCCTCTTCGAGGGAATACAACGCAAGCTCGAGAAGTAGCAAGAAGAATTTCTGGCGCCGTTGCCGGTGAGATCTACACAAAAGTCATATACCAAGTACCTATCACAAACCCTTATTCTTCGCACTACATTATTTGCCTCTCGTTTTCCTCTCCCCCACTTCATCTTTGCCGTTTTATTCGCCCTTTTCTCGTTCGCCTTTCTGTTTGCTCGTGTTGCTATGTGCCCTCTATCAGCTTGCATCTTTGCTTGCTAAATTATGGATCCTCATCCACTTGTTAATCTTTTTAAGAGATCCAATTATGATGAACCAATTGCTGGTTAGTTGCGTGCACTAGATTATATTTATGAGGTTTTGCTTGAAATTCGTGAGTCCGAAAATTGTGATGAAGTGTTGAAAGAAGAAAATTATGAAGGGATTCAAGATAGCGCTTTTAATGAAAAACTTGATTGCAATGATACTATTATAAATTCTATTAATGTCAATTGTGTTAATGATATGCAAAACCCTAAGCTTGGGGATGCTAGTTTTGCTATGTCCACTACTTGTTGCAATGATCATGATTGGGGTGATTCTTCTTATGATCTTGAAAAATTATTTAATCCCCATGATGAATGTAAGATTGATAATGTTTGCAATAATATTGAAAGTGGGTTTGGAAGAGTGTCAGCTTTAGATCCCACATATTTGGAGAATTTTCAATCTTATGGAACTTTTGATAAAAGTGGGTTTGGAGAGGTTAATCTTAATCCCACTATTTTCGAAGAGTGTCAACTTTGTTTGCATGTAGATCGTGTTGAGAATATGTTATGTGATACATATACTGTTGAATTTGCTTATGATCCTACATGCAATTATTATGAGAGAGGAAAATATGGTTGTAGAAATTTTCATGTTACTAAATTACCTCTCATTATGTTGTGATTGCTTTTGTTTCTTTCTTCTTCCTTGCATATGCTAGATCTTGTTTGTCTTGCTAATTTGTTTGTCTATAAAATGCCTATGCATAGGAAGTATGTTAGACTTAGATGTGATTTTCACATGCTATATGATGCTCTCTTTGTGCTTCAATTCTTATCATTCATGTGAGCATCATTAAAATCATGCCTAGCTAGGGGCGTTAAACGATAGCGCTTGTTGGGAGGCAACCCAATTTTATTTTCTTTGCTTTTGCTGCTGTTGGGAGGCAACAATAGCGCTTCTGTTTTTGTGTGTTGTTTGCTTATTTTGATGAATCTATGAGTAGTATCGGGGGGTATGAATCATGGAGAAGTTGGAATACAGTAGGTTTAACACCAATATAAACGAACAATGAGTTCATTACAGTACCTTTGAGTGGTTGTTTGTTTTCTTATACTAACGTTGCTCACGAGATTTTTGGCTAAGTTTTGAGTTGTGAAGTTTTCAAGTTTTGAGTATGGCTTTGATGGACTATGGAACAAAGAGTGGCAAGAGCCTAAGCTTGGGGATGCCCAAGGCACCCCAAGGTAAAATTCAAGGACAACCAAAAGCCTAAGCTTGGGGATGCCCCTTGAAGGCATTCCCTCTTTCGTCTTCATCTATCGGTAACTTTACTCGAGACTATATTTTTATTCACCACATGATATGTGTTTTGCTTGGAGCGTCATGTATAATTTGAGTCTTTGATTTTTAGTTTGCCACAATCATCCTTGCTGGACAGACCTTTTGAGAGAGATAAATATTATTTATAATTTATTAGAATACTCCATGTTCTTCACTTATATATTTTGAGCTAGATAGTTTTGCTCTAGTGCTTCACTTATATCTTTTAGAGCACGGTGGTTGTTTTATTTTGTAGAAATTGTTGATCTCTCATGCTTCACTTATATCCTTTTGAGAGTCTTGTAGAACAGCATGGTAATGTGCTTTGGTTATAAAACTAGTCCTAATATGATAGGCATCCAAGATGGGCATAGTAAAAACTTTCACATAAAGTGCATTGAATATGATGAGAAGTTTGATACTTGATGATTGTTTTGAGATATGAGGATGGTGATATTAGAGTCATGCTAGTGGAATAATTATGAATTCAAGAAATACTTGTGTTAAAGTTTGTGATTCCCGTAGCATGCACGTATGTTGAACCGCTATGTGACGAAGTTGGAGCATGATTTATTTATTGAGTGTCATCCTTTGTGTGGAGGTCGGGATCGCGCGATGGTTAACTCCTACCAACCCTTCCCCTAGGAGCATGCGTTGAATACTTTGTTTTGATAACTCGTAGATTTTTGCGATAAGTATATGATTTCTTTATGACTAATGTTGAGTCCATGGATTATACACACTCTCACCCTTCCACTATTGCTAGCCTCTCTTGTACCGCGCAACTTTCGCCGGTACCATACACCCACCATATACCTTCCTCAAGACAGCCACCATACCTATCTATCATGGCATTTACATAGCCATTCTGAGATATATTGCCATGCAACTTTCCACCGTTCCGTTCATATGACATGCTTCATCATCATTCACATAGAGTCATATTTTGTTCTAGCTTCGAGTTGTAATTTTTCAGTTGTAAGTCAATAAAAATGTGATGATCTTCATTATTAGAGCATTGTCCCATGGGCGGAAAGGCCATATAAAAAAATATGGCCCCAAAAAAATATAGAGAGGGGCTAATAAAAAAAAGAGAAAGCCCCTCCAAAAAAATGAGAGAAAAGAGTGAAGGGACAATGCTACTTTCCTTTTCCACACTTGTGCTTCAAAGTAGCAGCATGATCTTCATGATAGAGAGTCTCTTGTTTTGTCACTTTCATATACTAGTGGGAATTTTCATTATAGAACTTGTCTTGTATATTCCAACGATGGGCTTTCTAAAATGCCCTAGGTCTTCATGAGAAAGCAAGTTGGATGCACACCCACTTAGTTTCTTTCGATGAGCTTTCATACACTTATAGCTCTAGTGCATCCGTTGCATGGCAATCCCTACTCACTCACATTGATATCTATTGATAGGCATCTCCATAGCCCATTGATATGCCTATTGATGTGTGACTATCTTCCTCCTTTTTGTATTCTCCACAACCACCACTCTATTCCACCTATAGTGCTATATCCATGGCTCACGCTCATGTATTGCGTGAAAGTTGAAAGGTTTGAAATTTTTTGAGTATGAAACAATTGCTTGGCTGAAACCGGGGTTGTGCATGATTTGAATATTTTGTGTGATTAAGAGGAAGCATAGTCAGACTATACGATTTTGTAGGGATAACTTTCTTTGGCCATGTTATTTTGAGAAGACACGATTGCTTTGTTAGTATGCTTGAAGTATTATTATTCTTATGTCAATATAGAATTTTGTCTTGAATCTTTCGGATCTGAACATTCATGCCACAATAAAAGAAATTACATTGAGAATTATGTTGGTTAGCATTCCACATCAAAAATTCTGTTTTTATCATTTACCTACTCGAGGACGAGCAGGAATTAAGCTTGGGGATGCTTGATACATCTCCAACGTATCTATAATTTTTTATTGTTCCATGCTATTATATATTCTGCTTTGGATGTTTAATGGGCTTTATTATACACTTTTATATTATTTTTGGGACTAACCTACTAATCCAAGGCCCCGTGCAAATTGCTGTTTTTTGCCTATTTCAGTGTTTCGCAGAAAAGGAATATCAAACGGAGTCCAAACGGAATGAAACCTTCGGGAGAATTATTTTTGGAACAATATCTACCCAGAAGACTTGGACTATATGCGAGGGAACGAGAGAGGTGGCCACGAGGGTCCAGGGCACGCCTAGGGGGGCAGGCGCGCCCCCACCCTCGTGGGCCCCCTCTGGCTCCCCCGATGCCCTTCTTACTCCTATATATAT